>CM055908.1:32845868-33445868 GCA_029582155.1 Panopea generosa | reverse complement strand
GCTGAACTCTCTATAAGTTACTTTACTGGGAATTGTATATGGAACCACTGGGTCTATATGTACATGTGCTGAATTCTCTATATACATTACTTAACTGGGAATTGTATATGGAACCACTGGGTCTATATATACATGTGCTGAATTCTCTATAAGTAACTTTACTGGGAATTGTATATGGAACCACTGAGTCTATATTTACATGTGCTGAACTCTCTATAAGTTATTTTACTTGGAATTATATATGGAACCACTGGGTCTATATGTACATGTGCTGAAATTTCTATAAGTAACTTTACTAGGAATTGTATATGGAACCACTGAGTCTATATTTACATGTGCTGAACTCTCTACAAGTTACTTTACTGGGAATTGTATATGGAACTACTGGGTCTATATGTACATGTGCTGAAATCTCTATAAGTAACTTTACAGGGAATTGTATATGGAACCACTGAGTCTATATTTACATGTGCTGAACACTCTATAAGTTACTTTACTGGGAATTTTATATGGAACCACTGGGTCTATGTGTACATATGCTGAATTCTGTATATAAGTTACTTTACTGGGAATTGTATATGGAGCCACTGAGTCTATATTTACATGTGCTGAAATCTCGATAAAAGTTACTTAACTGGGAATTTTATATGGAACCACTGGGTCTATGTGTACATGTGCTGAACTCTCTATAAGTTACTTAACTGGCAATTGTATATGGAACCACTGGGTCTATATTTACACGTGCTAAACTCTCTATAATTTACTTAACTGGGAATTGTATATGGAACCACTGAGTTTATATTTACATGTGCTGAACTCTCTATATGTTATTTTACTGGGAATTGTATATGGAACCACTGGGTTTATGTGTACATGTGCTGAACTCTCTATAAGTTACTTAACTGGGAATTGTATATGGAACCATTGGGTCTGTATTTACACGTGCTAAACTCTCTATAAGTTACTTAACTGGGAATTGTATATGGAACCACTGAGTTTATATTTACATGTGCTGAACTCTCTATACGTTACTATACTGGGACTTGTATATGGAACCACTGGGTCTATATGTACATGTGCTGAATTCTCTATATAAGTTACTTTACTGGGAATTGTATATGGAACCACTGAGTCTATATTTACATGTGCTGAATTCTCTATATAAGTTACTTTACTGGGAATTTTATATGGAACCACTGGGTCTATATTTACATGTGCTGAACTCTCTATAAGTTACTTAACTGGCAATTGTATATGAAACCACTGGGTCTATATTTACATGTGCTAAACTCTCTATAAGTTACTTAACTGGATATTGTATATGGAACCACTGGGTCTATGTGTACATGTGCTGAACTCTTTATAAGTTACTTAACTGGGAATTGTATATGGAACCACTGGGTCTATATTTACACGTGCTAAAGTCTCTATAAGTTACTTAACTGGGAATTGTATATGGAACCAGTGAGTTTATATTTACACGTGCTGAACTCTCTATACATTACTTTACTGGGAATTTTATATGGAACCACTGGGTCTGTGTGTACATGTGCTGAACTGTCTATTAGTTACTTAACTGGGAATTGTATATGGAACCACTGGGTCTATATGTACATGTGCTGAACTCTCTACAAGTTACTTTACTGGGAATTGTATAGGAACCACTGAGTCTATATTTACATGTGCTGAATTCTCTATATAAGTTACTTTACTGGGAATTTTATATGGAACCACTGGGTCTATGTGTACATGTGCTGAAATCTCTATAAGTTACTTAACTGGGAATTGTATATGGAACCACTGAGTTTATATTTACATGTGCTGAACTCTCTATACGTTACTTTACTGGGAATTGTATATGGAACCACTGGGTCTATATGTACATGTGCTGAATTCTCTATATAAGTTACTTTACTGGGAATTGTATATGGAACCACTGAGTCTATATTTACATGTGCTGAATTCTTTATATCAGTTACTTTACTGGGAATTTTATATGGAACCACTGGGTCTATATTTACATGTGCTAAACTCTCTATAAGTTACTTTACTGGCAATTGTATATGGAACCACTGGGTCTATATTTACATGTGCTAAACTCTCTATAAGTTACTTAACTTGCAATTGTATATGGAACAATCTTTATAAGTTACTTAACTGGGAATTGTATATGGATCCACTGGGTCTATATGTACATGTGCTGAACTCTCTATAAGTTACTTACTGGGAATTGTATATGGAACCACTGGGTCTATATGTACGTGTGCTGAATTATCTATACAAGTTACTTTACTGGGAATTGTATATGGAACCTCTGGGTCTATATGTGCATGTGCTGAACTCTCTATAAAGTTACTTTACTGGGAATTGTATATGGGTCCACTGGTCTATATGTACATATGTTGAACTCTCTATCAAGTTACTTTACTTGGAATTGTATATGGGACCACTCAGTCTATAAGCACATTTGCTGATCTCTCTTTAAAGTTACTTTACTGGGAATTTTATATGGGACCACTTGGTCTATATAATCTTTTTTCCATTCATCTCAGAAATTTATATAAAAGGTATTTCTTTGCCCAAAGGAATTCTCTATAAAAAAAACGAGACCATTCCCATTTAATTGTGTTTGACACATTGGTGTGAAGGGATAAAACTAATATGCAGTTCTAAACCAAGCACTTATATAAAACTCTCAAGGTCCTTGGTTTAGAACTGCATATTATTAATAAATAAATTAAATTAACCAGAAAATGTTCATTTTGGCACATTGAATTTGATTTGTGTCAATGCAAGATGCCCGGATGAAGAAGCACGCGATAAAATGGCGTTGATTACCTGTTTGTCTGTTTATTATGAAGTTTAATTATACGACCAGCTTAGTTAGATATTTATGTAAAGGTAAGTATACACGTTGTCTAGTTATAAAGTAATGCGTATAATTTCACTTGATTACATTTCTAAATATAAGCCGAATGATGAACTGAATGTATGTCGTGTGTTTTCGATGTCAGTGTTTAGTTTCGTGCACAGATTGTCGTTATGAAAGAAACCAGTGATGTGCCTAACCTTTTTAAAGTTGTAGATCCGTACTGGTGTTCCAAGTCCCTCAACACCGGCAATAAGGAAATTGCAATATCTTATTTTCAGTTATTCCGTCGAGATAGAAACTCAAATGGTGGTGGTCTTGTTATTTATGCAAGTGATGGAATCTTATGCAAAAGACACAGTGATCTTGAATCAGATAGCTTAGAAACTATATGGCTCGAGATTAAACATGGACAGCAGAAACCATTTATGCTCGGATATGCTTACCGGCCACCATCATCAACTATATCTTGGATAGGCCAATTTGAGATAATTCTTGAAAAGGTTCAAACAGAAAATATGGAGATACATTTAATGGGCGATTTAAATTTTAATTTTAACAATGTAACAAATGTTTGCCGACGATGGTTAAATGTGATAGATAATTTTCATTTGAAACAAATGGTTGAGACACCAACGCGTGTTGCCTCTTTCACATCTTTAATTGATCATGCCTACACTAACAAAGAAAGTAATGTTATAGAAATTAGTGTTCCAGAACTGTCTATAAGTGACCATTACCCATTACGCATGACACTGAAATTAACACAGAATCCAGAAAAAGGCAATAAACCTAATATCATTAACTACAGATGCATGAAACAATGTAATGAAGAAACATTTCTTAAGAGCTTCAAAATCAACGGTGGTCTGTTATAAATAGATATTTTTGATGACCCAGATGATGCACTTCAATATTTTTTAGATATATTTATAAGCATTTTAAATAATCATGCCCTTAAAAAGAAAAAGCATGTCAAGCATCCCAAACAGCCAGCCTGGTTTAATAATGATATATCTGAATCCATGAAACTTAGCAACTATTTCAAAAAAACAGGAGACACTTTTTTTTACGTCTAAGAAATTATCAACTCTCAAAAATTACAAACTCAGTAGAAATTTAATTAAGACTATGATCCATGAAGCAAAAAAATCCTACTTTTCAAAAACAATAAATGAAAATAAAAAAAATCCCAAAGCGTTATGGAAGAACCTAAAAAATGTCTCGAGTCAAACGACTAATCAGCAGACTCATTTAATAAATGATGAAGAAGGAAACCCAATTTTAGATCCAGAAATTACTGCTAATACATTTAATGACTACTTTGCCAAACTACCAATCTTGTATAAATGCTTGAATTCACCACAAAATCAAGAAAATACTGCACTAAAAGACTATGTTAGTGCTAATATTGGAAATAATGAAAAGTTTAGTTCCATTACAATTACAGAAGACTATGTATATAAACAACTACATGATCTATCACAGAATAAGTCTACTGGACTTGATAATCTATCTGCCAAATTCTTGAAAATGAGTGCCAGTGTTATATCTAAAACAGTCACGAAAATATTTAACCTTAGTTTAACAAAAGGAATATACCCAAAGCAGTTTAAATTAGCCAAGATCACACCAATATAGAAAGTTTTAAAACAAGATAAAAACAACTATCACCCAATTTCCATTCTTCCTATTCTGTCTAAGATACTTGAGAGACATGTTAGCAGTGCTCCAAGAATAGGATAGCCCGATGCCCGGGGCTTGTCAAATCAGGATCCGGGCATGTGCCTTTTTCAAAGTTACTTGCCCGTCGGGCTTGTCTTAAAAAATCCGACAAGCTAGTTTTCACAATACACAGGTCTGCAAATATCTCTATTCGATACGACACAGGTCAAACTGTTGTTTAAAGACCATAACTAATCAGTATAAACAATTGACCCCTGCAGTGTTTATCACACCACATGCCCGATAATGCGACTTTGGAAAAACTCTCATGCATATTCATTTATCTATTTTTATTCCTCTAACGTGATTGGTGGATAGCTTTGAATATAAATTAATCTATTTTAAATAACTGCTCTGATTGGTCGTATATCTACGACCAAGGTACACGTTTCTTACCACCTACCCGAGCAAAGACATAAAAAAAGACGATGACCGAATTCACGGGTGTCTCTCAAATACTCCATTATGAAGAGTATAAATTACCTCCCTTTGCCAAAATGGTAACAATTTCTAAAATCTGATTATGTTTTTGCAGATAATTTGCGATCGATCGCGTTATGTAAAATGTCAGCGTTAGGTTCTGGTAATTTTATCAATATTTCGTAGACTTACACTAATTGGAACTGTATGTGTATAAATTTTCTTCTGTGAAAACGTGAAAGTTGATATTTAAATTGAGTTTACGGCAAAGAGAAATGTGGGTGGGGTATTATAGTAATAAACATTGCTTTTTGGTTGTGTAGTTTCAGCGTATAATTTTTTTGGCATGATTTAAAAATAATATTGAAACCAACAATTAAGATGAATTATGTGTTTTTTTTTAATATTTGAAATATTGTTGACTTGTTGCACTTTTTAGACATTTGAAGGCTATCATAGACTGCATTTATTTATCATAAGTTCTTTTGGATAGACTGATTAGCTTTGTAGGCTTGACATTGCCATAACTGTATGTTATGACAGCAATAATAAGAAAACAAGGAAAGATATTTAAAATAATGTTTTAAATAAACTCCTGCTCCCACACTGCCACTGAATCGGCAGAACAGAAATGATAGTCAATAAAGAACAAAGATTAAATACAACATAATAAGTACTGACAGAGACATAGTCAGTTCTCACGAAATTTTCTCCCTTCTTCCAGTCTTATTCAAACTCTAAAACTGGTGATTTAGACATGCATAATGTTAAGGGGAGCTAACCCTACATGAAATTAATACATTTAAGTCTACGTTTACATATTTCATATTATACCGCAAGGTGTATTGGTAATAAAAATCTGGGCATGTGAACCTTTGATCAGGGCAAGTTATTTTTCAGCCAGGGCAAGTAGATTTTTTCAACCTACTTGCCCTGGGCTAGTCCCCAATTTTTTTTTCTTGGAGCACTGATGTTAGTACTAGTGTTCGGCATTTATTGTATGAAAGATAATCAGGGTACAGATCTGATCATTCATGCTAAACAGCATTAACAGTGATGGTAGATGATTGGAGCACAGCTATTGATCAAAACATAATATCTGGAACCATATTTCTTGACCTATCTAAAACATTTGATCTGGTTGATCATAGTTTACTGCTTGAAATACTAAATGTATACCATTTCCATAAAGATGTACAAAATTGGTTTAAATCCTATTTAATAAATATGTGAATGTTCACAAAAAGTTTCAGTATCTGGTACACTTTCAGAAAGTAAATCAGGAACATGTGGTGTACCTCAAGGATCTGTTTAAGGCCCACTTCTTTTTATTATCTTTATCAATGATATGCCCTTATGCACTCAGTTTTCACAAATGATTTTGTTTGCTGATTGATGACTCCTATCACTTTATCTGGTAATTCAATATCAGACATTGAATGTAACAATGACTGTCTAAATATATTGTAGTGAACTCATCATTTTCAAGTGTAAATTTTACATTATAATACTATTATGCCCTTCCTTTGAAATATATTATTGAGTTAATTAAATAAACAATGAATATTCATTGTCAATTGAAATATACATTATAAATTGAATATGTCAACAAAAATAATTCACTATGTTTTTAATAAGTTTCCAAATTGTATTGATTCTGTTGTTTAATTTTGTTGTATATATTTTGTTATTACTTTTTTACCTAGCATATAATAGAGGACCACAGGGAAGACTGGAGAATGTTCCAACTGTGTTTCCTCTTTAAATAAAGACTTTATTATTATTATTATATTAAGTACTCGAAAACAGTTATAAACATCAGTAACTTAATTACAGAGGCTGGCAGGCAATTATTCAGCATACATGGCTGAAATTTCGGGTGGCACCTAATAACTCTTTCTGAATTTAATAGTTTTGGTACCAAAGTAAAGCTGATAAAAATGTTGACATATTTTCAATTATTTGATAAATTTATTCTGAATTTAATTATTACATCAAGGAATTATTTAGATAAGGAAAGGCAACTGATTGAGGTTGTCTTGATTCTCATTTTTAATTATCTTGACTTCCATTCATCTAAGGAACACAAATCAAAATTCTTACAATGCAGAATGCAGTCTGTGCGAAAAACTTTTCAGGACTATAGCCCCTTTGGGCTATAGACTTTCTAAAAATGTATAGCCGGAATTCATTTTTTATAGCCCGTTAAAAAAAAAAAGAAGACTTGAATTTTACAATATATATTTTTATTTTTTTTTATCATTTAATCACAATTTTTTTCAAAGAAAAGGCATAAGTTTTTTGCAACATCTTCAGATAGTTCCATTTCATCTTCATCACCATCATAATCAGATCCATAGTCACTGTCAGTCCTCAACCTTTCCAGTACCCTTCTGAAATAACATATGAAAAATTATAAGAACACTGACCCTGTAAAAGTAAGAGAATAATTTCGGTCAATGAACATTAGCATTAATCATTAATATTTTTTATTCAGATTGCATATGAAGTCACATGTATGTCTAATATATATAAGAGATAAATATATTAAAAAAAACATTTTTATAGATAAAATTATTTTGAAACAAATGAAAATCAGATGCATTGTATGTACGTTCTATTTGATCTTGTGATGAGCCAGCTTCTGGTTCATCATCATGTGTGATTGGTTCAAGCTGATATCCTTGGGTCTGCATATTCCAACTGTAAATCTGGTTTTTGTCTTGTGTTTGTGTCAGCATCAGCTTCAGGTGTCTGAATATAAAAAAATTAAACAACTGATAAGCCATTGATGATACAGTGATCATATCATACATTTAGAAAAGGGAAGATCTAGTTCAGCTATTAAACCAAGTACTTTCATTACTTTCATAAGTACAACATGAAGTTTGCAGACTATTTTTATTCATGATGTTCATATCGACTTATTTTGTAATCAACTGTGATTGGTGTGGCAATCAAATTGAAATCACCACTAGTATCAAGTACTACATTCAGCTACAGGTGACACAGTTTCAACATATTCAGTCTCAGGCTCTGACTGGGAAATTGGTTCCAGTTGAGATGAACCTAGGTTAGAAAATTCTCTGCAAGTAAATGGAACCATTACCACTTGAAAATGTGGTAGGAGAAACATTATTTGTGACACAATGGCTTTTGTCAAGAATTGCCGAACAAAAACAAATTACAATACAAGAAGTAATTACACTCGGGTCCCATTATAACGCGGTTCTTGGGGTCCACAAAACGAAAGGGCAGGGGGCAATGAGCAAACAAAAGTGGCAGGGAGCAAAGTTAGTGCATCATTGGCATATTCATTGCTAATTTTGTTCTTTTATGTAGGTTTTTTTTCCCCATAACAATATTTTTTCGAATTGCATCTTTTGTGATTATAGCTGCTCATGGAAGTATGCATTAAGAAAAATAGATAGCATAAAATAAATAACCATGTTTTTTTTGTACCTTGATATCAATTTTCCTTATGAAATTAGATAGGGAGAAGTGAGAGAATTTCAGGGAGAAGTGACTGCATCTCTGTCAGTAACTTATTATGTGGTACTGAGTCTTTGTTCTTTATTGAGTAGCTATCATGTCAATTCTATCCAGACTCTGGGGGAGCAGGAATATTGGATGTTTTAATTTATTTTAAGCTCACCTGATCTATTCTAACACACAGTGTCCATCATCTGCTTGTCACTCATAAACTTCAAACAACCTTTTCTCTGAAACAGCATGACCGATTTTTACCGAACTTGTTGATATCAAATACTAGAAAAGTGATACTAGCAGCTTTCTTGCTTGGCGCTCAGCATAAGAGGATATTTCTATGTCAGGCCAGCCAATTGTCAATATAATGTGACTGGGTGGGGTATCATACCATATGTCATGTGTCTGAGACACTCCTGCGTGGAAGTGCTCAGAATTACTGTCTCATGTTTACACCATCACAATAATTGTTGAAAACGACACTAAACACCATACAACATCATCCAGTAAAATTGGATGACATGTTTATTACCTGTTATGTGTAGAATCCAATTAAATCCCATTCATATAAAAAATTTATTTACTCCAGATATTGATGTTGACAATAGAGGAATTGCCGAAGGCTGCAGAGGAGATCCAGGCAAAGTTGGCAGAGAAACATAAGAAGGAAGAGGTGGACAAGAGGGATTATGAGATCAGGTTTGTAGTGTTGACACAGAGATTACAACGGTTGTGCATATTCCACCCAAAGTTGTTGGGTGTGGCTAAAAACAAAATGCAATGCCAAGTCATTGTTGTTTTCTTGTCAATTTCAATGAATTGTGAAGGGAAGGCACTAGTATTTGGTATTCTATTTATGATTTTAATTATGTCTACCCTTTTTAGGGAGACATAATGTTTTTGTGCTTTCTATCTGTTTGCCCAAACTTAAATAGCTAAGATTATGGTAAGGAATTGTTTGGACAGTTGAAAAGCAGTTGAAATAACTTGTGTGGCTTCTAAAAGATATTTAATGTGGCTTAAAACAGACACATAACTATCAGTCTGACATAAAAGTGACTTAGGTACCCATAATTCTGTCCATTTGTCACAAAATCTTTTCCGGATATCTCCGACTTGTCCAAAATTTGCTGGGAAGGACAAGTGTAAGGTTAAGATTTATGGCTTTATGCATTTTCAGATTTAAACATCTTATCCATAGCTCTCCTCCGGCATCTGTGGATCAGATTTAACAGAAACTTGCAGGGAAAGATCAGTGTGAGGTCTTGTTGGGCATATCCCATTTGCGTTCACTGACTTTGACCTATTAAATAGATTTGGAAAAAGACAAGCATCTGCATTCGCATTTGGCGCTCATGTTCTTGTAGACACAATAGCACCCCTATGTTTCAATGAATCTTAATCAAACTTGCACAGCAGTTATATAATTACAAGATCTCGGATGAGTTCATGAACCAGTGTGATCTATACAACCACAAATTCCCTGCTACAGGGCTTATAAGCATGTTTTAAGGGATAAAAAAAAAAAAATTATGAAAGTTCAAGCCATAGACCTTAGATTTTTTACATAAAGTGTTGCATGTAGGTTCCCTAAAAGGGTTGTCTCTGGGGTCGAATGTGTGGCTGCCACAAGGGTCATGTTTAACCAGAGTTATATAAGGAAAATGTAGATGCAGTGCTCCAAGAATAGGATAGCCCGATGCCCGGGGCTTGTCAAGTCTGGATCCGGGCATGTGCCTTTTTCAAAGTTACTTGCCCGTCGGGCTAGTCTTATAAATCGGACAAGCTAGTTTTCACAATACACAGGTCTGCAAATATCTCTATTTGAAATGACACAGGTCAAACTGTTGTGTAAAGACCGTAACTAATCAGTATAAACAATTGACCCCTGCGGTGTTTATCATACCACATGCCCGATAATGCGACTTTGGAAAACCTCTCATGCATATTCATTTATCTATTTTAATTCCTCTAATGTGATTGGTGGATAGCTTTGAATATAAAGTAATCTATTTTTAATAACCGCTCTGATTGGTCGGATATCTACGCCCAAGGTAACATGTTTCTTACCACCTACCCGAGCAAAGACTAAAAATAAGACGATGACGTAATTCGCGGGTGTTTTTCAAATTCTCCATTATGAAGAGTATAAAATTACCTCCCTTCGCCAAAATGGTAACGATTTCTAAAATCTGATAATGTTTTTGCAGATAATTTGCGATCGATCGCGTTATGTAAAATGTCAGTGTTAGGTTCTGGTAATTTTATAAATATTTCGTAGATTTACAATAATTGGAACTGTATGTATATAAATTTTCTTCTGAAAACGTGAAAGTTGATATTGAACTTGAGTTTACGGTAAAGTAAAATGTGGGTGGGGTATTATAGTAATAAACATTGCTTTTTGGTTGTGTAGTTTCAGCGTATATATTTTTGGCATGATTTAAATATAGTATTGAAAACAACAATTAAGATGAATTATGTGTTGTTTTTTTAATATTTGAAATATAGTTGGCTAGTTGCACTTTCTAGATATTTGAAGGCTATCATAGAATGCATTTATTTATCATATTGCCAAGTTCTCTTGGATAGATTGAATAGCTTTGTAGGCTTGACATTGCCATTATTGTATGTTATGACAGCAATAATTAGAAAACAAGAGAAAGATATTTAAAATAATGTTTTAAATATACTCCTGCTCCCACACTGCCACTAAATCGACAGAACAGAAATGATTGTCAATAAAGAACAATTAATTGATTGATTAAATATTTAGCATCTTTTTTATGCTAATAAAGAACAAAGATTAAATACAACATACTGATAGAGACATAGTTTTCCCGAAATTCTCTCACTTCTCCCGGTCTTATTCAAACTATCAAACTTGTGATTTAGACATGCATAATGTTATGGGGAGCTAACCCTACATAAAATTAATACATTTAAGTCTATGTTTTCATATTTCATATTATACCGCAAGGTGTATTGGTAATAAAAATCTGGGCATGTGAACCGTTGATCAGGGCAAGTTATTTTTCAGCCAGGGCAAGTAGATTTTTTCAATCTACTTGCCCTGGGCTAGTCCCAAATTTTTTTTTTCTTGGAGCACTGAGATGCGATAGCACAGCAGTTATATAACCATAAGATTTCGGACAGTCATTCTTGAACCCCTGCCACAGAGCCTAAGAACACATTTTAAGGGAAACTTTGTAAAAAAACATTTTCTCTGAAAGTTGGATGTTTTTACATAAGAGTTATATAAGGAAAATGTTCAAATTTCATGTACATGTAGGTGCGATATTTTGAACATAAAAATTCTCACAACTGTATGATGAGGAGACAATAGTTTTTGCTGAAAAACAGTATAGTGTTGTTTCTTTTTAGTTTTAAACTTTTTTTTGTAGTTTAAAATGTTTTTTGCATCTTGAAGTTGTTCTTTGGATGTATATTTAGGTATCTGAAAAATATGCACATACTACGGCAGAACCAAAGTATTTGCACTAGTCATTGGAAGGACAATTCCTTGTTCTCATCTAAATATTATTCTATAAAAACTCAATGGAATTAAATAATAAGAATCTTCCTTTCTTACTCAGTTGTTCTCCATGGCCGAGTGATCAAAGGCTAGTTGCTCACTGTTTGCGGGTTTGAGCCCAGTTTGGTCCAAAAACTTCATGTGAGAAAGTTTGCCTGATACAGTAGAACTTCTTTGGCTCAAACATGGATGGCTGAAACACCACAATCATATAGGTTATAGCTTGAGCCTGTTATTCCTATTTAGATGTATATATATATAGTATGACGTGACAAATTTGGCTCAAACAACCGTTTACTCAAACTATTTTGTCCAGTCTCATTGGGTTCGAGCTATTGAAGTTCTGCTGTACTTGTAGAAGGACAGCTACAGTTCTATGCAGATTCATTTTGAGGTCTTCTTTTGCCAACTGGATATGCCATATATATATATATAACCTGTCACATGTTAAAATGATGTTAATGCCCAACAAAACAACAACAAAAGAGCAATTACTGAAAATTTGAATATTCTTTAAAGGATTATTTTCTCTCAGTCCCTTGAACCAATGATATTTCATACTTATCATTGTCACCACCATATGTGGTGTCATTTAGCAAGACACTTTATTTGCCTGTGCTTAGTACAGGTTCTACCCAGGAAGATTTGGAACATGATTTGTCTAGGTTGTAAAAGAAATTAAGTTTAAATCTTAAAAAGAATAAAGACTTGCTGAAGGAGCGGTAGTTCTACTCATTCATTCTGATTTTTTTTTCTCCACTAATGCTGGATATGCGATGTATAAACAGTATTCATTGACAGAAAGGACATGACATAAGAATGACTTTAACTCTGCCTACTGGCCATGGGGCATTGTTTGTCTAAGTAACTGCAATGTAGGATTTATTGAGACATTGTTAGCTTTTGTAATGAAAATGGTGGATAGCAACCAATATCAATGGCTGATTGGATATTCGACAGCCTGCATTACTATTTAACCATACTAACTGATATCACTTATTCCAATAGGTGATATGAATTATTCGAATAGGTGATATCACTTATTATGGTTAAATAGTAAAATGGCATCCCATTTAGATAAACTTATTTGTTTAACGGTAATAGAGACATCTTAAAGAATAATTTTGAAGGGAGGTCTGAAATTGACAAACACTATCAACTTTGTAAATATGTTATTACTAAATTAGCTATTTTAAAGAGTTTTAGTTCACATCTACCAGAATATGTTGAAGATAGTTTGTAATTTGTTAGTAACATTGTTAAGGCCATAATAAATTAATTGCTAGATTATCACCCCTGCCCGCCCCCTAATTTTCATGTGGCCCTGACCCTTTTTATTTTCATAAAAAAAATAAAATCCTCTCCCACCCCCTTCCCCTTTTTAAAAAAAAAATGGATGATAATCTAGCAAATAATTTATAATGGCCTACTGCATTATAGGTCCTTCAGAATACATGCATATTGGAGCTAGCACATTTGTAACACTGTAAATGTATTATAGGTCCTCCAGATCCAAATTTACAAAATCTGACAGTCCAATAGACTTCATACATTAAGGTAAAAAGAGATGGTGAGGAAAAAAGAAGAGAAGAATTTACAAAAAAAGTCAGCAGTTATGTGACACAGTACTGGAGAAGACATTTTGAAGGTTTGTCCAACCAATTTTTGTTAAAGAATGAATTGGCAATGTTATCATTTTTGAATAAATACAAATAACAAGACACTTTATATAAATCTTGTATTGATAACTGCATATGGAACTAGAAACAAGCAAGGCAGAGGTATAGTGGATAGCGTGGTAACAGTGGTAGCCACTCCTACAAGAAGTTGTGGGATTTGACCAATGTTCAACCAGATGGCCTCTGAAAAACAACTGGTTTTGTCCACTTAGAAAGCAGACTCCAGAGAAATTTATAAAAGCTTTGAGGTTTCTTTGCACAAATATAATGATGCTGACTTAATTAATGTGTTTTTACTTATTTGAATATTTAGCTTCATTTTTATGCCATCGAAGGTTAAAAAATAATCAGTTAATCGAACCACTCCTTCCTTGGATCAGGAAGGTTAACCTGTACTCAAGCTGTCACATTTCTGCATGTTACTGATAACTTTCCCACTTAAATCAAAAGTGGGAGACAAATGACAATGGGAAGCAATGTTATATAACAATCCTCATGGAGAAAATTAGGGCTTGCAACTCGTCACAAGCAGCTGATTATCATCATGACATTTACCACATTGGTGGTTTCGTGATAGAGTATCCACCAGGCATGATAGTTCTCCTGCAAGTAACTGTAACAGATCTTTCATTTCATTTTTCAAATGTTAATATTGATTTTCTTTTATAGTGCTGGATGTTGGCAGACACTGTGATACAGGGGATACAATACCAGGGCACAGCCAACACCCCTGCCTTCCTGTTACAAATACAACAACAGAGGATCTGTCTTGTACAGATGCAGGTATGAACATATCAGGATTTTGAGTAATTTGGAATTTCTTGCTCCATGAGGTCTTAGGGGCTGGTTAAAAACTGTCAAATTCAAGGTAAACTTTAAAATTATAGGAAGCACTCAGAAACAAATTGTGAACATGATTATTGACGCCTATGGGTCCTTTATAAAAATTGTGAACTTCATGCTCCTGGGTCTCACAGTTTGGCCCTGCAGGGTGGGGCTTATTTTATTAAATCTATAAAAAATAGAGAAAATGACAAAAGACATTAATTTCTTATGACTGAATAGACTTAATGTGAATGTTTTTTGGGTAACGTGTCTGACTACCAATCCACTAGGGGGTCGTGTATTTGAATCGCCACCCAGCAACAGTCTCAGCGATTATTGATATATAACATTGTGTCTCATAATCATTCATCTCTCACTGCCGATTCAAGTGGGAAAGTTATAAATTACTTGCATAGATAGCGTGTTTTCGAATACTGGGTAATCTTTCAGGATCCCAGGAAACAGTGGTTTGATCAACTGATCGTCTGTAAGCCCTCGATGGCATAAAAATTACACTAAATTTTCAATCAGTCAGTTTGTCCTTTTCAATGATCCAGCTATATACATCAAGCCATGATTCTTTGTCTGTTCCTTTTTTCCAAAGAAATTGCCAAATAGTCAATTGTTGGTATGCCGTATTTAATAAGATTTTGACAAACAGCAGGAAAATAGCATGCATGAAAGATTTGTATACCTATTTATAAATAGAACTGCCCATAATAGCTTACAGGACGATCCTACTACATGCACACTCAAGTGGTGGGAAGCACATCCAATTTTAGTTATGCGCATTCTGCTGTAGACCATTATAAGGATTGTGACAACAAATCTTTGTTTACATGTTTCAATATTTATTTCCTTATTGGGGAATTTGTTACATATCTGATACATACAGTATTGGAATATAGTCCCTATCATGAACTTCATTTGCATAAACTATGTGGTGGATACGTGGCTTATCTGGAGCAAAAACTGACTCGGCTTGCCGATTGAGTGTTTACTTTTCTTCACTTGCCTGCTGTGAAATAAGTCGCAAATGTGAATGAACCTTCACATGTATATTCACCATCATCAATGGAACATACACAGACAAGAACCATAACTCTTGGTTGCATTTTGGCACAGTTATGGCCCTTTTTCGACTTAAATTTTCAGGTTAAAAGTTTTTTATCAGGTAAGATATCTATGCAACCACTCATTGAATATGAATGAAACTTTGCATGTGTGTTCACCATCATCATTGAAACACACAGAGACAAGAACCATAACTCTGGGTTGCATTTTGGCAGAGTTATGGCCCTTTAAGACTTAATTTTTCGTCTGTAGACACCCAGGTTAAACTTTTGCGTTTAGATGCGTTTAAGTTTTGGTGTTTGCCTCCAATCTCAATCTTGAGCTTTGTTGTTTTCTGACAACTCGTATCGCCATCAAGTTTAAAAAGTTTATTTCACTGACTTTGACCTACGTAATAGATTTGGAAAAAAGACGTGCGTCTGCACCCGCTTGCAGTGCTCTTGTTTTATCCTATGATAGTTTCTTAATTAGATTTTGTATCTACTACGTCACTACACATTTACATCCCATTTTTCTCCAGAATACATGATTTTTACTCTTAAAAATTTAATATGGTTTGAAATTTTTTCAAAATTGTTCATAGTGGTTATGATTTCTTTCTGATGATGAGTAGAGCAAAAATTGGCATCTGCATTAAGACATTACAGGTGTTAAAAAAGTGACTTGTGTAAGATTTTAACAGATGCATGACTTCTTTTTTTAAAGAATCTTAGGGTATCTCTGCACTACAAAACTGGTCAACCTACTAGTTATTGTGCATTTTTATGTAGGGATTCCTGCTATGAAAAAAAATTAAAACCGGTACTTCTATGTGGAATATGTTTTACCGTGGAAATCCTAGACATTATTATATAAAGTACAAAGAACAAAATTAAACTGTGTAGTGAGACCTTATAGCTTGAATACTTTGACAAATATTTGACAATTGTATTGTATATTCAATATTTTGTAAATTCTCTCTGTGCGGTAGATAATGTATTTACAGCCAAGAAAAGTAGAACTTCTAAATGATAGTTCTGGACTCTATTTATTGGACGGTTCAGCAATACAACAAAACAATTTATTTACTTTTCAGCTCACCTGAGCCATAGGCTCACAGGTGAGCTTTTGTGATCACCTGGTGTCCGTCGTCTGTCATCCGTCGTTAACTTTAAGCTTTTAACAACTTTTCCTCTGAAACCACTGGGCCACTTTTGATATAATTTCACAGAAATGTTCCTTGGGTAACCCTCTACCAAGTTTGTTCAAGCCATCTTGATTCTTTAAAAAAAACATGGCGGCCAGGGGCTGGGATTAGTTTACTATATAAGCTATAGTAAAAACTTAAAAAAATCTTCTTGTCAGAAACTACTGGCTCGATTTTAAAATAATTTGTCAGAAATGTTCCTTAGGTGACTCTCTGCCAAGTTTGTTCAAGCCATCTGGATTCGTCAAAAAACATGGCAGCCACGGGGTGGGGTTAGTTTTATGTAAAATTACTCCCGGTTTTATAGCATAAATGTCTGTATATAGCAAATATTAAAAGAAGAGATAATAAACTCTTTAAATAAACTTTTTTTTGCTATTATTATACAATATTATACCAGAAATAAGTTTTAAAAGATAATTCATCATAAAAAGATGAATGATACAATTATAATCAATGATTGAAATATTATTCATATTATTCAAATATCATGAACCATTTTTATAATGGGTGTTTTTCTGAATAGGAAAGTTGAGTTTTTATGGTTCAGACAGGGATGGTTTACTGCTTCATAATAAAGCAATACCATATTTTTAGCTAGTTTCATAACAGCAAGAAGTCTGCTTGAGATTTTCAGTGTCAAAGTTTACTTGAAATCTTGGAGGAGGAGCTTAATTGTTTTTTGGGGGAGAGTGCACTGTAACAAAGATTCTTTCAAGCGATATACTTTTGGAAGGCTTGTGTTTGAAACTCATAGGAATATTTATTGTGCTGTAACTGCGGATTGTTTCATGCACAATAGTTTAGTCTAATGCTTTAGTTTGAAACCGTTTTCAAACCTTACAGGTTAGTTTTGTGCTGGAACTGGATTTTTATCTTAGTTTGAAGACTTAGCATCTTTTGTAAAAACTTCAAAAGCCTTCTTGTCAGAATATACTGACTTGATTTTTGTAATTTCACTGACATGTACCATGGGTGAACCTCTACCAAGTTTGAACTTTTCTACGCATCTGTTACATCTTCAAAACAAATCAAAATTCTAACTACTTGCCCATCACATCTTTCTGGAATTTTGAGCAAACATTTATTATATAATGTACTTATGTTGGGTGACTCAAGGTCAGTCAGGTGAGCGATAAAGGGTCATCTTGGCCCTCTTGTTCATAATTCTTTCTTTGCTTTTTAGGATATTTGTGTTCAGAAAGTTAAGACACTTAAATAGGACCACAGAAGGTATTAGAGGACTTGCAAGACATGTGGCTGCAGCTATGGACAAAGACAAGACGTATGGTTGGAACTATAATGGACAACGACAAGATGAATAGTTGCAGCTATGGACAAAGATAAGACGTATGGTTGCAGCTATAATGGACAAAGATGAGATGTATGGTTGTAACTATGCCCAAAGACAAGATGCATGGTTGCAGCTATGGACTAAGACATGATGGACGTTCTAACAAATGAGTATTTAAGTGGCTTCTTTGTGCCCAGCTTTTAGTCACAAAAATGATTTTATTCATACAAAAGCTTTTATTTTTTATTTTAAGTTTTGAGAAACGACCATATAATGAATTAAACTGAGCATCAACCATCAAAAACAATTTACTTACCCTAAATCCTAGACACTTAAATACCCATTGTTGTGGCGTATGACTATTGCTATCATGGACAAAGATAAGACATGTGGCTGCAGTTTGGTATCATTAAAGTTTTCTGTGGATAGTGTGTCACTGCACTGTTTAACCTACCAGTATAGTTATTTTTTATGAATGGATACATTCATGCAATGTTATAAACATAAAAATTCTAGATTTTTTATGCTCCCCCAAAGGGGGGAAGCATATAGTTGCCGCTTCGTCCGTCCGTCCATCCATGCGTCACCAATTCTTGTCCGGGCTATTTCTCTAAAACTTCTGGTTGGAATTTTATGAAACTTGCTAGGATGCATCATTACCAAGTGCAGATGCGCATATTGTATTTGAGTTCTGGATCGATGATTTTTCACGAAGTTATGGCCCTTTGATTCTGTTTGTGACCAAATTCTTGTCTTGGCTATTTCTCTACAACCTCATGTTGGAATTTTATGAAACTTACTAAGATGCATCATTATCAAGTGCAGATGCGCATACTGTCTTTCTGTTCCAGTTCGACGATTTTTCAAGGAGTTATGGCCCTTTGATTTAGTCTGTGACCAAATTATTGTCCGCACTATTTCTGTACAACCCCATGTTGGAATTTTGTGAAACATGCTAGGATGCATCATTACCAACTGCAGATGCGCATATTGTCTATGTTTTTCCTTCAATGTTTTTTCACGGAGTTATGGCCCTTTGATTGAGTCTGTAACCAAATTATTGTCCGCGCTATTTCTCTACAACCCCATGTTGGAATTTGGTGAAACTTGCTAGGATGCATCATTACCGAGTGCAGATGCACATATTGTCTTTTTGTTCCGGTTTGATGATTTTTCATGGAGTTATGGCCCTTTGATTCTGTCTGCGACCAAATTATTGTCTGCGCTATTTCTCTACAACCCCATGTTGGAATTTTATGAAACTTGCTTGGATGCATCATTACCAAGTGCAGATGCGCATATTGTCTGTGATTCGGTTCAATGATTTTTCATGGAGTTATTGCCCTTTCATTGAGTCTGTAAAACAACGATATACATATGGTATGACAGATTTGTGGAGGGTTTTACCACTGCTAGTGGTTTACTGGATGGAGTATGGAAAATAACAGTCAGCGATGGATAAGAATGTTTAATATGTAAAGGAACTGATTGATATAAACAAGTGTTTGGTAGTGAAATAAATTTGTTCCATATTGAAGTGCATCAATAACAATGGAGAATATTTTTAAAAATATTGACATTCTCTATTACGATTTTCCGTCGTTATTGAGTTATAGACATGTGATTTCCTTACAGAGTAAAATAACATCATATAACGCGAAATTGACATTGTCCAGCATACTGATGACACAGGTTACTATTATTAAATTGTTGATTATGCATTAACTAAATTAGTTATGATCGTAAAACTTTGCACATACACTCATGGAACATTGTTCTATATGCGAATGAATTTTTGATCAACTCGTATATTGGATACAAGGTTTTGCAGTTATATAAGAATAACTCATTTCAATAAGATAACTCTTACATACTTAGATTGGTCATTAGTCTCAATCAAAGTTTGTACTTAAGTGACAATATGAGTTATTTGAGCGTGTTATCTTATGGACAGCTCTTGTTAAATTCAGCATTATCTTTGTGTCATGACATCTTTGACCAAAAATCTTCTACTAACAAAAGATATTGTAACTGGTCAATGTACCATTTTTGTTATGTACAAAAGATATCTTGTGCCATAGGAGTATTGTTAAATAGTTTTCACAAGTCACTTGTCTTGGTTTGTTGACATGAAATAAGTTCCTAATAACCTGTATCATCAGTTGTGTGGTTGAATATTGTTCTTAAATCACTTAACTATGTATTTAAATGATATTTCCTGTAGCTGTACAATTATAAAATTCAGGTTAAATTTAGAGGGAGTGTATCTGGAAAAAAACACACTTTAAATGCTTTAAAGGGAGTATATCAGGAAAACACGCTTTAAATGTCTTAAAAAATCAAATTATTTTTAAAATGGATAAAATACAAATAGTTCAGTATGTTAAATCCACCAATTGAGCGAATTGATATCAAAATAAAATGATGTGACTCTTTTAATAAGTCCATATATATTGCAATTTTAAGCTGGAAATCTATTTTAGTCTAACCTAGGCGCGTAGCTGCTGTTAGGAAACCCCTTTTCAATATATTATTTTGGCATGTTTAAATAGATATCCTTTTGGCAATATGGGGTCAGTGAGTATTATTATATTGGCATGGTATGTTGGAAAAAAATGTTTTTAGCAAATTTTTAAAGTTTGAAAAATCCTGGTAAACTCCCTTTAAAAATTAAATTATTTTTAGAATAGATAAAAGACATCTCATTATAATAAATGAATAATATCTGAATGGTTTGGTATGTCAAATCAACCAAAATGTGACAAAATCTATATGGAAATATATTTTAGGCAAATTAATGTTTGAGTTGTGGCCCTTGAATCATAAAAAAATGCCTTATTTGACCTTGTGTGCTTTCATTTGATGTCCATCAGACTTACATAATAATCATAACTTCTTGGACACATTCTTAAACTGGTCAAATCGGATAACTATTGTAACAATTATGGCATTTGAATCATCAGAAATGCATTAATTGATGTTGTGTACATTCTAGCACTTACACTTTTTATTTTTTCCTCATTAAACTAACACAGTAGTTATATAACTATGATATCTAGGAACACAATCTAGGAATTTAAATAGGCCAAATCAGATAAGTGTTTGAGTTACGGTCCTTGAATTGTCAAAAATTGTATTATTTGACCTTGTGTGCATCTAGCACTTGCAGTTTTCATTTATTCTTTGACAGACTTACACAGTTATTATCTCACCATAGTAATATATTGAAAGTGTTCTTGAACTGGCAAATCGGATAAATAGAGAAAGAGTTATTACCCTTGAATTTTCAAAAATTGTGTGTATTTGCTGTTTTGCGCACTCTAGCACTTGCACTTACTATTTGATCTTCATTACACTTTCACAGTTGTTATGTAACCATAATATCTTGGACAAGTTCTTGAATTAGCCAAATTGGGTAATAAATGTTGGGTATTATGATCCTTGAATCAATATAAATTGACATCTTTGGCATTGTCTTCTCTTCCACAGGTGGGTGATTTAGGGCCATTCTGGCCCTCATGTTACTTTATTTTTGGTAAAATAATGGGTTCAGGGCAATTTATTTTGAAAGGTTCCATGTATGTTAGTAATAATTAGTGTAAAGCTGTATCACCAAAATACAGGTCAAGTTGATATTTGGCAATGTCTGTCAAATTTTAGCTATGACCCCTTTTATACTATATATATATTTTGTGTGACTTTTACTAACACGTAGCAAGGGCAACCATGTCTGATGGACACATTTCTAGTATTGTTGTTATATTTAAATTTAGGGAAAAAAAACAAAAAAAACAGAAGAGATAATATTGTTACCATACAGGTTTTATAAGTTGTGTTTTGCTTAAAAGGACACACAGCAATTTTGATAAATACTCACTAAAATCATTTACTGAATATAACATGATTTAAATGATGCTAAAATGAAATTAGAATACCCCAGTATAATGTGCACTCTTTATTTCTTTTTTGTAAAAGGGTTATTACTCCGGTAAATAGTAAAAAGATTCATATTTGTCTTATTGTCATAGATAATTTTCACCAGCTGTTATTGCCATTTGATATGATAGAAAAATTCCAAGGAAATTCAACTGTATATTTTTAAGCATTTTTAGCTCACCTGAGCAAAGCTCAAGGTAAGCTATTCTGATTGCCTGTTGTCCGTCATCTGTTTTCTGTCATCCGTGCGTGAACTTTTTGTTATATGCACTCTAGCACCCGCATTTTTCATTGGATCTTCACTAAACTTATGCAGTAGTTGTATTACCATAATATCTCGAACAAAATTATTAATGTCAGAGTTATGGTCCTTGAAACATTAAAAAATGCACTATTAGGTTGTGTGTGCATCAAGCACTCGCAGTTTTCATTTGATCCTCACCAAATTTGCACAGCAGTTGCCAACTCAGACTTTTAATGTCAGAGTTGTGTGCACTCTAGCACCAGTGTTTTTCATTTGATTCTCACTGAATTTGCACAGAAGTTATATAACCATAATATCTCGAGCAAATTCTTAAACTGACCAAATCCGATGATAAATGTCAGAGTTATGGCCCTTGAAACATTAAAAAATGCAAAATTTGATCTTGTGTACACTCTAGCACCTGCATTGTTCATTTCATTTTCGATAAACTTACTCAGTTGTTGTATAACCATAACATCTTGGACACATTTTTTAACAAGCCATATTGGTAAATTAATGTCAGAATTATGACCTTTGAATCGCAAAAAAATTTTGCATTATTTGACCTTGTGTGCATTGAACGAATTCTTGAACTGGCCAAAGTGATACATATTGTCAGAGCTATGGCCCTTGAATTGTAAAAAATTGTGTGTATTTGATATTGTTTGCACTCTCGCACTCACAGCTTATATTTGATCTACATTACTTACACAGTTGTTATTTTGGACAGGTTCTTGAATTGGGCAAATTGGATAACTAATGTTGGGTGTTATTGTCCTTGAATTGGCAAAAATTGCATTATATGAATTTATGTACTCTCTAGCACATGCAATAATTGCCATCTTTGCCAGTGTCTCCCCTGTCACAGGTGAGCGATTTAGGGCCAATCTGACTCTCTTGTTTTAAACTAGCCAGACTGCTTGAATTAAAATGTATATAAATATATATAATTGACAATACTTTCTTAAACATGGAGTTTCAGGAAGTCATACTTTGAGATTGATATTTCTAAATGGTAATTGTAATATTAGTCCAGTTATTCTAAAGTTAACCTCCAAATAATTGCAACAGAAAATGTTTTCAATGTAATCAGTAGCTTAACATAGGGTAAAAAACATATCAAAAGTCTAACAAAATATATTTAGTGGAACATGGTGAATTTTAACCTTGAAATATAATAAAAAGTGTTCTAAAAAGCATGTCCGCTTTAGACCACCATACATGTATACTCCTGGAACGTTTCAGTCATCCGGTAAAAAGCATCCAATGAAACAGATCACAAATAATTCACGTGTTTGCAGACAACATTTAATCTTCACATTATGCGGTGAGTTGCGCTTTATTGTTTTGTTCTGATATCAGTAATCGATAAGGTAACATTATATCAGCTAACGTGACTATTATAGTAATATTAATATTTGTCTCTAAAAGGTAATATTGAGGAATAATCGTTAATGTCATGTGTTTTCGTGACTTCAAGAAGGTAAAAAATGTAAGCTAATTTTTCTTGAATATTGCAAGAATATTCTTTCAGATTGAGATGTAAACGATATTTACAAATATATAGAATAAAAATTGAATTAAAAAAATATATATTAAAAATAATTTCCGGGAACTTCTGCCAATTTTTTCAAAGTACGGAACCCCATTCGGGTCATTTTTTTATTTTTATCTATACTTTTTGATAATGCTTCAAAACGTGGTGTTTAGTGATTGTTTATTATTTTTCTTTGCCAATTGAATGAAATATTTGTTGTTTAATATGTTAATTCCTAATCTATTGCGTTTATCATTAAATAATGAAGACCTTTACTAATAGATATATTGTTTATAAATCAGATTTTTTTTCAGTGATGTATCTGTCAACTGCATTATCTACAAACTCGCTCTTGACGGCAATACGCTAACAGTGAAGCTACGAGAAAAGGGAAGCAATGGCATCAATGAAGCAAGTAAATTACGTGGTGATGACCTATGTACTCATCCAGGACAAGTGATACATACAGAATGCCGTCGATTATATTGCAATCCAAATGAAATAAAAAAGACACTTAAAAAAATAAACACAACGTCCCCTAGACCTTTTTCATTACGTTCAAGTAATGAACCCTACCATTGCAATACACATTGTTTGTTTTGTGGTCAGCTCACAAAATATAGCGGAAGAAAAAGAGGTTGTGATGTATTTCCTGTTCGAACACTTGAATTTCAAGAAAAAATAGAAAACGTTTGCAGAGAAAGAGATGACCATTGGGCTGAGCAAGTAAAGTATAGATTAAAGAGTGTACATGACCTACCAGCTGCAGATGCAACTTACCATCAGTCGTGCAGTGTTAATTTTAGAACCGGCAGGGAGATACCACAAATATTTCAACTTGATGACAAAAAAAGCAAGAAACATTGTGGAAGGCCAATAAACTATGATCAAGCGTCAGCATTTTTAGAAGTTACACAATACCTAAGAGATAATGATGATGAACAAATAACAATTGTAGATCTAGTAGAGCGAATGAAAGATATATGTGGGGAACTTGCTTACACGGTAACACACATGAGGACAAAACTTAAAGAACGCTTTGACTCCTCTATCATAATTACAGATATAAATGGCAAAAGGAATGTTGTAACATTCAGAAACAATGCATCATCAATTTTACGGAGTTTTTACGAACGTTCAAAAACGCAGGATTCTTTATCTGAAAAGAAAGAAATTATAAAAACAGCAGAAAGTTGTTGTTAAATGACATAAAAGCTATAGATGCAACTAAACTGAATTACCCAGATCCATCCGACTTGATGTCAATGGAAGCAAATTTAAATTACATTCCTGATAGTTTGAAACTACTTTTGAGAATTTTGTTTATTGAAACAAATGCTGATATGAAGATTGCCTCTATTGGTCAATCGGTAATACAGGCTTCGAGGCCAAGGGTACTTATTGCACCACTACAGATTGGACTAGGAGTTCAAATGCACCATCATTTCTCATCGAAATTTTTGGTTGATACCCTTAAAAGGTTGGGATTCTGCGTATCATATACCGAGATTAAAAAGTTTGAGGTCAGTGCAGCAGCTTCACAAGGAACGGATATCCCTGATATTAAACATGGCCAGTTCACACAATACATTGCAGATAATGTAGATCATAATGTCAGAACTTTAGATGGACACAACACTTTTCACGGCATGGGCATTATTGCTTGTGTCACACCTGGAACTAAAGAAACCAAGGCAGTGCCACGGATTTCAGCAACAACTGACGATCTTATCGCAATCGGAAATCCACTTTTACAGACAAGAAAACAATAGAATCTGAAACAAACCAGCAGTCTAATACAATGGCAACTCACATTTGTGATGAAATATTAATTGAGGTTGGAAATATGTATGATAAACTTATGGCATCAGATATCACTGTTGAATCCATTTCTTGTGAAGCTGTATTTGAAAAGGTAAAGGAAAAAATGAACAACAAAAAACAATCTCTTTCCAATTTCCCCACATCGAAACTATGGTTGATGTATATGACAATGGTAGACTTGTTACGCAAATTTATTAAAGCAGAACGCACAGGTTGTTGGCAACTTCATCTTCAAACACTGAAAGACATGTTGCTCTATTTTGCTGCTGCAGGTCACAACCTGTATGTCAAATCAACATATCTATACCTTCAAACAATGGGAAGGCTTCAAGAGGAACATCCAAATATTTTTGATTTTTTCAGTGATGGATATGGTTTGTCATCAGATTTAGTGATATAACAAGTGTTGATGCGTAGTGTTAAAGCAACTGGTGGTATGATACGTGGACGAGGTTTGTCAGAATCACAGAGGACTCAATGGTTGCTTTCAATGCCAGCATGTGCCGAAATTAACAGAGCCATGCAGACAGTTACACATATTGATTATCAAACAAGCATGTAGAAAGCAGACCAGCTAGGAAAGAAAGAGATCAAAAAGATAAATTAAAGTTCCATTCTTTCCTTCAAGAGAGAAATCCATTTGCGGAAGATTCAACATTGCGTAACATTGAAACTGGCATGTCAGCTGATTCTCGTGTTAACGTTAATGCTGCGAATGAAGTTGGTAACAAGATTCTGGATGCTATGGTTGATAAAAATGTACTTGAATATAGCTCTTGGTTCCAAATCTTCTGTGAAAGTTGACGGAGAAGCCATCGTCGTAGATCCACAACTATTGTTTCAACGTCTTATCGCAGCGGCTGACAGACTGTTTGATAATCAGGCAGAGATATTTTCCTATGAGTTGTGTAGTTTGCCCTCTTCACTTTTTGAAGCATCGGGTCTGATAAGCCATCCCTTGCTAATGCAAT
This sequence comes from Panopea generosa, assembly GCA_029582155.1. Lineage (NCBI taxonomy): Eukaryota > Metazoa > Mollusca > Bivalvia > Adapedonta > Hiatellidae > Panopea > Panopea generosa. Next base: position 33,419,263 of record CM055908.1, on the reverse strand, counting down.
CTGGTCATTAGGTGAATGCAACAAACAGGACACCTCAGGCGAACATGTACAATACATTTTAGATGGTGGCTCACTGTTACAACGCTTGCCATGGAATAAACGAGATTCATTCGGATGTATTTGTGAAACATACGTTGATTATGTAACAAGAAAGTATGAAACTCCAGTTATCGTTTTTGATGGCTACTCAACCGGTTCTTCTACCTAGGAGTGTACCCACATACGGCGTACAAGAGGCGTAACTTGTCCTAAAGCACAGTTCAATGAAACTACACCATTCAGATCTAAAAAGGAACATTTTCTTACGAATGTGGAAAATAAACAAGCTTTCATCGATATGCTTAGTCAGCACCTTGATATAAAGGGTTGCAAAACATTTCATGCAACAAGTGATGCTGATGTATTAATAGTCAAAACAGCTGTAGATTGTGCTAGAGTTTGTGATACTGTTGTTGTAGGAGAAGATACAGATCTGTTAATTCATCTTTGCTATCATTGTAATATTGGTACTAACAAGTTATACTTTACATCAGATATAAACAGAGTGAATGCAAAGAGTGTAAAAAAGTGGGATATAACACGAACAGTGCAAGCAATTGGTCCCGATTTGTGTAAACAACTCCCATTTGTTCATGCACTTACTGGTTGTGACACCACATCGTCTGTTTGGTGTAGGGAAAGGTGCAGCTTTCAAAAAGCTCAGATGTAACAATTACCTAAAGGAGCAAGCAGATGTGTTCATGAATGACAATGCAACAAAGGAGGATATTATTAAAGCAGGCGAAGAGGGAATTATATGTCTGTATAATGGTATACCACATGAAGGACTAGATAATCTCCGATTTCAAAAATTTGCAAATAAGGTAATGACAAGTGCAACATTTGTCCAGGTCCATACCTTGCCACCAACGAGTGTACTGCTAGTTATCATAGTTTGCGTGTATATTTGCAAATTCAAGAGTGGAATGGTGGAAATTGTAACACTTTGGATGCACTAGAATGGGGTTGGAAAACTGTTGATGATTTGTTACTACCAATAAAGACACATCTGCAGCCAGCACCTGATGATCTGTTAAAGATTATCAGATGTAACTGTAAAGTGAATTGTGACACCAAGCGTTGCACTTGCAGGAAACATGGTTTAGAGTGTTCATCTGGATGTGGAGAATGCCAGGCGATCAGTTGCTCTAATACACAGGCTGTGGTAGAAATTGATAATTTGAATTTGGAAGACTTATAGACTTCAAATAAGTTTATTTGAAGTAAGTAGTACTTGTGTTTAATAGCAGAGACATGTCTGGTCACGTTTAAAGTTGATGGAGAAGACCATTAATTCTGACAAACTTCTTTTCGGTGCTTTGATAAGTTAACCACTGTTAAGTTCCTTCATTGAAATATAAATTGCTGTACTGTAATATTCATATCCGACAAAAAAGATTCATTGGGAGTACATAATTTAACTTGTTTTCCTCTACATACTAAGTTAAAATTCTAAGTCTTAACCTAAATTTAAAGACTATAATTATGTTGTAAATCTATAGAATATTTAAGTGGGTGGGGTAATATATAAAAAGGTTTGGTTAAAAAATCTCCCCCACACCCCAACCCCATCTTTAAACAATTGTTTGTGGCATTAAATATAATACTTGTAACCAACAAAATGACTACTTTTAGGAGTAAGTGAAAAAACACACACATGAATTCTGTCTTTGGCATTTTTTTATAGAAGATATTGTGAAAAATAGAAAATATTTTCAGATTTATGGCATCGTTGAAATAATTAATTTTTACGGTGGTTCCACCAATGATATTTTGTTAGACTTTTGATATGATACCAGGTAGATATTATAGTTTTATGAACAACAAATTTCATTTCTGTTGCAATTAGTTGGAGGTTTAGCTTTTATTCTCATAGAATGAGTGGACTATATAATTATTATAATATTTTGTACAAGATCTTAATTGGTCAAAATGTATCATTTATGTCAGAATTATGGCCATTGAAATATTGAACATTGGACTGTTTGACCTTGTATGTTCTTAAGCACTAGTTTTGTAAAATATTAAATTGATACTTTAGCACCCACAATTTCATTGGGTTCCAACTTAACTTTTGTGTCGTTGAGAGAAAGTATAGTATGGTTATTAATCTCTGCAGAGGGATAGGAATCCTCATAATGGGAGGTTTGTCCATTTTTGTCATGTCCATTATTGTGATTAAATAACCAACTACTGTGTGTTTTCATGTCGCTAAATGAGGGATAGCAAAGAGTAGCTTGTGTACCGCAGTGGTGGTCTAATGGTAGAGTATCCACTTCGCATGTAGAAGGTTGTAGGTTGTTCCCCAGCCAGGTGAAACCAAAGACTCGAAAAAAGGTACTAGAAGCTTCCTCACTTGGTGCTCAGCATTTAGAGGGTAGTTTTAGGACTGGTCAGCCCAGTATCAGTATAATATGACTGGGTGGGGTATCATACAATGTGTCTGCAGCATGATACTTCAGTGTGGTAGCACTCAGAAAACTCAAGTAGACACCGTCGCGAGATGACTGAAAATTATTAAAAGCGTCGCTAAACATAACAACAACAGCTTATGTACTGTGAAATCATTAATTTTCATGGGGACTAATTTTCATGGATATCCACAAACTTAGTTTACGCTATATGTTATGCTGTCAATATAAATTACCTCTGTTTTCATATGCCAGCATTTATCGCATTGTGTCAAAAGTGTAACAAAGTCCCCACGAATATGTCTTTGAAGTGGAAACCACGAAATTTAATACCCACGAAAATAAATGATTTCACAGTATATTGCAAGAGCTGGCAAATTGAGTGTTGTGAAACTCTGCACTTTCTTTCAGGTATCAAGTTTAGGGTCCAATTTAGCATATTCATTTGTTGATAGTTTTTTTGTTGTTGTTTTTTTCCAATTTGTATGTTATCTGTTGTTAGCTCTTTGGCCAGAAGGTCTTATGCGATGGTGTGTTGTCTGTTGTCTGGCGTCTGTCATCTGTTAGCAACACTTTAGGGAAATGGAAAATTCTCATTTTTTGGTCCATTTGTGTATAATAATGTTGTTTAGTTTGAGATCTGAAGCAACAGTAAATTTGAATATTGCTCTTTAATAAAGAGGATTGAATTTCCATAAGGGGCCAGTGGGTGGTGGGCAACTTGTTCATATATTATAAAAGTTATTCTTACATCAACAAGGCATTGAGGATTCTGCAAAGGGCTTGGATATATAGGGAATATTTGCATCCATGTGTACAAAAAACTTCTGTTTAAAATAAAGCATTTCTGCTCTTAACGAATCCTTTAGAGTGGGTGATTGAATTTTTGACAAATCAAGGGGCTGGGGTGTATAAGGGAACTGTTTGGGGTCTATATCAACAGATGAGTGGTATGGTAATTTAAAGTATATCTTTTTCATAGCAATTAACTTTTTGTTCAGTATCGGTGTGGGGGTAATTATCCATAAGTTGTTAAGATGACCCCCAAAAAGGGTTAATATTGTGCAATTTCTTAAAGTGTTATGGTCACTATGAGCCAGTAGAGCATCCTCAGACCCTCTTGGGCTTCTTGTTTTTGTACATGAAGGGCGAATCTGGAATCGACCTTTCTGTTAAAATCATACAACCTTTTATGTGTTTATCAAATTGCTATCTTTAAAATCCTTTATTATGGAAAATCATATGACCTTGCATGACTTTTATATGATACGCTCATTATACCCCCAGATCCAAAGTATATGGGGGCTATATAGGAGTCAGACTCGTTCGTCCTGTCTGTGCAAAATTTTAGTGATTGCTATTTCTCAGCAACCATATGAGAATAATTTTTCAATGAGTTATGGCCCTTTGAATTTTTCATTCATATTTTTTGGGGTCACTTTTATCGGTAACCATTGCCTGGAATTCAATGAAACTCCACAAGAGTGATTGGTACCAAGCCAAGTGCATATCATCGGCATGTTCCGCCTGAATAATTTTTTAATTTTTCAGTCATTTTTTTGTGGTCACTGTTTCTCAGCAATCACTAGCTGGAATTTAATGACACTTCATAAAAGTGATTGGGCAGGGCCTGATAAGCTCAGTCCGTTACACATCTGACTATCAATCTAGGGGCCGTATGTTTGAATCCCCCCACGCACACAGTCTCTGTGGTGATTGATATACGACATTGCATCACATTATCATTCATCTCTTGCCGCTGATTAAAGTGTCAGTTACTTGCGGATATGGGGTGTTCTTGAGTACTGGTTAATCCCAGGAAACAGTGGTTAGGTTAACGGATCATCTGTTAGCCCTCATTGGCATAAAATGACGCTAAATATTCAATCAATCAATCAAAAGTGATTGGTACCAAGCCTAGTTCTGCATATCAACAGCATGATCAACTCGGGTAATTTTTTTAATTAGTTATTGTGTGCTTAATTTCTTGGCAGACAATATTCCTAAGCTCAAATAAAATTCAAAATTATAATAGTGTCTTTCATGTGTAAAGTGTTAGACCTTCACCTTTCTTGTTACCCCACAATCGAGTGTCAAACACTCACATCTGTTACTCTAATTGGTTCACTATGTCAAAGCAGGCAGCAAAAGGGTGCAATAACTGTGTCAAACTGCCACCTGAGGGTGTTCATCACCTTCAGTGATATTTCTAGTTGTTGCTATTTTCAAAAACATAATTTCAAAATTGTTGTTATAAAAAGTCTAATTTTGTTGCAAAACTTTTAAAAGAAAAGATCTATTTAAATTTAGAAGAATGTTTTAGTTGTGATGCTAGATAATTATGCTTTTTTTCAGTTTCAGATTGTATTCATTTAGTTGTTGAAAGAACCTTTGTAATCCACCTTGTACAACCAGTTACGAGAGACAATCAATGTGGTACCACCATGTGCAATCAGTCATGTGAAATATATGGACTATAGTAAAGAAACTTGACATCTGATTCATGGCTTTCTGATGATACGACTCATGGTGAGGAATATTATTTATTGCTTGTTAAAGTTTTGACTGTTAAGACATCATATTGAAGCAGCAGCTATGTCATATGCAATAGATTACTAAACAAATCTGTTTTGGGTGGGATCCTCCATGACCAATTGATTCTAAGATTACTTGTCTCTCACCGCTGAGGTTGGATGGTCAATAGATCTACTCTCTGAGGTCTTGCTCCACCAGTAAAGTAGGATAACATATAACCAATCATGAGTATCATGGTGTTAAACCCCACTCAGAATCTTCTGACACAGCCTGCTTGGTTCTTTGGAGAGTTGATAATAAAACAAAAAATGTCACTTATAAGTGATAAATGCCCAAGAAGCAATCTATGAATGAACATACATGTATGTTTATTGCGACTATATTTAGGGTTAATAAAAAACTTGACCTTGACCTATGAGCTACAGATCTTGATGCAACAGGTCATGATGTCTGTTGTGGGTTTAAGGCTCGGCTTGGTCCAAAGACTTCATATGAGAGTTAACCATTACTTGCCGAACCTCCATTAATAAAACTGGATCCAATATAGAACTTGTTTAAAATGATGTTGAACCACAATCTAAAACCATATTTAACAAGAGGGGGGAAATGAAGATGACCAAGTGAACTGTTGCATTGTTAACTGCGGCTTTTAAGATGTAAACTAATGACTGGCAAATACTTGATTACTTCTGGTTGGAAGTATCAATCTATGTATTCATGTGCTCCAATAATACTTCCAATGTGAACATGGTGATGACTGAGGTGAACACGACTGTATTTCTTGCTTGTCCAGCGATGTCTGCTTCTATGTGAGAATTCTGGAAAGCTTGGTATGTTCATATTGTTTAGCATTGTGCATGACTTGATATTGTTCTCATTTGTGTTTATTGTATGCCATATTTTCTCCTCACAAGCCACAGTATTTTTCTCATTCTTTAGTATTGAGTATTGTTGTATATTGTAAGGAATGCATATATGATATATAAATACAATAAATAGTCTGTCTGATGCCCATATATTATCTGTAGACAAGAAATGTTGATGAAAAATATTTTACAAGAGCGGTTGTTTTTGGCAGAAAGAAAGTTTAAAAACAGCAGTGACGGTTTTGACATGTCTGTTGTTTTATTTTTAGTTCTTCAAAAAATCAATTATCATATTTTGCATTATAATTCTCATTCAGATTTTTTTTTTTTTTAAATATCAATTCAATCTTATTAAGATTACATAAATAATGTGACCTAATATTTTGTTTTAATTTAGTAAATTCATTCGTAAAAGATTATAGAATACAGCATTTTAATCATAATGAAAATAGGAAGAATTAATTAAAAGAAAGGCAAAAGAGGGTGACCATGTTTGCAGATTTTAGACGACATTGCGACACATAGCTGTTGTTAACTATCAAAAAGTGTGACAATGATTGATCAATCTCTTGTTCTAACTTGATAGTTCTAGTGTGCCTATCAGAAATGCAACAATGATCAATCCATCTCTTGTTCTAACTTGATGGCTCTACTGTGCCAATCTGGGTAAGTGCATGGAAATTAGTCTGTTTGTGGTAACCCAGTCTATACATATGCCATTGAAGTAATCATTGTTTACTCTCAGTACATGTTTAGGTGAATGATTTGGCTTTGAACTTTAGTATAACTCAATTTGAACATAATGCAGATCTTAATTGCAATATCTTCAGTCAGAATTTCATGTAAAACTCCTGCAATAAATTTTCAGTGAATCGATTTGAATGTTTATCAAAATTTCCAGTATAAGGTTAATTTTGCACATTGATAATTTATATTTTACATTCATTCCAAAAACATAAATATGAAAGTTAATTTTGGAGGAAAATCTAATTTTATCATGCGCCACACGTTTTTTTTAACATCACATACAATAATTTATCTAGATCAAGGCACCAGTTGTCACCCTTGGAATGTTCTCATTACAAATCTTGAAGCTTGTTTGTACAAGATTTTATCTAGTGCAGGGCACCATGTCACCATGGGATGCTTCATAACAAATCCTGAAGCTTGTGTGTACAATAATTTATCAAAAGCAATGCATCATGTCACCATTGGAATGTTCTCATAACAAATCGCAAAGCTTGTATGTAAAAAAATTTATCTAGTGCAAGGCACCATGTCACACTTGGGAAACTTCATAACAAATTTCAAAGCTTGCATGTAAAATAATTTATCTAGTGCAAAGCACAATGTCACACTTGGGATACTTCATAACAAATCTCAAATCTTGCATGTACAAGAATGTATCTAGTGCAAGGCTCCATGTCACCTTTGGGATAATCTCATAAATATTGAAGCTTGCATGTACAATAATATATCTAGTGCAATGCACCATGTCACCCTTAGGATAATTTCATAACAAATATTGAAGCTTGCGTTATGGAGTCCAGTTTATATAGATTAAATAAAAAGCTGTCATTTTGAAATAGAGATATGAAAAATTTCCTTTCTCGTAAATGGAATGTTGATATGCCAAATCAACAAAGTAAGATCATAGTAATTATACACTATTTCCATTATATCATGTTAGATAATCTCTCTATTTTTGATGTAAACATTCAAATCAACAACATTTTTGTTTTTTCCATTTTTTTAGCAAACTGTAGCAAAGCTCAAGATGAGTTATTCTGATCACCCTTTCCGTCCATCCATTAACATTTTGTTGTGTGCACCCTGGCAGTTGAATTTTTTAAATGATTTTTTAATATTTTACCTGACTTAGTAGTTATATAACCATATAATATGTTGGACGAGTTTTTTAACTGCCCAAATGAGATTATAAATATCTATAGTTATGACCCTTGAGATATTAAAAAACTCCCTATTTGACCGTCTGTGCACTGTATACCAGCATTTTTCATTTAATCATTGCCAAACTTAATGCACAGTAGTTATATAACCATAATATCTTGGAAAAGTTCTTGAACTGATCGAATTGGACAAATGTTGTCAGAGTTATGGCCCTTGCATGATGAAAATTTGTGTAATTTGCGGAGATGGATGTACTCAAGTACTGGTTAATCTTCCAAGATCCCAGGAAAGTGTGCTCAAGTTAACTGTATCTGTTAGCCACCATTGGCATAAAATTGACCCTAAATATTCAAATCAAATCAAATTGAACTGGCCAAATCAGATATTTAATGCCTGTAGTTATGGTCCTTGAATTGACAAATAATATACTATATTGCTTCTCATTGTCAATCATCTCACTGCTGATTTAAGTGGGAAAGTTGTCAGTTACTTGTGGAGATTGGTGTACTCGAGTATTGGTCAATCTTCCAGATCCCATGAAAGTGTCATCAATTTAACTGATCTTCTGTTAGCCACCATTGGCATAGAAATGATGCTAAATTTTCAAATCAAATCAAATTGAACTGGCCAAATTGGATAATTAATGCCAGAAGTTATGGCCCTTGAATTTACAAAAAAAAAGCATTATAATAATTTATGTACTCTCCAGCACCTGCAGCTTTCATTTGATATTCACAAAACTTTCATCTACGAAATATCAAATGACCAAATTTAAATACATGTATCTGAGGTACTATGGCCCTTTCCTTGTTAAAAATTGTCATCCTTGATATTGTCTCCTCTACCATTGGTGAGCGATCTAAGTCTACTGTGACCCTCTTATAATTAAATAAAAATTGTTCCTTATGATGTAATGGAATGATGCCAAGACTTTGATATTAGTAAAAAAAAAGTTCATATTAATAGAGTTAGTGTGCTTGGTTAGTGCCCAGGACAGACAAGACATACCACTTTGATGCGAATATGAGGGATAAATATAATAAAAGGGTAAAGTTACAGGCCAGATACTGACAATATATAGCCATTACCTACTTTTACGTAAATACCCAAACTGTAACATGAAGCATTTGCACCAGACTTGATGTATTCCAGTGAGTGTTGACTGACATTGCACTGAAACTAGTTTTCATCAAATAACAGAGGCTCATATTTTGTTTTAACTACATTGAGCTCAATCTCTGTAAATGACAAAAGGTCCTCCATGTTCATGATGGCTTAGGCAGGATCACTTGCCTCTCACCACTGAGGTCATGGGTTTAAGACTAGCTCGGTCTGATTCTCAATGTAACAATTTTTTATATATAACCAAACTGATACAAGGAACATTTGCATCAGACTATCCATGAAACATTTGCATCAGACTTAATGTATTGCTTATAGTAGTGTTTACTGACAATACTGGTAACACATAACCATGGCTTACTTTCATGTAAATATCCATGAAACATTTGCATCAGACTGAATGTATTCAAGTAGAGTTGATTTGCAAATGACGATAGGTCCTTCATGAACAAGATGACCTAAGCAAGAAGACTTTCATTTCGCCACTGAAGTCATGGGTTTGAGCCCAGCTCGGTCTAATAACTTAATGAAAAGATTGTCAGTATAATGATTTCCAGAGCAACCGTAAGATGCCCAACTTCTGTTTAAATTATGACCATTGAAGTCATGGGTTTGAGCCAAGCTAGGTCCAATAACTTAATGAAAAGATTGTCAGTATAATGATTTCCAGAGCAACCGTAAGATGCCCAACTTCTGTTTAAATTATGACCATTGAAGTCATGGGTATGAGCCCAGCTCTGACCAATAACTTAATGAAAAGATTGTCAGTGTAATGATTTCCAGAGCAACCATAAGATGCCCAACTTCTGTTTAAAATACATTGAGTTCAAACTTTACAAATGGTGTCGGGTTATCCATGGTCAAATTGTCTTAGGTATTGTCTCAAGATCACATACCTCCTACCACTGAGGTCATGGGTTTGAGGCAAGCTCGGACCAATATCTTCATTAGAAAGATTTTAACATAAGAGACACCAATTACATGGAGATTACAAAATGACTTTACAAAATTTATGATGATGGCAAAGTTATCTTAAGTTAGAGTTGAAATCAGTCATAGTTTCATAGGAAACATTGCCGGCTACTTATGGAACAACACAAGTTAAATGTAAAACTCACCAACAAAGACTCTAACTTTCCATCTCAATGTGAGCATTTTTATACAGATCAAATATTGAATATTAATTTGATGGCATCATTGCATTAGTACTGGAACTAATTTAAATGGTCAGAGTTGTCTTTTCTTAAAAAACAAAACAAAAAATATTCATGCAGAACATTTTTAGTAATTAATTCAAGCCATAATTTGCATTTCAATTACCTGTACTGAAAGTAAACAATCTACTTTAATATCATCATGTGTAACTGGGCTGTTGGAGGCAGGCTTCCTTTCATGCATTAATCGGCACCTACTGTTGTACCTGTAGCTGTATGCTTGGCAACCTACAATTAGTGTACCTGTAGTTGTATGCTTAACCAGGGTGATGGTGGTTGCCGTGACAGTCGATTGAAAACTTGAGAGGACATTGAAGGCTAGATAGTGTCTTCAGCACGATAAGTGCCGTGATGCAAAGGCTGTTAAAGTTATGGCTGACGTTTTCTAGAATCTCTGATATGGTCACTCTAAATAGTAATTAATATTAATTTATAAAATGTTTTTCCTTTGATCTTAAGTGAGGACAACAGCCTTTCTTAATTAGTTATGGGAGTTTAATTTTTAAAATAAATGGTAGAACCAGCGTATTCAGATGTTGCAATTCCTTAACATGAATGCCATTTTTTATATTTCTTGAGCCGGGTCCGATAAGCTCAGTCGGTTACATGTCTGACTATCAATCCAGGGGTCGTGAGTTTGAATCCCTGCCTGGCTATAGAACATTGTGTCTCATTATCATTCGTATCTCACCACTGATTAAAGTGGGAAAGTTATCAGATACTTGCGGAGATAGGGTGTACTCGAGTACTGGTTAATTCCAGGAAACAGTTGTTAGGTTAGCTGATCATCTGTTTAGCCCTTGATGGCATAAAAATGACGCTAAATATTCAATCAATATATTTCTTGTGGAAAACATCTACATTTCTTGTTACTTAACAATATACATGGACATCAGACAGATTTATAATTATTGTGTTTATATATATATATATATATATATATATATATATATATATATATATATATATATGCATATATAGATATTCCTTACCAATATACTTTAGTGAAAGGATGAAGAAATGCCATGGGGTGAATTTCATAGTCATATTATCAAACTATTGTAAATGATATTTACAGTTTTAGAATAAAAGTATTTCATGATTTTGCCAATGATTATTCTTGACAAAATCATTAATGAAATATCTTTACAAACATCATAAAACTGTGAAATATTGCTTATACTAGTTTGATAATGTGGCTCTGAAATTCACCTGTTGTTTCTTTATCGTTTCAGTATAAAAACTCTATACTATTGAGAATTGAGAAAAATACTGCAGTTTGCAGGGGAGATAAATCTGGCTTCAATTAAACATCAGATGAGAATAAATTTGGGTCATGCTCATGGCTAAATAATATGGACATACAAATAGCATTTCTGGATTTCTCGACTGAAAGCGGACATTGCATGGCAAGTGAGATTTACCTAGTCCTACCTTTGTTGTTGCCATGTTTACAATGGAAGGCTATATTGGAGCACCAGTGCCAGTCATCAGTCAAAACTTTTATAGCAATATTGATATTTCCTTGTACAGGGTGGAATTGGTTGTAATAAATTTTGTGAACACATTTGTATTGTTTATAATATAGTTTATTGATAATTAATAAATATGTAAAATAGAAAATTTGTTGTTTTCTTTAACATGACCAGTGAAATTCATTTGCATATTCATATTAATTTGCATATTTTTTTTGTCCACAAACCTCCCCCGAACCCACCCACCCAATTACTAGCTGGAAGATATGCTTTTGAATTTATGTACTCCAAAAAGTTTAAACATTTGCATAATTAATTTTAACAATTGACCGATGTAAAGGGAAATAATTGAGAAAATGGCTGTAAATTTACAACTCTGCTAACATGATAATTTAAAAAAATGTAAAGGGAGATAATTTATACACATTTATTTCCTATCATTCAGAAACTCCCAAGCAAGTTTGGCCAAAAATCAGTTAGACTTTACACGACATCAAGTAACATACTTTTGATGATTCAGAGGCCATAATTGTGATAATATAATAGTTATCCAATTTGACCAGTTCAAAAACTTGTCCAATATATTATGGTTATATAACTACTATGTAAGTTATGTGGAAAACAAGTGAAAGCTTGGAGTACCAGAATGCACATAAGGCCATATCTTTGACATTAATATTCACATTTAAGTCCGTTCAAGAACTTGTCTGAGATATTATGGTTATACAACTACTGTGCAAGTTTGGTGAGAATCAAATGAAAAATGCTGGTGCTAGAGTGCACACAAGGTCAAATATTGCATTTTTTAATGTTTCAAGGGCCATAACTCTGACATTAATATTCTGATTTTTGGAAACATTCTTTTGTTCGATTCAAAAACCATAATTGTGACAATAGTTATCCGATTTGACCAGCTCAAGAACTTGTCCAAGATATTATGGTTATATAACTACTATGTAAGTAAGGTGGACAATAAGTGAAAGCTGCGAGTACCACAATGTACACAAATAATTTGATGATTCAAGGGCCATAACTCTGACATTGATATTACGATAAGTGGATTTGGGCAGTTCAAGAACTTGATCAAGATATTATGGTTATATAACTACTGTGGAGGTTTGATGAGGATCAAATGAAAAATATGGGTGATAGAATGCACACATGGTCAAATAGTGTGTTTTAAGCATAAGCTAATAGGTTCGCAGATGTTTCAGGACAACAAGAGGCCCACGGGCCTTAACTGTCCCTGATTATCTCAAAAACATCTTCAATCGTAAGAAATAAAGGACCTATAGGCGTCAATAATCATACTCACAATTTGTTTCTGAGTGCTTCCTATATTAAGAAGATTTTAAAGGTTACCTTTAATTTTTTTTAGGCCCCACCCCCAGGTCCAGACTGTGAGAACCACGAACATGCAAATTAAAGTTCTTATAAGGGACTCCTATGTGTTCATTATCATTCTCACCATTTGTTTCCCAGTGCTTCCGATAACAATTATAAGATTTTTAAAGTTTACCTTGAATTTGACTGTCTTAGCCCCAACCCCAAGGCCCCAGGGGAATGGGGACCATGCAATTGACAATTTTGATTCAACCTTGGGTACCAAAGCTGCATACAACATATGGTGATAATTGAGTTTTTTCAGAAGTTGAGACCCAGGGACATGATATCACTATTTTTATAAAAGACCCATATATGTCCATAATTATGCTCACCATTTGTTTCCTAGTGCTTCCTATATTATGAAGATTTTTTAAGTTTACCTTAAATTGACTGTTTTGGCCCCACTCCAAAGGCCCCAGGGCCCAGTTGTTCAAAGCTTGGTTAGTTTAACCCGGGGTTAAGTAAAATTTTGGTACTTCAATATTTTCTATACTTAATGAGCATAAAGCAATTTAAATGCATTTTTAGAAACAATATGGCATATTTTCATAATGTTCAATAAAATAATAACCTAAAAAGTTGTAAATCTTAAAATATTGTGATTTGAAAATTTCGCTTAACCCAAGGTTAAGCTAACCAAGCTTTGAACAACTGGGCCCAGGTGGGTAAGGACCATGCAATTCACAATTTCATTACGATTGAGCCGACTGTTTTTGATAAGACAAAAATGTCAATTTTCTACGGATGCCCACCACATGATGACGGACAAAAGGCGATCCCAAAAGGTCCCTTGAGACAAAGTCTCAGGTGACCTAAAAAATTGTATTGGTTTATAACAGTCTATTTGGTAATTAATACATGTATAAATGGAGAATTACTTCTTTTTCTTGCATAGAAGAATTGTTTAGGCATGCATACATATTCAAAAGCTTGATATTTTCACAGTGCACCACAGTAATTTGGTGAATGATGTAAATTACGCTGGAAAAATAGATACTGAATAAAATTATTGGGTTTGAAAGCAATTTTAACTATATGCATACAACTGGACATTATTCTGAAACTCTCGAGCAAGTTTGTCCAAAATTGGTTGCAAATTTTAGGAATAACAATGAAGACTTTCCATTAAAGGTAATGAAAGGGCTGCAACTTCTCAATGAAGTCGACTGATGACAACAATATGTGCAACTAGACATCGTACTGAAGCTCTTGAACAAGTTTGCCCAAAATTGATAGAAAAGTGAAGGGGGAGTAATACTGACAAGAAAATGTGACAGATTTACCATAATTTGGCATAACTAACTGTATTCCATTACTTCCTAACACGTTTGAATTGACTCCCAAGTACAACAAAGGTATCAATAGATCTGATGGATACTCATTTGGTGAATTAGTAAATCTCCCTTTCGTACTATTAAAGGTTTGTTGATTTTGAATACGGTTTAAAATAATTTTCAACACATTATTATATATGGCATTGGTGGAGAAAAATCTCAATGATTTGTTTGAATATTTAGTATCATTTTTATGCCATTGAGGGCAAATTGACAATCAGTTAACTTAACCCGTCTTTCCTGGAATGTTAGCCAATACTCGAGCACACCCATCTCTGCAAATGATAACTTTCTGACAATGAGACGCAATGTCATAATATAATAATTATAAAGAGTTAGTAAATAAGTATGTGTAAAAAGAAAAAATGAACTTGTGTTTTTCTTTCTATATCCACAATTAAAGTACTGTAGTGTGCATATCCTTATTTGATGACAACATGTTGTGTAACTAGACCTCATGCAGATGCTCTCAAGCAATTTTGCTCAAAATTGGTAAACAAGTGAAGGGAGAGAAAAGCCAGAATAGAATCAATGGTGAAAGATGAATGACAATGAGACACAATGTCATATATCAATCATTATGGAGACAGCTGCAGGGTTTGGGTTTGAACCAATGACCCCTAAATTGGTAGTCACATAACTGACTGAGCTAACTGGGCCATGCACCTCAGAACGATTCGGAGTAAAACCACCATCCTCCAGCAAGAAAGATTTACTCAAACAAATAGACAAACAAATACTGAAAATAATGTATAAAATCGGGGGAAATAATTCTTATTCAAGATAATGTTATGGTACAATGTTGTTAATCCATGTTCTAAATTGGATTCCCTTCCATACTTTTTGGGACAAAGAAAAATAACCGAAAATGAAGTACAATAGGGAGATAATCATGTCATTATGATCATTATTATTATTATTATTATTATTATCATGTCGCAACTCCAGGCCTTACAAATTTTGAAATTTCCAACAAACTGATAAGCCCCTAGGGTTGGGTCAAATATGATCTGAGTGTCATGCCTAAACAACCTGAGTGAAATTCATATAAGGATGCATGCCAGCAAATTTTGTGTCCAATGGTTTCAAAGTCATTTGAAAATATTGTCGATGGACGGAAGTTTTTACAAATAGGTATTCAAGTGGCATCTTTGCACCCAGCTGATTACTTGTGTGGCTTAATCTTAGCCACACAACAGGGACCCATGTCAGTAACGTTCATAAGTTTATCAACTTTATAGTGTAACATTTGAAGTTACAAAAAACAAGCGGACAATTTATTAAGTTTTCCAATAACATCATTTTAAGAACTTTCATTAGCCTTGTAAATATACAATGTATTCTTTTTAAAATTTGCAAAAATACTACACAAAAGAAATATTCTTAGGTTTTTAAAATTTGATTGTAAGAAATTCTTAAGACTTATGAAGGTTAATGAAACGAGGCCCAGATTTTAGCTTCATAAAAGCATTTATTAAGTTCCAGAAACAGCCACAAAATGTTTTTCAATTGTCCAAAAAAGATAACTTACCCTAAACCCTATACACTTAAGTAACCATTAATGTATGCAAATGGACAGATGACCATAATTATGGACGATGGACAAAAAGTGATAAGAAAAACTCACATGAGCCTTTGGTTAATGTGAGTTGAAAGTTGTTTAGATAGTAACACAATATATAACATTTAAATACAGCCCGCTTGATAAACAGTTCATGCCATCACATATATGTATATGTCTTCATTAATCATCATTGGTAACTGAATGTTACTGGGAAATACAAAATGTCATCTCATCCGCTTTTAGGTTGCTTTTGTAATGTGATTATATGTGTGGTTCTGGTGGTAAAGTCCTATTTATTAACATTACGGAACAAATGTCTATATATAAACTGCAACAACTGGTCTGTGTGGTTGCTCGACAGTCCTGGATGTTTATTCAGGCCATTCACTGAATCCACTCAACGTCAGATGGCATCCCAGATTTTTCCTACTTATTCCATTTACTGCTCCTCTCAACTAAAAAAGAAATCACAATCACATGTATTTTTAAATAATTTAACCTGGTGCGGTACGCAGTGCCTATTTATCATACTTAAGTAAAACACAATACTGAGTTTCCTGAACAATTTAAACATGTCTCTCACCCAACTCCATTTTAAAACTACTTTTTTTAAGACAGTTTTAGGGGTTTTTTTTGCTGATATACTGATAACTCTATTTAAGACAGCACCTTAGGATGAAAGGTAGATTGATTGATTTCGTGATTGAATATTTAGCATCATTTTTAAGCCATTGAGGGCTAAAAGTAAATCTGTATTTCCTGAGATCCTGGACAAGTAATATAGCATACCCATCTCCTCAAGTTACTGGTAACTTTCCCACTTGACTCAGTGAGGAGAGATTAATGAAAATGAGACACAATATCAATATACAATAGATTGTAAAGGATGAATGTTTGATTAATGTAGACTGTAAAGGATGAATGTTTGATTAATGTAGATTGTAAAGGATAAATGTTTGATTAATGTAGATTGTAATTGATGACTGTTTGATTAATGTAGATTGTAAAGGATGAATGTTTGATTAATGTAGATTGTAAAGGATAAATGTTTGAATAATGGAAATTGTAAAGGATGAATGTTTGATTAATATATATTGTAAAGGATGAATGTTTGATTAATGTAAATTGTAAAAGACAAATGTTTGATTAATGTAGATTGTAAATGATGAGTGTTTGATTAATGTAGATTGTAAAGGATGAATGTTTGATTAATGTAGATTGTAAATGATGAGTGTTTGATTAATGTAGATTGTAAAGGATGAATGTTTGATTAATGTAGATTGTAAATGATGACTGTTTGATTAATGTAGATTGTAAAGGATGAATGTTTGATTAATGTAGATTGTAAAGGATAAATGTTTGATTAATGAAGATTGTAAAGGATAAATGTTTGATTAATATAGATTGTAAAGGATGAATGTTTGATTAATGTAAATTGTAAAAGACAAATGTTTGACTAATGTAGATTGTAAAGGACAAATGTTTGATTAATGTAAATTGTAATAAACAAATTTTGATAAATGTAAATTGTAATGAATGGATGTTTGATTAATGTAGATTGTAATTGATGAATGTTTGATTTATGTAGATTGTAATGGACGAATGTTTGATTAATGTATATTGTAATGAATCAATGTTTGATTAAAATAGAATGTAAGGGACAAATGTTTAATTAATCCAGGAATTATATATAAAAGGAAAGGCAACTGATTTATATTTTGTGAATGCTCGCGTATTCATGCAAAATCTCGCAATATCTTGTTTTCAATTATCTTAACTATCATTCATCTCAGAAACACAAATCAAAATTCTGACATTGCAGGATGAAATTCTCATCAAAACAATACAATTCCCAGCAACTTGTGTTATAAATTGTTGAAGGTCTCCAAATGTGTATACTGCAAATTATGAGAAATTTTACTTAAAATCTCAATCTCTTTAATTCAAGATCATTTTGCATGATCAAAACATTTTAAAACATCTAAGATTACAAACAACTTACATTTCATGTACAAGAAATCAGTTGCCTGTGTACTATAAATGAATACATTTGCCAGATAAGTAATCCTTCGTTTTATCAACATTTAGTCAGGAGATGCAAGTTTCCTATCCTTCTCTATACATTATATCCTTCTTCTTTTGTTTATATGGAAAATATAAGGGTTGGACTGCAAATTATACAATATTTAAGTCAGCCTTTCCTAACAACCAATTATTCACATAAAAACAATCAAGATGGTAATAAAACATATTCATATAGGAATTAAAAACAAGAGGCCCAAGAGGGCCTGAATTGCTCTACTAGCAGCAAATAGACAGATGAACATTTCAAAGGAAATGTTTTTTGTATGTTCATCAACAAATATTTTTGGAAACCACCATGCGATGCTACACAAATATGATTATAATCCCTGTGGGGATATTTGTGGTCGAATCACCTGGTTCAAAAAATTGTCTGTGATCCTGTGGTTGCCTAACTGCTGTGCAAGTTTGGTTAAGATTCAATGAAAAATGGGGGTTTTATTGTGTCTACAGCATTTTCCTTAAATAACTTTAATTATGTAAAACAGTGACCTCAATGGCAGCCCCAATTTGACCACAGGGACCCAACCCTACCAACCTTTTAGAGGACCACCATGCAATGCTACATGTAAAATATCTAAGCTCTAATAAGATTCAATGAAAAAAAAAGGTGCTATCGCGTCTACAAAAAAAGACTAACGGAAGGACGACAGACGGACGCCAGACAATTTACCATGACATAAGCCCTGCTAGCCTTTGACAGTAAAGATAAAAATGAAATAGGGGGCATTGTTTTAAAACACACATTCAATGCTGACCTTAAATGAGGGGCTCCACTGTGAGGTAAATACTAAAACTTAATAAAGATCTATTGTTTATTAAAACGTTTAGTATCTTTAATATAAGTTTGAAGGGTCCTCCGTGGCCGAGTGGTCTAAGGCGCCGTCTCAAGATCATTTACCTCTCACCGCTATGGTCGTAGGTTCGAGTCCCGCTCGCTCCAAAAACTTTATGTGAGAAAGTTTCCAGTTACTTGCGGAAGGACGGTGGTTCTACTCAGTCTGACTCAGTCTGAGGTCTTCCTCCACCAGTAAAACTGGATATGCCATATATAACCTGAAATGTGTTGAAAATGGCGTTAAACCCCATTCAAAAAAAAAAAAAAAAAAAAAAAAAAAAATAATATAAGTTTGGACATTGTTAAATATAAAAATATTTTTATTGTCTGAGATATTATCACTCCCTCATATCAAGGTGTTACGGTGACGTGTAGCACTTAAAAGACGAAGTCGATCATTTAAAAAAGGACATTGCATGAAATAGTGTTCGGCTTCCTCTTTTTCATGCCAACATTTTTCACATGTTGAATATAATTTTATATAAATAAATCATAATTTAGGTTACTGAAACCTTTTCTTAAACAAGCATGAATAAAAGATAATTTAAGAGGACTGTCAAATAGAAACATGGTATTTTGGTGAGTTTAAACAAATAAATAATTCTTAAGCTGGCATCTGAATGATGAAGTTTCAGAACTATGTATATGTTCCGAGATATTTTTCCAGAATTTCTAAATAATTGAGTTCTAGCATTTAGTAAAGCAAAATACTGTTATTTCTTAGATTATATGATGTAAATATTCCTACAGTTTCAGGAAAAACATTGTCTAAATATTATCAAGCTGTGTTTTACTTTATATGCAATTATCACTTTTTTATAATATTTTAATATTTTATCTTCTAAAGAAACCAACCCAATTCTTTGTATAAAGTACAAAGAGAAATAGACCAGGTTTAAGCAGTTTTAATACGAGCTGCCTCGTGTTAAATTTTTTCAAGATTTTCTTTTTCATATTGGCAAGGACTTAAATAGAGCTTGCATATTCACCGTAAATCTGCGAAATCTTGTTTTCAAATATTCTAACTTTCATTCATCTCAGTAATACAAACTAACATTCTTTCTTTGCACAAAAGAACTCTCTACAAAACAAGACCATTCCCATCAAATTATGTCTAAAAATGACGAAGTATTTATGATAACAAAATTTGTATACTGCAATTAAAAAAACAAGGAAAGAACTTAAACCTTCCAGGATCTCAGGAAAAAGTGGTTAGGTTAACTGATCGTCGATTGCCCTCAATGGAAAAATAATGTAGTAAAAAAATTAACATATATTTCCAGTAGGTGTTTACTTAATAACTCAAACAAATATAATATCTTTTCAAGAATTGAATGCTTTGTATATTTTTTATGAGATGCAATGTCATATAAATCAGTCATCACAGAGAATGAGACAGGGCACGGATTCAAACTCAAGACCCCTGCATGGATAATCAGACATGCTACCAGCTCAGCTAACCTGGACAGATTAGAAAGTGCATAACTCAACAAGAGCTGTCAATAAGACAGCACACTTGACTATTCGAATATTTGTCACAAAAGTACAAATATAATTAGACTGATGACAAATCCAAGCAAACAAAAGTTAACTCGCCAAACTGAATAAGTCTTATAACTGCAATACCTTGTATGATTGCATATTTAGCACCATTTATTTTCCATCCAGTGCTAACAGTCGATCAGTTAACCTAACCACTGTTTCCTGGGATTAACCAGTACTCGATCTCACCCCATCTTCACAAGCAACTGATAACTTTCCCACT
Source organism: Panopea generosa (assembly GCA_029582155.1). Lineage (NCBI taxonomy): Eukaryota > Metazoa > Mollusca > Bivalvia > Adapedonta > Hiatellidae > Panopea > Panopea generosa. The sequence goes on along the minus strand of CM055908.1, from coordinate 33,398,721 downwards.
TGAATCAGTGGTGAGAGATGAATGATAATGAGACACAATGTCATATATCAATCATCATGGAGACTGTTGCCGGGCGGGGGATTCTAACTCACGACCCATGGATTGATAGTCAAACGCGTAACTGACTGCGCTAATCGGGCCCGGCTATGAAGTTCCAATACAATTAATACAGTGGCTGCTGAGTTATAGAATTTCTTAGTCAAAAGTAGGCCATAATTTGCAAAAAAAATCTGGCAAGAGTAATCCCACTTGATAAAGTTGACATCATGACTACACAGCCAATCAAATACATTGAGTGGTTGTTGTGATATGGACTTGATGGTACTTGCATGTAAAAATTTAACTAAAATTTCTATGTCAAAGAAGGGCCATAATTTTCATTATATTCATGCAAGAGTTATATCACTTAATCTCTTTAGTAGGTTTGATGACAAGAAAATCTTGTTTGAAGTTTTAATCAAATACATTGAGTGGTTGGTGAGATATGGACTTGATGGTACTTGCATGAACAACTTTACCAGAATTTCGAAGTCAAACAAGGGCAATAATTATCATTATATTCATGCAAGTGTTATCTAACTTAGTTATTGCAGTAGGTTTGATGACTGGAAAGTCTTGTGTGAAGTTTCAATCCAATACATGAAATCGTAACTGAGATATAGACTTGATGGTACTTGCACACAAAGCTTTTACAAGTTTTTTAAGTCAAACAAGGGCAATAATTTTGCATTATATTCAGGCAAGAGTTATCTAACTTAGTTATTATAGTAAGGTTGATGACTGGGAAGGTTTGTGTCAAGTTTCGATCAAATACATTTAGTGGTTGGTGAGGTATGGACTAGATGGTATTTGAATACAAAACTTTAACCATAATTTATAAGTCAAACAAGGGCTATAATTTCCATTATATTTATGCAAGAGTTACCTAAATTCATTATTATAGTAAGCAGAACAAGAAGTCTTATCTGAAGTTTCAATCAAATACATTAAGTGATTAGTGAAATATGGACTTGATGGTACTTGCAAGCAAAACTTTGACTAGAACTTCTAAGTCAAACAAGGGCAATAAGAGTTATGTAATCAAGTTGTTGAAGTAGGTTTGATGACGGAAAGTCTTGTGTAAAGTTATAAGTCAATACATGCAATGGTTACTGAGATAGGGACTTGCATGCAAAACTTTAACCAAGGTTTGATGCCGACTCCAACACATGGGTGAAAAGAATAGCAAAGCAGTCAATATACATGTAGGTCAGTAACAAGCTGAACAGAAGCATTATAAATAATGTTTGCAAACGGAATATCGAGCTTCAGAGGTTGGACATTTTCAAAAGAAAGTTATTGATGGGAAACCATTTTTTTATAAATTCCTAAAATTATTTTCATGTATAGATCATTCATACAAAATTTTAATAACATATATCTAAATGGAAACTATTTAGCTATTTTTATAACCCGATTTACCTCAAAACAAATCAAAACCAACTTTCGTTTCCCTGCTAAGACACTATACACAAAATTTCATAATATAGAAATATAAGTTATTGATTGAAAACATCTTTTTTTCAGTAACCTCAATCATGATTAGTTCAATCAAATGATATTTTATAGTATGTTTTATTACTTTTTTATACCTTAAACATCCAATCCATATTCCAGAGCTTTGCCTGGCCCACCCGCTGCATGTGTGAACAGGAAGTGTCATGGTGCTTCAACTGTTACATCTGCCAGCCGACTATCGACTTCTCACTGATCGAATTCCCAATATATCTAAAATGGAAAAGTATTGATATTCTTCAAGATATACACTGTCAGAGAAAGAGAATTTGTATCGCAATGCCTTTTCATACAAATATTGATCATACAGTACATAAACATGGCCAAACTGAATTGTTAAAATTCTATGTTTACTGTTTCCTACTCAACTCATCAAAATGGTCCGACTCAATGCATATCATTTTTTTGCACTGTTAAAAACAATGAAATGAATAATTGTGTTATTATCACTTAGTGTGTGGATTTTACAAACTCAGCTTTATATATATATAAGTACCAGTATTATAGACTGTAATACTGTGCATTTTGGGTTGGGTTTATCTGCGCACAAAACACGATAATTTAGTGTAAAGCTTTTTTATAATGCAATTATAATTTGGCATAACAGCAATAGATAATATGCAAACTACTAATTTATTAGAATGACTGCTGTTGAGCATTCAGCATTGAAATGGAGTACAAGTATTAACAAGAGTTGTCAGAAGACAACAAAGCTCGCTGATGGGATAAAACTCACAAAAGTTTAACCTGTTTGTATGGCTAAGTCCAATAGTAGATGTCTTACCTGGGTCAGTATATATATCAAAAGCATAAAAAGCAATGTGTAATGAAGCAGGAAAGTAAATGTGAACAGAATCAGAATGATAGTTTTGAACTCAAAAACCAAAACTAAACACAAAAGTTTAACCTGGTGTCTATAGACACTGCAACCACTGCCGGGGTCATGGCAATAGCTCTCCTTGGACATTTGACCCGGTGGACATTCATCCCAGCATGTTTATAAACAGGGGTGTAGCCAATATGGAAATTTTTATCGTAACAATTATAAACGAGTGATTTTCACACATGATAATTGGAATCCCAGCTAAATATAGATTTTTCTACAGTTAAAATAGACTTGCACTTTCTCTTTCAAAACCTTAAAAGCAATGTTCCGATTGGCTGGTAGAAAGGTCATCTGAACATGACCTAATATGCATCTCCATCAGATCCCAAGTGTTCTAGAGATTATGATTTTAATGAGTTTGATGTAGTTATAACTAGAGATGACTCTTTCCTTGGATCTGCAAGGTAAACCAATGCTTGAGCTCACCTTTTTCCATAAGTTAGTAACTGGTAACTTTCACTAATGAATCAGCGAGAGAGACAGATGACAAGATGCAATGACAGTTATCAAACATCACAGAGACTAAGGTCAGGCAGGGATTCCAAATTACAACCCCTGGACTGATAATTAGACGCACTACTGACTGAGCTAACAAGGCCAAGCTAGAGATTACTACTATATTCTTTGTTATATATATATTTCTGAAATATCAGTAATGAAATATGTATCAATAAAATAAACAGTTGTACTACTCGCCTCAAAGAGGAGATCCGGTGGCTCTGTGGGATGTTTGGTTGCATGGGCACGGTTTGCTACCCACTCCGATACTTCTGCAAAATGGTATTGTGTGTTTCTAAAACAACACCAACAACAGCATCCTACACAACTTCCAAAACTATGTTGGCCCAGCTGTTTAATCTGAAGTAATAATATAATATTATCATTTTTGCCAATGAGTTTAATGAACTAAACAATAAATGAGCGCTCATGTAAGATTCATTTTATCACATACTCAAAAAAATGATATATTTAACATATCATCTCTTTAAGGAACAAGAATAAAATGGGCATAGTGGTTTCTATCAGTCGTCATATGAAGTATCATCTAAAAAGGATATATGTCTAAACAAGAGGCCTGAGGACGCTCTACTGACTCTTAGTGGCCAAAGCACTTTTTGAAATTCCATAATATTTACCCTCTTTTGGGGAGTTATCTTAACAACTTATGTATAAATACCCCCACAACCCATACTGAACAAAAACTTAATTGCTATGATAAGGAAATACTTTAAATTCCCATACCATTCATCTGTAAAAAAAAAATGTGGTCCCCTGTACAGAACCGTTATACAACCCAGCCCCTCAATTACCCGCTCTTAGTGATTTGTTAAGAGCAGAAATGATTCAAATTCAGAACTATAATATTCCTATGTAAAAGTCACATTACAGGGCCCTGATATATCCCAGCCCCTTGATTTGCAGAATCTTCAATCCTTGCTGATGTAAGGATAATTCATATCAAGTATGAACTAGTTTGACTGAAAGGTAATTGAGAGGAAATTTGTGAAAATTCTTATTTTAACCTTATTGCCCCATTCACACCCTGGCCATTTATGGAATTTCACTCCTCTTTATTGAACAAAATCAAATTTATTGTTACTAGACAATGCTTTAGATCTTTAATTAAACAACATATTTACCCAAATGGACAGAAAAAAATGAGAAGGTTCCATTTTCCCATAGTAATTCTATGTAAAACTCAAAGACCCTTACATGGCCTCTATACATCCCAGTGTCCCTTGATTTGTACAAAATTAGTTTTCTTAATCATAGGGATCATAATTTATATAAAATATGAACAAATTTGACTGACCGGTTGTTGAAAATAAGATTAATGACAAGTTCAATTTTAATCATTTTGTGACCGCACTTGGCCTCTTTTAGAAAGTCAATCCTTCGTATCAAACAAAATCATATTTGCTACGACTAGAAGTTGCTTCAAAACTCAAACTGAATAAAAAAGTAATAAATGAATGATAAAAAAGATAATTTTCTGTTTTCCAATAGTATTCCTATATAAAACCCTTACAGGGCCCTATAGATACAAGACCTTTGATTTGTACAAACTTTAAACCCATACTCATCGGGGGACATCGAGATAATCCATATCAAATATGAACCAATGTGACTGACCGGTTGTTGAGAAGATTTTTAAAATTTTTCTATTTTAACCCTTTTTTGACCTACCCTAGCCCCTTATGGAAAGTCAATTCTCCTTAATGAGCCAAATCTTATTTCCTATGACTAGATGATACTTCAGAACTCCAACTGAATATTAATTTTGCCTATATAGATTAAAAAAAGAAGAGAATTTTCTGTTTTCCCATAGTATTCCTATGTAAAATTCTAAGTCCCCTAACAGAGCACCTATAAATTTTAGTCCCTAAATTCTTATCTGCAATGAAACCCCTACACATAGGGATAATTTGCCGAAGACGAACAAATCTGACATACTGGTTCTTAAGAAAACGATTTTTGTAATTCACAATTTTTACCCTTTTGGGGCCCCTCCTGACCCCTTAAAACAGTGGAACCCAGTCATTTTTTACAAAATTGAACCTCCCTCACCAAACAATGCTCCTGTGAAGAAAAAAGGCAAAATCATTTCCATTTAAAAAAAAAATAAAATAAAATATAATGACACATGTCCCCTAATTGAACCCTCTGGGCACGGTCATTTTTAACGCTAGGGACGCCATCTGAACAAATCTAACAAAAGGCTATAGTTGGTTATCATTACTACATAAACATTTTGAAAATCTGTTGGGCTGTTCATGAGAAGAAAAATTTTAAGTTTTGGACTATTTTTAGTAACGGCGGTCATTTTGAATTTCAAATCGAAAAAAAAATCTGTATAGTCTCCTATGCAATAGAAACATCCATGTGAAGTTTCAGTTTAATTGGCCTAGTGGTTTCAGAGAAAGTGCTGCTAACACACTTTGGAGACGACAGACAATGGACGATGGACAACAGACAACGCGCCACTGCATAAGCATTACTTGCCTTTGGTCAGTAGAGCTAAAAATGACAAATCAGTATCATTTGTGTATTTCAGAAAAAGTAGCTCTGCATTCTTTGTACATCAGAACCGAGTTATACGGAAAACTCCAAACAGTGTATTGGAAATGATAATAAACAAAAATAAATATCAAAAATATGTCCGGTTAATTACACCCCTGCACCATAGATAATGACTGTGATAATTCATTTTTAATTTTGTTTGTATGGGATTTTGCACCTCTTTTTTTTACAGTATTTCAGTTATATAATGGTGACCAGTGCATCTTAAATTTTGTTTGTATGGCATTTTGCACCTCTTTTTGTATTTCAGTTAAATAATGGCAACTAAATCATTGTTCCTTGGTTTTTCTTGGCAGTAACAACTAGATATATGTATAACGTATTTCTGCAAGTCACCAACTACTTCCCCACATATTCAGAGGTGGAAGATTCATGGCTGTGGAACAAAGTTTGTGGCCAATTTTATCAAAAAGATTGTGGCCGGGTGGGGATTCAAAAACACCACCCCTAGATGACAGTCAGACAGAGCTTGCTATGCCCAAAAATTCATATTAAGTATAAAGCAATTACAACAAGTGGTGCAACAGGGCCTGTATTGCTCTACTGTTCATTCTACTCCAATTTGACTAGTTTAAGGGATTATATTTGCAGTTAAACCTCAATATGGTATCATAAATAAACATTACAAGTACAAAGATATGCAAAGTAAATAACCACATTTTGCCGCTTTATTATATGCATGTTTTCAGAAGCTAAATGGTTTGTTTCCTTTCCATTTTAAATTATATGCCTTTGGTATTTCGATCATCTATAGTTGTATACAAATGCATATTTAACACTTGCACTCAGGTAATGGTCAAACCTTATTTTCTAGTATATAATTGCTGTATAAGGGTAGGAAAATGTCAACAACGTGCAGGCGTCAATGTGCTATAATGGTCTGCTCTAGCGGTGGTCACATTAAATCATTGACGAAGACGAATAAAGGCATTTCTATGGCAACCAAATGCTCTACTTATGTCTGCTTTGCTGTTGCCACCAGAAGCATTACTATTGGCTGAACACATTGCTTTTTACTGAGCCTAGGAATTTTTTCATAGCTATGTTATGAATGTGGTTGTGTTTTTACTCTTATAAAAGGTATAGAGAATGCGATTAATCAGGTTTTAGCGGACATGTACTTCACGCATGATGTACACATGCACAAAGAATGTAAACACTGTATTTACTGTACACCTGTTACTGGTAAAATATACAATGTAAAGTTTATGCTTCACTGAAAGTAAATTTTGTTTACTGCCTTTCACAGATATCACTTTTAGTTAAAAAGTTATGGGAAAAACAAAAGTGCACACTTTCCTTTGCAACTGAGTATAGTTCCAATACAGAAACACACATTTCCCTTTCATTCCCATTTAACGAATGGGGTTTAATGTAGTAATTTAATACTACTTGTATTCACTGTATAAAACAAATTCCCCAACACATGGCCAATGTCATTATATTAATGTGTTTGTAAGCAATTGGAGCATATGGTCCAGTGGTAGAGCCTCAAATCCATGATCAGAGAGTTGTGGGTTCGATCCTCCTCCACAGCTATTATTGTGTTTGTCCTTGAGCAAGACACCTTTTCTGCATATGCTAAGTCCTGGTTCTACCCAGGAAGACTTCGAGCATTATTTGTCTATGTTGTAAGAACTTGTTTCACAATCGAAGTAAAATAAATAAGTTGAAATCAAGCTTTTTTAAGCAAGAGCCCATTGGGTAAGTAAGCTTGCCAAGTTTACATGGCAAATAAAAATGCTACATGTCTCGGGTGTTGGACACCTGGCTTATTTCGAAAAACTGAACATGTCAGGGGCCATAACTCTGATAATAATTACTTACCCGAGACATTTTAATATATAATTGTACTGTATGAGTTTGGCAAAGATCAACTAATTACACAATTTTTCCAGATTCAACTCTGAAATCAATTACTCAATTTAGCCAGTTAAAAAACTTGTCTGAGAAATATGCTTATATACACCTGAAAAAAGGTTCAGCACTCCCTGAATTTCCCACAGACAGGGGTAATATTTAATGCTTATGCATTTTGTTCAAATGGAGGGGGCATAATAAATAAGAACACCACAAGCTGGTACTCATTTTTTTTTAAAATTCATTAAGTAGATCAAGGTCTGTGATGTAAACTTTTTATCAAGACTGTGGTCAGTTTACAGAATAATAAATAGCTATTTAGATTAAAACAATAAATGCCACTAGTAATTAAGTGTCACATGCCCCACAAATGGTCTCTGAAAATAACAATTTATTGTATAAAAGGCAGCAATGTATTCATGAATATCAGGAGTAATGGACTGATGCACAATTTCATGGGATTTTTTTTACATTAAAGTGTGACCTTGACCTTTGTGTAACCTCTGAATCTGAATAATATGTAGTAGTGACCAATACTGGCTTTAACACGACGGGGGAGTGCACTTAATCACTCTTGGACACTGCTGATTTGAATGATTCTATTGACTTTGCGTTAGCTATAGTGTCACTGAGTTTATTTCTGTCATACACAGTTCTGACATAGTATGAATGTCTGTAGTTTTCACTTTTTGCACTGATAGCCTTAAAGCACTTGCTGTTGTTACAGATAGAGTTCTCCACAATGTTTGTTTGAACGTAGTTTAAGAATTGGTTAGCCTAATTGTTCTCTTAGGTCTCTGTGTCTTTAAATAGTGTTCAATATTGATGGCTGGTACATGCCGTTCCACTATCTTGTACAAGAACATCGTTGGTGACGGCATCTCTCCTGTAGGGGTTGTAACTTGAGCTCCTGGAGCATGTCGGTGACGCATCCTTCCTGTCGGGACCTGTAATCACCTGTGATGAATCTGGCTGCAGATCTCTGGATTCTCACCAGGCGGTCAATGTCACCCTTCTGGTAAGGGTCCCAGACAATGCTACCGCACTCGAGTTTGGAGTGAACAAGAGCTAGGTACGCATTTTTCCCACAGGACTTTGGGCAGTGTCTGAGGTTTCTGCGTAAGAATCCTAGTGTTGAGTTGGCGGTTTGCAGGTGTTGTTTATGTGGATTTTCCATTTGAGGTCTTGACATTTGATGTAAATATCTGGGTATTTCTACAGAGAAATGCAGGTGATCACTTGTTTCAAGCTATTTTAAGACAAAGTTACAGACCAGACATAAAATATCAAACAAACTGAAAGTGTGACATTGACCTTTGAGGTAAGGTTGTGAGTTTTAATGCGGCATATTATCATGTCATGTATGACAAAATTACAGACAGGACTCAATACCCCAAACAGAAGTGGGAGTCTGGGTTTATGCACAACACATTGTCAAGTTATGTTGATCATTTGTAGCAAATATTAACAAAATGCATCTATGCATGACAAAAGAAATACTGGACTGACAGACGACATACAGACACTGAAAATTACTATATGCCACCCCAAAAATTGGGGGGTGGGGGCATTAAAATAATTCAAAACAAGCTAACCAAAATTGGCTTTCACCTTAGGATTCAGAGTCCAAGAAATTTTGATAACTTGGCCATTGTTTATATATAGTGTTTCAAGATACATAACTGCATATTACAGATTAATACCAATAGTTCTAGAAAAATATGCCACATTTATGAAACAATATTGACATTTTATTTATGGAATAAAATTTTAAAGTATCCTCTTTCAAATGGTGTTTTCGGTTTTATGCATAAAACCCATGAAACTGTAACATATATTTTGAAACACTTTGTATAACATGATATGAATGTATTTATGAAGTTAAGTCACCATAATATAAGCAGTTTGTTCATAAACAAAAATTAGCATAAAACTTTAGATGCGATGACAATGACAATGATGCCAAGCTAGGTCACAACAATAGCTCTTCACTTTATTAAAAAAGAAAAGCTAAAATGTTACATCAGGGCTGTGTTCATGAGCATGGTTAAACATGATTACTTTGTTTATAAATGCAAATAGTGAGCTAATGAACAAAAAGTAAACGGAAACCGGTCCACTAAGTGTTGTTCCTCCACTTCCCATTAAGTCACATGATTAAACACAAGCAAACAGTTCGCAGAGGTGTTTAATCTGTTAGCAAATGTTTAAAGCAAACATGTCGTTCAGTTCATTTCCGTTATCAAACGTTTGCAAACAAATTAAACGTTTCAGCAATTCCCAGAAATATATTATATACTCCCACCAAAGAGAATAAAGTTTCTTGTTTTGCTCAGTACCCAAAATTATAAATTATTGCCTTGAATTTCATAAAATATATGAAATATAATATTAGTTTTTGTTTTTATATCTAAAAAGTAAAAAAGCAAATGTACATCACATAAATACCTCATTGAATGTAACCACTATGACCTTCCTTTGTGAATTTTACACCTGGACTAAAAGCACATGCCAATCACAGGTGAACACATGTCTTTATGGTACCCCTTTCTACCTGTAAAATTTATTTGAGTCAAGTGACAAGCAAGGAACCAATGCTGAATAAAACCGCTTGACCATGTCCACAAAGTTTTATGGTGCATGATTTACCCAGGTTTTAAATGTACAAGTTAAATAATACAGACAATAATGACTCAAGATAAATACAATACACAGCATGTGACAGGTACATGACATACAAGATATATGGTGTGAAATACAAAAAGATTAATCATCACCTTTCAGAAAAGCAAAAATATATAATGCATTATTTTTGAAAATATACTCATCCAATCAGTTGAATTAAGTTTAAACGTTTTTTTATTGACAAGAATGGATGGTATTCAGCACCATTTTCAACACAATACAGTTTATATATGGCATCCAATTTTATTGAGGGAGAGAGGCAGGCAGGCAGTTATTATGAGTGACAAAATCAGAGAAACTTTCAAGGGAGGTAATAAAAAAACAAGAGTTTTCAGAAGACAACAAAGCTCTCCTATGGGATAAAACTCATCACCCATGCAAAGACCGAACTTGGAGGCAAACACCAAAACTTAAACGCAACTAAATGGAAAAGTTTAGCCTGGGTGTCTACAGACGACACCGCAGCTGGGGTCATGGCAATAGCTCTCCTTGACATTCATCCCGGTGAACTTTCAATGCTAAACAATGGAAAGGGGGTGGGGGACAATTTCGGAATTTTACTATACAACGCATTGCAATATTGTTGACCTTTCAAAATGTGTGCTTTTTCTTGTCACATTTACCTCCCTTTCTTCATATGCGATTGGACCTCCTTGGCGAAGTTCATATATCACCATGTAAGATGGCAATTGAAAAGAATGTGTGATTAATACAACTACTTTAGTTGGCAAATATATACTGAATAGCATCCGATCCAAAAATATAAATAATGCATGAAAATAAGATATTTGGACGTTAAGTTCTAAAGACCTAAAACAAGCCCTTGTGGTTAGAATGATAGTCAAAAGTTATAAGGGAATTAATAAAAGTTAATGTTTTGGAGTTTGAAAGGGACATAATAATTGCGATGTTAACATTAGAATACCAACTTATAATTTGCCCAAGTTACCTGAAATTAACTAATTCGCTTGATATTTAACGTCATTATGATGAAAAATTCTGTAAGTTTAAAGGGTTTAAAATGTTTGCCGCATGCTGCATTGGTGAGATAAATTTAAACACAACACCTTTTTATATGTTACATAAATGTATTTATTGAAGTATAAGGAATCATCTCATTACAGAATATTGTATAATTTCTTATCTATAATTAATTGTTCACAAATATTTCAACAAAATACCATTACTACTCTAAATCAATGATCTGGTACAGAGTCTGCTATAGTTATGTTTAATCACAGAGGACGTAAGGAAATAAGAGGCCCAAGAGTGTCTGAGGAAGCTCTACTGGCTTAGCGTAGTATTTCTTGAAATTTCACAATATTAATTGTTTTAAGACTGCTATTAAGCCTCATTTGCTTGATAACTTAACATAATTTTTAATCCCATTCTTTGTTGTTGTTTTTATATATATATAAATGCATTATTACAATGTACCATTTAAGTCTGTGATATTCATTTAAACTTGTGATAAACTGAATTTAACTGTGCAATTTACAATATAAAGTGATCTATTTAATCAACTTAATACTGATATTGCATGTGATAGTCTACTCGATTCTTAATAAGTTATTAGTGCAATTAATTTCTATGATAATTAAGGTTTTGATTGATTGAGTGCCTCTGTATGTCATGCTACCAACACAAAGGACCACAATGGAAAATATAAGGGTTTACTCTTTTTTGTGTTATCCTTGGTGGTAGTGTGCATGGCACTATGCCTCAGGTATGCATTAACTTTATTTTAATGTACATGTTTTAATTGTCCAAGTATGAATTCATTACCAAAATAAATCTATCTATCTAACCCTTTTCAGGGTTGTACTCTTAAACCACTATAGATAATAATCCAAATTTAATCCCATTATTCCTGGCTTCCACCAACTTTTAGGGGAACCATGATGCAATGTTAAATGTAAAATATTTTGAGTCCAGGCCTTAAACTATCAATGAAAAACGTTTGTTTTTTTTATTTTGCTTAAAATCTACTTATAAGCCCATGCAGTGGCGAGGTCATTTGTGGTCGAATCACACTAGTTCAAGAATTTATCAAGATCTTGTGATACCATAACTGTTGTGCAAGTCTTGTTAAGTTTTAATGAAACAAGCGGCCCAAGAGGGCCTAAGGACGCTCTACCGACTCATAGTGGCCATAGCACTTTTTGAAATTCTCCCATACAATAGAAACATCTGGGTGGGGTCATTTTGAACCCTAGGGACACCATTTGATAATCTTTCAAAACTATAGTTGGTCATCATTACTACATAAACATTTTGAAAATTTGTTGGGCTGTTCATGAGAAGAAGATTTTTTAAGTTTTGGACTATTTTTAGTAACAGTGGCCATCTTGAATTTCAGATCGAAAAAAACAACAATCTTCTGTATAGTCTCCTATACACTAGAAACATCCATGTGAAGTTTCAGTTTAATTGGCCTAGTGGTTTCAGAATACATGAAAGAAAAAGATAATTTTCTGTTTTCCCATAGTATCCCTATGTAAAATTCTAAGTCCCCTTACAGGGCCCCTATAAATTTTAGCCCCTAAATTCTTATCTGCAATCAAACCCCTACATAGGGATAATTTATACAAATATGAACAAATCTGACAAACCGGTTCTTTAGAAAACAATTTTACAGAACCCTTATACAACCCAGCCTCCAGCCCCAGAACTTCAATCACCCACTCTTAGTGATTTGTTATGAGCAGAAATGATACTGATTTTAAATAGAAGTGTTTTTGTACACATGGATGCAAAATGAAAAAAAAATCAGTTTTTCCTATAATATTCCTATATAAGTCACATTACAGGGCCCCAATATATCCCAGCCCTTTGATATGCAGATTCTTCAATCCTTGCTGATGTAAGGATAATTTATATCAAATATGAACTAGTTTGACTGAAAGGTTATTGAGAGGAAATTTGTGAAAATTCCCAAATTTAACCTTATAGCCCCATCCACACCCTGGCCCCTTGTGGAAATTCAATCCTCTTTATTGAACAAAATCAAATTTATTGTTACTAGACAATGCTTTAGATCTCAAATTGAACAACATATTTACCCAAATGGACAAAAAAAATGAGGATTTTCCTTTTTCCCATAGTATTCCTATGAAAAACTCAAAGACCCCTTACAGGGCCGCTATACATCCCAGTGTCCCTTGATTTGTACAAAATTAGAATTCTTAATCATTGAGATAATTTATATCAAATATGAACAAATTTGAACGTTTGTTGAAAATAAGCTTTATGACAATGTTCAATTTTAACCATTTTGTGACCGCACCTGGCCCCTTTTAAAAAGTCAATCCTTCATATCGAACAAAATCATATTTGTTATGACTAGAAGTTGCTTCAAAACTGAATAAAAAATGTCATAAATAAATGATAAAAAAGAGAAATTTCCGTTTTCCAATCCACATTTAGTTTTCTAGATCCCTGAAATGATCCAAGTAATTTAACTGAAAAGTATGTATGCTTATCTATATCCATTTTTTATTCCAGTATTTTACATCAAAACAACACATTAAAAGATAGAACAGTCCATGAAATGTGTATATTCAAACAATGTGCAATACTCATGATTGAATAATGTACAATGCTATTATGTGTAATTAAATACATACAAAACATTTTAAACATACATGGTTTGAGGCAAAAAAGAAAATTATAACTAACATTAAATTGACCAAGGATGTAGAATAAATATGTCATTGAAGTAATGCACTTCATATAATCATATGCAACATCTTATTAACTGTTTATGCGGAGACCTGTCATTCTTTCTCTATAAAGGTGAACCCGTTGTATTTTCTATTCTTATAACTGTATATTTATGTGGAAAATTTAATAAAATGTAGTGATGCACTTAAGTGAATCTTAGAATGATATGTCTACTGATAAATTGTTAATATCACAATTTTGGTAAAATGACAAACATATTTAATGAACTTCACTTTTGAATCAACATTTCTTTAAAATATTAAACTATCTATTTATGACACTAATAAAGTGTTGTTTTTCTCTCTTGTTTTTGTCTTTTATATCTGCTTATTTTGATAATTAAATTAATGATCTCATATGTTGAAGCCATTGTGATTTTAGTAATTAAAATATTCTTATATTACTATATTTGGGCCAAAACATTGTTTGAATATCAGATACTATATCTATGAATCTTTGATGTGTCTTTGTCATGTCTGTGTCTATAATTGTCTGTTATTGTCTTCTGTTTGTCTTTAATGGCTGCCACTAATTTTTGCTCGACTCGACTGAAGTGAGGTTATCAACTGAAGAAATCTCCTATCAATGGAGATCTCATAAAGGGACATAACTTACAATGAAATTATATTTATGCAATTATCCCAGTCAATGTCACATCTGGAGGAATCCTGTCTGTTTCTGTGTAGTTATACTCAATACACAACTAAGAACCACGATTAGTGATCAGAGATCAAAATGTTTTAAAGAAAATCGGTAAAACACAAAACTGTAGTTTACTGATCAGTAGACACCAATGTCATTTTAGAAAAATGCTGTATGGTTGCGGCAAATCTGAGCCAAACAATTTCAAAGAAACATAGCCATGAAGGTTAAGGTCATCTGAAAAAATGCCGCATGATTTAAAGTTAAACTACCCAAAACACAAATACCAAAGTCAGGGACAAGTCACAAGTTTCTGAACAAGAGGCCCAACAGAGCCTGAGGACGCTCTACCGACTAATAGTGGCCATAGCACTTTTTGAAATTCTCCTATGCAATAAAACATCGGGGTGGGGTCATTTTTAACCCTAGGGACACCATTTGATAATTTTACAAAACTATAGTTGGTCATCATTACTACATAAACATTTTGTAAATCTGTTGGGCTATTCATAGGAAGAAGATTTTTTAAGTTTTGGACTATTTTTAGTAATGGCAGCCATCTTGAATTTCAGATAGAAAAAAAAAAATCTTCTGTTTAATATCCTATGCAATAGAAACATCCATGTGAAGTTTCAGTTTAATTGACCTAGTGGTTTAAGACTTAATAAAAAAAAAAGAGAATTTTTTGTTTTCTCATAGTATCCCTATGTAAAAGTCTGAGTCCCCTTACATGGTCCCTATAAATTTTAGTCCCTAAATTTCTATCTGCAATGAAAACGATTTTAGAAATTCCCAATTTTTACCCTTTTGGGGGCCCCTCCTGACCCCTTTAGGTAGTGGAACCCAGTCATTTTTACAAATCTGAACCTCCTTCACCATACAATGCTTCAGTGAAAATAAAGGCAAAATCATTTCTATTTTTAAAAAAAAAAAATATATATATATTATAATGACATGTGTCCCCTAATTGAACCCTCGGGGCGGGGTCATTTTTAACCCTAGGGACACCATTTGAACAAATCTAACAAAACTATAGTTGGTCATCATTACTACATAAACATTTTGAAAATCTGTTGGACTGTTCATGAGAAGAAGATTTTTTAAGTTTTGGACTATTTTTAGTAATGGTGGCCATCTTGAATTTCAAAATCTTCTGTATAGTCTCCTATGCACTAGAAACATCCATGTGAAGTTTCAGTTTATTTGGTTAGTGGTTTCAGAGACAGTGCTGCTAACACACATTGGAGACGATAGACAACAGACAACGAACAACGAGCCATCGCATAATCATGTCTGGCCTTTGGCCAGTAGAGCTAAAAATGGAGATCTAAATAAAAACGTGTTGCTCCTGCCTCCTGGTGTAAAGTAACATCTCTCTGTTATGGTAATTTGACACAGTAATTATACAATTGATCTATGACAGTTCAATCAATTATATGAGATCTCGTGATTATTTTGTTATTAAGCTAGTTATGTTAGTTTGAATTATAATTATGTACTCCAAAAAGAATGGAATCGATTAAGTGTACACACCAAAATAAAAAGTCTTTTGGACAGGGTAATAGTTGTTACTTATAGACTTATCCCTGTAAACATATTTGAAATGTTTAACGTAAGGATTGGTTTCATTCAATTTCAAGTAATTGCTTAAAGACAGTTCTCACATATGAGTTCCATCAATCTGTACTTCACAAGTAGTAAAACAGAAAGTACAGATATAATGTATGAATGGTACAGCTTGCCTTTCTTAAATTTACTTGTATATCATTTATAGATGGAGAAATGGTTCCATTTCCAATGTCTCTTTCAACCAAGTGCTTGCAATCTGAAATTATCAATCCATACACTTTAAAACTTTTAAAAATGTAAATTCTGGTTAAGGCAATAATAAATTAATTGCTAGGTTATCATCCTTGCCCACCCCCCAATTTTCATGCCGCCCTGACCCTTTTAATTTTTTTTAAAAAAAAATATATGATTATAAATATATAATTTTTCATTACGTGTACAGTACGCATGAAAACCTACCTGGGCAAACCCCAGTTTCTGTTCTAAACAGTGGGGTTTGCTCGGGTACAGCGTATGAAGAAATATGACGAAAGAGTTCCTAAACCAAACCGGTTAAAAATAACGTTGTTATCAAATATTTATGCTTATTCTATATTTTTTGGTTAATTGATTTAAATACGTTAAAGTTTAATTAAAAAAAGTAAATGTTAAACATTATAGAAGTGAAAGTTTATTATGGTAAATAACCATGAAAATTACTGCGCCAACGTGCAATCCTTACACTGTCGCTTCACCACCCATCAAAATATAGAGCGATATTTATGTGATAAATTAAGCTAAAATCAAAGTATTTTTGTTCTCAAAATACTTTATTTAAAGTCAAAAAGATGTATTAAATAATTCTATAATTAAGAATATAAAATACTTTGCTTGGAATAACGAGTTTAGTTATTCGCGTAGTAATACATCAAATCATAACGAAGCTACTGCTGTCTGTCCGCGCCATTTTAGAAGTTACTGTCAATGGCGTCAGATGTATTTTAGATAATTTAATAACTAAGTAAGCCGGAAAATGCACTTTGTTGGGAAGCTTTTAAATTTAATAAAAAAAATCGGTACACATATTTTCTATCGGACGTATAAATTACCCTTATCATGTTCTACTATAAGCTGTGTAATACGCCTTGCGGCAATAACATTCAATTAAACAATTGTCACCCACTGTGCGAAAGGATGTCAATTTTGATATACCGCTTGCCACAATGTATTAACTTGTTTTTTTCCCAGGTGGTCAAAGCTGGGACTTTCGAACCGAAAATTGCTTGCGTCATTAAAATATTTAATAAAAACACGCAGTATTACTTGTTTGCTTGAGTTTTTTAACAATTACTTTAATTATGATATTAATGACATTAATTAAGGAAAGTTATCAAACCTGGACCGATTTTATTCTGATGTCGAACCGGAATTGTTTGCGTTAGCCATAACCTTTGGAAAAATAGACTGTTGCCGGGCGGGGGATTCGAACTCACGACCCCTGGATTGATAGTCAGACGCATAACCGACTGAGCTCATCGGGCCCATAATAATTGAACCTACGCTCATGTGTATATGTCTGTTTTGGTAAAGTTCATACCGGTCCTGTTTAGCTTTCGAATACATTCAATAATTTCCTAATCCACACGAATACTGCACATGCATTTAGTCCGTATATCTTATGTATGTACAGAAAAGGAATATAAATGCAGACATACAGATAGTCATACTACCGGGAGCTTAATTATTTTAAGCTGAGTTTTCGTTTCATTTAAATGATATTAATATCACGGATTTTAATAACTAAATATTTAATTAATTGAAAGTAATCACAATATGTTAAAATGATTCGCTTTAATGTTTGACAGTTTTCATTATTTCTTTCCTATTTAATCACATGCCGCGGGTTCATTCATCCTGACACGTGTTACAATCAAATATACATATCAGCAGGGTTCTTTCGTGATCGGTGTACTGATAAGGCACCAGCTGACTTGCAATTTGACTGACACATGTGGCGATAATATGAAATAACACCACAGTGAGTCCATATTACTGAGTGCCATACAAGTAGCGGTATAGCACATTGTGTTTTTCAACCTAGTTGTAAATCTTTGTCATTATATATGATATAAACATAAATAATAATTTCAGATTTTTTTTGGAAGTTTAATTGGACTCCATTTGAGATTGAAATTTTTCAAAAGTACTTCAAGACAACTTATTAATTTTTTCTACCCTTGTGATACACGTATTACATCATTATATCGAATCGGAAAGATTTATGTAGCCACATTCGAACCCCATTTGAGAAAAAAAAACAGATTAAAATTTTAAAGCATTAGGTTCACTTCTAGTGCATTTTTCAAAATATGTTTTTGCATCTGTGTTGAACGAGTATAACATAATAATTACGGGAAAAAAATAATGTCAGAAGTCAACTTCCAAGTTCCAGCGCACAGATCATAATATAACTGTACGAATCCATGCATTGTGCATTGAATATAAAACCAATTTTATTTGAAAATTTACAAAACAATTTTTTTTTATTCATATCATTTTGCTACCGACGAGTAATGAATTGGAAAGGGTTGATTTCATCATTTATAAATATTTTTAAGAATCAGTATACAAAAATACTTGTAATCAATCTTGTATACTGAGAAATATAGCAAAAATATAATTACGTTATTTATAGGATGGGGGTGGGGTTATAAATAGCTACTATTAAAGCGAAAGATGGGTCCTCCAGACTTATAATTACTTGCCTAAACCAGTGACTTAATTATTGTTTATATGTCTCTGCCTAAACCAAATAGGACAATGGGCTCTAACAATTCAATATCGAAATGTCAAAAGAACAAACATTTTAGTTTATAGGAACACACAAGAACACACAAGGCAATGTTGTGTCTATCATATTGGTCATGTATTAGTATCTCTAATTGAAGCTTTAACTTTTTTTATAATGCAAACTAGTTTTCAAATAGATAGATCGACGCATGTAAGTACTGTTATGTACGGTATGCGATAAGGTCATCAGACTACATATTGGATCTAAATATAGATCAACTATGGCTTTGTAGTAACGGTATTAATAAACAGGACAAACTAATGAACACATCGGCATCCGAGACGATGTACATGTAGTTACATGTAATTACAGACCTGAGCCATATATATTTATTAAATATTAAAGATGCTTGTCAGTAATTCCTTCACTGATCAGACTGCAGTTTCGAATCAGAAAAAAAATCAACTGCTTTAAATTATTTTATTGTTGCGGCACCGGTATTTACCAGTATAACATAACATATTGTGCATATTATTATGAACTAATTACAAATGAAACTCTCAACAAGCGCAAACGTTAAGGTCAATCATTATCGTAACGGAATATGGGTATTTAGCATCTTCAACTGATGTACACAAACGACTTTTTTGTCAATCAAAAATAAATAAATCCCTTATTATGGTATCTTACATTGTACATAACATGGCCTTTACACCGGATCATATAAGTGTGTGTAATTATGTAATACAGAACTGATACCCATAGAACACACGTTACCGAATCCTTATCAGTATACAATAATCCTTAACAGCAGACAAGTGCCTACCGAAGGGAAAGCCCCAGCAGGTGGTAGTGGGGGAGAGTACTGTGAAAGTAGTCCTGCCGAAAAAAAGTAGTACTGAGTTTCAAGAATGTGGTCACGTGACAGTTTACTTAAACCCTCATGGGTTAGGAACACGTAATGATATATTTTTTATTTATTAAAAAAAAAACATCAAAAATTTTAAAAATAAAAAATAAAATCCTCCTGCCCCCATTTTTAAAAAAAATTTGGATGATAATCTAGCAATTAATTTATAATGAATAATATTTCGATATGCTAATACATATTAATAGTAAGCTATTCATATCAAGTTCATTGGTTATATATAATGGCTTTTTTAATGTTCAAGATCATCAACAACTTGGCCCCAGAGTATTTGCAAAATAATTTTATCCCAACACCAAATCAAATATACATTCAAAAATTCTACGCTCAGTCAAATAATTCTCTATACGCACCAAAACCAAAGTTAGAAACATATCGTAAAACTCTTATATATTCTGGATCCAAAATCTGCAATTCCCTTCCAAACGATGTTAAAAATGCTTCATCGTTTCAAAATTTAAGAAATAGTATATAACATTTAAATATAATAGTCCCCTGTCACAACAAAGATAAATTTTCATTGTCTTAAAAAAACATTAAACTTGTATCCTCATTGCAGTCAGTTGATTCTTAAAATCATTGAATGTAACATTGACTGTCTAAATATATTGTAGTAAACTCGTCATTTTCAAGTGTAAATTTTACATTATAATACTATTATGCCCTTCCTTTGAAATATATTATTGAGTTAATTAAATAAACAATAAGTATTCATTGTCAATTGAAATATACATTACAAATTGAATATGTCAACAAAAATAATTCACTATGTTGTTAATAAGTTTCCAAATTGTATTGATTCTGTTGTTTAACTTTGTTGTATATATTTTGTTATTACTTTGTTACCATGTACATAATAGAGGACCACAGGGAAGATTGGAGATTGTTCAAACTGTGTTTTCTCTTTAAATAAAGACTTTATTATTATTATTATTATTATTATTATTATAATAGACCATTTCTTGAGTCATCATTAGTTACTAGTCATTATAGTCTTATGGTACATGAGTGCAATAATTTAACACACATATTATTTATATCTTATCCCATACATAATATTATATTGTCAAATCATTTACTTACTGGACCATACATCTAAATAATATAAATTAATCATTGTAAAAATGATTTTATCTTAACTTATTTGTCAATTGATTGATTGATTAATTATTTAGCTTCATTTTATACCATCAAGGGCTAACAGACGATCAGTTTACCTAACCCCTCTTTCCTGGGATCCTCGAAGGTTAACCAGTACTCAAGCACACCCCATCTCTGCAAGTAACTGATAACCTTCCCACTTGAATCAGCAGTGAGAGATGAATAATAATGAGACACAATGTTGTATATCAATTATCACAGAAACTGTGGCCGGATGGGGATTCAAACTCACGACCGCTGGATCGATAGCCGACAGGTTGCCGACTGAACTAATCAACCTGGTTCTAATTTGTCAAAAAATCATGGCGACTCATAGATACTAATTATGCATAGTTTTACCAATCTTATCAATAGTATGCAAAATTATACAATATCAATGATGGACTGTAATAATTCTGATATATTAACAATATAAAACTCTGCAAAATCATGTGATATAACAAAGGAAAATAAACTACAGCAGTACAAACTTCATTAAATTTGAAAAGGTTATATTTTAAAATAAGAAAAGAAGTTTTCCAAATATAACTGTAATCATCTATACAGAAGTGTATAATTATGTAAGAACAGTTATAATTTAAATATTTTCTGTCAGAAAACCTTTATTAAAATGTTATTCTTCTCTGATCCAATAAACAAGTTTCCAGGTCATAGATGCTTAGTTTATGTGTTTTATGTGCCGAGTTTATGCGACAAAGTACATTTCAAATACAATGACATATGAAGCTACAACATCTTATTACTAAAACAATTCAAAACAAATAGTACATACATATATTAATTGATGAAATTTATAATATTAAAGCAAGAGGGCTAAATTGACCTTAATTTGCTCACCTGTGGCATTGAATAACCTACCAAATAGTTATTTTTAACAATTAAAGGGACACAACATTTATTATCAAACTAGACATTTTTAAAATTTAGTATGGTATCAGTTAACTACAATGTAAGTTTGGTGACGATCCTGTCAAAAATGCAGGTGCTAGAGGGAACCCATCAAATAGTCAATAGACCGGACATGATGGGAATATTCGCAACTAGACTTCATACAGATACTTCCTAGCAAGTTTGGCCAAAATCAGTTGACAAGGTTAGGAGAAGTATTAGAAAATAAATAAATGTCAAGAACTCGCCAAAAGTGAATGAACTGGAATGCGGAATACAATTAAAATATGCTTACCTTGACTTAGCAATTTTTGTGAAATTCCTTTGATAAGATTAAGAAAAGTAGAGCTTACAAGAGATACCAATAACAATAGATAAAGGACCATAACTCTGCCAAAAATCCATGAACCTTAAACGCAATGTCAATATGCGCAACTAAACTTCATGATGTCACAATCATGTACTTCATGAGGTTACATGAACTTCCTAGCAAATTTGTTGAAAATCAGTTAAGAAAATTAGGAAAAGTAGAGCTGACAAGAGATAGCATAAAATAAATAAAGGGCCATAACTCTGCCAAATGTCAAGTGACCCAATTTCTATGTAAATTGTTTAATTCCCTAACCAGGCTGTAGTGTAATGAATTCTAGCCTCTTATTTTTGAACAAATTCGTTTGGCCAGCCATTTCTTAACACTTGCATTTTTTTTTTTTTTTAAAAATCAGTATTTTCACTTTGACCCTCCTGTGACCGTCCTTATTGCGAAAATTTTAACAAATTCAATCTGATGATTTCCAAAGTTTTAAAAAAAAAAAGTTAATAAAGGAAGAATGATGAATAAAAGAGGGACATAGTGTGATCGCCTATTACATTTTGGCATACCCTAGGTGAGCTCAAAAGGCATTTTTGTATGTAAAAGAAAGTGATTAACAAAATGTTACGACTGTGTACAATTCTATAACAAACATACACAGTGATTTAAAACAAGTCATTCTGATCAACCATTTCACTTAGAATCTGACTTGTCACGGAACCTCTGTGTGCTGTCTTCTACTGACCACTTGCCTGTCATCAATAGGGTCGTGGGTTCAATTTGTCATTTATTTGTGGGAGGACGATGGTTCTATTCAGATTCATTCAACAACAAAACTAAATATGTCATAATATACATCGTACATTGTACAACCAGTTATGTTTCAAAAATAGCATTAAAACCCATTCAGAAATGACTTTTTAAACATATATCTCCAGTCATGACAAAACAACAAGTTAAATCATTGAAATGTATGTTACAAAATTTATGACAGATGGTACACCATAATGGTGTACAAGAAGTTACAATTACATATATACAATGAATAATATAGAGAAGGAAATGAATCGTTTCATCCATCAAAATTATCTTAAACAAGAGACCCAAGATATGTCTTAGTCGCTCATCTGGTTTCACATGTCACTTCCTTTCAAATTTTGTATGGACTAAGCCTATGAAGAACTTATTATAGTTATAGATGAGAAAAAATGAGAATTATCTGTTTTCTCATAGCATTTCCGTGTAAAGTGAGTCACCCTACTGGGCTCCAATGGACCCTTGCCCCTAAATTCAAGATGACTCTTTACATACTAGTATTTGGAAAAAACTCATAAAGCAGTACCAGAAAATTCCGATCTAATGTATAGGTAGACATTTAACTCTTGGAAATTTTGTCCACTAATTTTACTCTAATAATATAATTGACTTTTTATGATAATTTTTTTAAACCTCTTCAACAAGATTTTTGTCTATTCACCATTTTATCGCTTTTTGGGTCCTTGTTGGCCCTTTATGGATATTAAATACCCTTAAAAGTCTCAGGCTTAGCTGTTATAACTAAATAATACTCAAGACAATTCCTAAAATAACTGATAAAAATAGAATTTACTGTTTTTCCATAGTATTCCTATGTAAAAATCAAAGTCCCCTTACTGGGCCCCAATTGATCATAGCCCCTTTATTTGAACATATTTAAAACTCCTAGTCATAGGAATCATTTATACCAAATATAAACTTATTGTATTGGACGTTTCTTGAGAAGAAGATTTTTAAATGTAAATTTCCCTATGTTAAACTGACATGTCCCTGGAGTGGGACCAAATTTGACCCCAGGGTGAATATGTGAGATTTTATAAAATCTCAACAAGTTGCTCTTCCTTCTCTACATAAGTCATTGATATATTTACATATACATGTATATAACATTGTGAATATCAAACAGGGTTACTTACAGAAAAGGCTTGAAAATACAAACCAATTATTTATTATTGAACATATTTACTTGTTTATAACAAAGTAAAACATGAAATGAAAAATGATTTTTTGACAAAACTATACAACACAAAATGTCAGAATGATTTCATTATCATTCTTGAATATTTAAAGGTACTTCTGATGTTAATTATCTGTACACATGTACTCTGAAGTCTCAGCTTTATTTAGGCGCATTTTTTTATTAACCCTTTGCTCCATAAGCATTTTCTTGGACTCTTTCAAATTGAAAGCATTAATTCACCATGTATCAGCAATGGGTGAATTATGTTTATATTAACTGACAGAGTTTTCGGAGGCCTTCTGTGATTGGTGTGGGAAAATGCATATCTATGGAGTAAAGGGTTAAAATATAAAACGCTGCAATTTCTTGACAGTGACATGTATTTTTGGATGATTGTCTATATTCATACCTTATAAAACAATCAATATTATTGCAAAATTATTTTGTAAACATTTTTAAATTTCTTATTTAATTAACTATGACAAAGTATCTTTTACACAGATAATAAAAACATTATGTTACCTTTACATTTAAACATAATGATGGAGTTAAATACAAGTTCTTGAATATAGCATATGTTAAATTATAACAAATACATGATGATTTAACTATAATTTGTTTTTCCGCGAAAAATTATGTCTCCCCTTCCATACAATTATAAGAGGTATTTCTCTTTTGTTCATGTTCAAAACTGGCGAGTCTTAGAACTGTAAAATCATTTAACTGGAATGTAAAATAGATATGAATGAAAATATTTTATAATTATCATTCTCAGCTAATTTCATTCAAATGACAGATTTTTTAATTCCAAAAATGAAAAAGGCCATAACTGAGTGAACAAGAAAATGTCACTGGTAAGTGTCCAATACTCCCATAAGTGGTCTGTGAAAATAACAATGTAACTTAAAAGTAGGAATTTATTGACGAAAAAAATGTGTATATTTATACCTTGGAAATGGACATATTGGACATGTCATGGACACCAAAATTAATAATAGAAATTATTTTAAAATGTATAAATAAATATGGACTTAAATTACAGATATTTACCATAGACACACAATTTCATGTTTTATCTTAAAATGTGGCCATGACCTTTGTATGACCTTGACATCTGAAAGTCAGACCTGGGTATTGCATGTGACTCATCATGATGACATGTTGATCATGTGTGCCAATTTATTTTAAATTCCATACATGTATGGCAAAGTTACAGACTGAACACAAAATCTCAGATGGGCGAACAAACAGACGGTCACTGTGATTTCTATATGTCTCCCCAAGGAGGGGCATAAACATCAGCGAAAGCAAGAGTAAAAAATGGATATGTGCAAATAGTAGACCTCACACTGATCCTTTTCAGTACATTTCAGCTAATTCCAACCACATATGTAGGAGGAATACAAGATTTTGTGACAGATGAACAAACAGATGGTAGAAAAAAACAATTTGTTTCCAGAAGCATAAGACATAATTAAAACAAAGTACACTATTTACTACCACAGACATAAAAATAATAGTGGTCCAGTGGTAGAACATCAAACCCAGGATCGAAGGATTGTGGCTACGTGTGGTTTCCTTCAGCAAGACACTTTAACCGCATATGCTTAGTACTGGTTCTACCCAGGGAGACTTTGAGAGTGCTTTGCATAAGTTGTAGTAACTTGTTTCAAAACCAAAGTTAAAATGATAAATATGAAGAAAGTGAATAAATGAATTTTTAATTTGGTTAATTATACACCCATAAAACATCACAAGTGGTCCTCAGAAAATATAATATAACAATAATTTAACAAAAACCATTAAAATAGGTACACCAACAGCTGATTACATTTTTGTAAGCCATGATTTGATTGGTTAATCAATAGCAAGGAGTACAAACAGATGTAACTATTTTTCCATCTTATAATAAAAACAGCACAAGTTTCATATTATTCAAGCACAGTTACAAAGTAAGTTACATAAGTAACTTCTAACCAATAGAAATGAGAGTAAAATACATGATGTAACATGTTACATATGTAACTTCTGACCAATGAAATGAGAGTACAATACAAGATGTAACTTCTGACCAATAGAAATGAGAATACAATACAAGATGTAACATGTTACAAATGTAACATCTAACCAATGGAAATGAGAATGCAATTCAAGATGTAACATGTTACAAATGTAACTTCTGACCAATGAAATGAGAGTATAATACAAGATGTAACATGTTACAAATGTAACTTCTGACCAATGAAATGAGAGTACAACACAAGATGTCACATGTTACAAATGTAACATCTAACCAATGGAAATGAGAATGCAATTCAAGATGTAACATGTTACAAATGTAACTTCTGACCAATGAAATGAGAGTATAATACAAGATGTAACATGTTACAAATGTAACTTCTGACCAATGGAAATGAGAGTACAATACAATATTTAACATGTTACATATGTAACTTCTGACTAATGGAAATGAGAATGCAATACAAGATGTAACATGTTACAAATGTAACTTCTGACCAATGGAAATGAGAGTATAATACAAGATGTAACATGTTACATTTGTAACTTCTGATCAATGGACATGAAAATGCAATACAAGATGTAACATGTTACATATGTAACTTCTGACCAATGAAATGAGAGTAAAATTCAAGATGTAACATATTACAAATGTAACTTCTGACTAATGAAATGAGAGTACACTACAAGATGTAACATGTTACATATGTAATTTCTAACCAATGGAAATGACAGTACAATATAAGATGTAACATGTTACAAATTTAACTTTTGACCAATGGAAATGAGAGTATAATATAAGATGTAACATGTTACATATGTAACTTTTGACCAATGGAAATGAGAGCAATACAAGATGTAACATGTTACAAATGTAACTTCTATCCTATGGAAATAAGAGTATAATACAAGATGTTACACATTACATATGTAACTTCTGACCAATGGAAATGAGAATACAATACAAGATGTAACATGTTACATACATAACATCTGAGATATGGAAATGAGAGTACAATACAAGATGTAACATGTTACAAATGTAACTTCTGACCAATGAAATGAGAGTACAATACAAGATGTAACATGTTACATATGTAACTTCTGACCAATGGAAATGAGAGTACAATAAAAGATGTAACATGTTACAAATGTAACTTCTGACCAATGAAATGAGAGTACAACACAAGATGTCACATGTTATAAATGTAATATTTGACCAATGGAAATGAGAATGCAATACAAGATGTAACATGTTACATATGTTACTTCTGACCAATGAAACGAGAGTATAATACAAGATGTAACATGTTACTAATGTAACATCTGACCAATGAAATGAGAGTACAATACAAGATGTAACATGTTACCTATGTAACTTCTAACCAATGGAAATGAGAGTACAATACAAGATCTAACATGTTACAAATTTAACTTCTGACCAATGGAAATGAGAGTATAATAAAAGATCTAACATGTTACATATGTAACTTCTGACCAATGAAATGAGAGTACAATACAAGATGTAACGTCTGACCAATGGAAATGAGAGTACAATACAAGATGTAACATGTTACAAATTTAACTTCTGACAAACAGAAATGAAAGTACAATACAAGACATAAACTTTAACCAATACAATATGTTGAAACTATCTTATTAACACCACCTTATGCATCCAAGCATATCAGGCATTTAAATCAATTTACATTTAATGTGCTCCTCATAATGAAACACTGTGTAAAGTGACATGAGCTTGTCTTAAAGTTCCACATCAATAAAAGAACAGACACAAAATATCAGTATTCATATGTCCCTTTTCTTGCCAGGTTTTCACCAAATCATACGTAGGTTTCTTCTCTACAAAAAAAATAAAAAAAATATGTATGTCTAGGCATATAAAAGTTACATACAGGACACAAAGGACAGACTAACCAAAGAAATCAACCAATCTGATAATCCCGAAATCGGTTTTCAACTATAGGGGACTAACAATGCAATTCTTTATTCTCAACTATCAAATTTCATCATGGCATCTCATGGGGAACTGAAATAATTATTGGCAAATTAATTTTTTTAATAACAGTGATGATCTTTAACTGAGTGCTTTTGCTATTGAAAAAAAAATATTCCAAGAGAAACACAACTGTTTAAATTATTTAAAAAGAAAAACAAATTAATTCCCAAATGTTGAAAACTGTGATATACTTTATCTTGAATGCCTGGAATATGATCAACCTAATTGTCTTTAGGAGAAAATATGCACATTAAGTCCAACATTCATGTATTATTAAAATTTACCTAGTAGTTTTGGAAGAGCAGACATCCTAAATAGTGTGCAACAGGCTGTCATAATGCACAAATATAAATATTACTTTTTTGAAGAAACTTTAACTATACTAAATTGCACATTTTATAATAATTTATATTTGAATTTACTACTAGCATTACCCATCTACATTCTTTCTTTCTTATTTAAATAAACAATGAAAATTTAAATAATTAGGTATATCGGTAATTTACCTTCTAAATCTTTTGTTCAGAATATCTGTTAATACAGCAACAACTCCATCATCTGGACTCAGCAACTCTATGAGCGTTAATTGTGACTTATATTGTTCTTTGTCAAATTCCAACAAACCAGACACCATTGCCTCACAACAACTGACTACTGGTGTTTCAAATACAGCTTCATCCACTAAAATATTAAATAATATATTAGCAATGAAATTAAATCAAATGCAAGTCTTAAGCTCGTTTAGATTTATGAGCAGAACAATTTATAGTCAATTTCTATATTTTCTTCAAGCGTCACCAGATTTGCCTACATTGTAATCCACAATTAATGTAAAATAAATAAGTTTAAACTTAGTTGTTATTAAACAAATACAGATTTGCACAATTATATTCTTTTCCTATTTATTTATATTAGGCCATTATAAATTGATTGCTAGATTATCATCCAAATTTTTCTTACTATTGGGGAGGGCAGGAGGATTTTATTTTTTATTTTTAAATTCTTTTATGTTATTTATTTATTTATTTTTTTTAATATTATTTTTTTATTTATGAAAATAAAAAGGGTTTGGGTAGCATGGATATTAGGGTGCGGGCGGGGATGATAATCTAGCAATAATAAATTAATTCTTAGATTTTCATCCATTTTTTTTTGCAAAGTAAGAGTGGGATGCAGTTTTAATTTTTACATGTATTAAAGAAAGACAAGAGGCCGAAGAGGGCCTGAGGACGCTCTACTGACTCATAGTGGCCATAGCACTTTTTGAAATTCTCCTTTGCAATAGAAATATCGGGGTGGGGTCATTTTTAACCCTGGGGACACCATTTGAACAAATCTAACAAAACTACAGTTGGTCATCATTACTACATAAACATTTAGAAAATCTATTGGGCCGTTCATGAGTAGAAGATTTTTTAAGTTTTCGACTATTTTTAGTAACGGTGGCCATCTTGAATTTCAGATCGAAAAAAAAATCTTCTGTATAGTCTTCTATGCAATAGAAACATCCATGTGAAGTTTCAGTTTAATTTGCCTAGTGGTTTCAGAATAAATGAAAAAAAAGAAAGAGAATTTTCTGTTTTCCCATAGTATCTCTATGTAGAATTCAAAGTCCCCTTACAGGGCCCCAATAAATTTTAGCCCCTAAATTCTTATCTGCAATCAAACCCTTACACAAAGGGATAATTTATGCCAAATCAGTACAAATCTGAAACACCGATTCTTAAGAAAACGATTTTAGTAATTCCAAATTTTAACCCTTTTGGGGCCCCTCCTGACCCCTAAGACAGTGGAACCAAGTCATTTTTACAAATCTGAACCTCCTTCACCAAACAATGCTTTTGTGAAGATAAAGGCATCATTTCCATTTAAAAAAAAAAAAAAAAAAATATTATATTGACATGTGTCCCATAATTGAACCCTCGGGGCGGGGTCATTTTTAACCCTAGGGACACCATTTGAACAAATCTAACAAAACTATAGTTGGTCATCATTACTACATAAACAATTTGAAAATCTGTTGGGCCGTTCATGAGTAGAAGATTTTTTAAGTTTTGGACTATTTTTAGTAATGGTGGCCATCTCGAATTTCAGATAGAAAAAAAAATCTTCTATATAGTCTTCTATGCAACAGAAACATCAGTGTGAAGTTTCAGTTTAATTTGCCTAGTGGTTACAGAATAAATGAAAAAAAAAGAGAATTTTCTGTTTTCCCATAGTAACCCTATATAAAATTCTATGGCCCCTTACAGGGCCCCAATAAATTTTAGCCCCTTAATTCCTATCTGCAATCAAACCCCTACACATAGGGATAATTTATGCCAAATCAGTACAAATCTGAAACACCGTTTCTTAAGAAAACGATTTTAATAATTCCAAATTTTAACCCTTTTGGGGCCCCTCCTAACCCCTAAGACAGTGGAACCAAGTCATTTTTACAAATCTGAACCTCCTTCACCAAACAATGCTTTTGTGAAGATAAAGGCAAAATCATTTCCATTTAAAAAAAAATATAAAAAAATATTATATTGACATGTGTCCCATAATTGAACCCTCGGGGCGGGGTCATTTTTAACTCTAGGGACACCATTTGAACAAATCTAACAAAACTATAGTTGGTCATCATTACTACATAAACATTTTAAAAATCTGTTTGGCTGTTCATGAGTAGAAGATTTTTTAAGTTTTGGACTATTTTTAGTAATGGCGGCCATCTTGAATTTCATAAAGAAAAAAAATCTTCTATATAGTCTTCTATGCAACAGAAACATCAGTGTGAAGTTTAAGTTTAATTTGCCTAGTGGTTACAGAATAAATGAAAAAAAAGAGAATTTTCTGTTTTCCAATAGTAACCCTATATAAAATTCTATGGACCCTTACAGGGTCCCAATAAACTTAGCCCCTAAATTCCTATCTGCAATCAAACCCCTACACATAGGGATAATTTATGCCAAATCAGTACAAATCTGAAACACCGGTTCTTAAGAAAACGATTTTAGTAATTCCAAATTTTAACCCTTTTGGGGCCCCTCCTGACCCCTAAGACAGTGGAACCTAGTCATTTTTACAAATCTGAACCTTCTTCACCAAACAATGCTTTTGTGAAGATAAAGGCATCATTTCCATTTAAAAAAAAAAAAAAAAATATTATACTGACATGTGTCCCATAATTGAACCCTCGGGGCGGGGTCATTTTTAACCCTAGGGACACCATTTGAACAAATCTAACAAAACTATAGTTGGTCATCATTACTACATAAACAATTTGAAAATCTGTTGGGCCGTTCATGAGTAGAAGATTTTTTAAGTTTTGGACTATTTTTAGTAATGGTGGCCATCTCGAATTTCAGATAGAAAAAAAAATCTTCTATATAGTATCTATGCAACAGAAACATCAGTGTGAAGTTTCAGTTTAATTTGCCTAGTGGTTACAGAATAAATGAAAAAAAAAGAGAATTTTCTGTTTTCCCATAGTAACCCTATATAAAATTCTATGGCCCCTTACAGGGCCCCAATAAATTTTAGCCCCTTAATTCCTATCTGCAATCAAACCCCTACACATAGGGATAATTTATGCCAAATCAGTACAAATCTGAAACACCGTTTCTTAAGAAAACGATTTTAATAATTCCAAATTTTAACCCTTTTGGGGCCCCTCCTAACCCCTAAGACAGTGGAACCAAGTCATTTTTACAAATCTGAACCTCCTTCACCAAACAATGCTTTTGTGAAGATAAAGGCAAAATCATTTCCATTTAAAAAAAAATATAAAAAAATATTATATTGACATGTGTCCCATAATTGAACCCTCGGGGCGGGGTCATTTTTAACTCTAGGGACACCATTTGAACAAATCTAACAAAACTATAGTTGGTCATCATTACTACATAAACATTTTAAAAATCTGTTTGGCTGTTCATGAGTAGAAGATTTTTTAAGTTTTGGACTATTTTTAGTAATGGCGGCCATCTTGAATTTCATAAAGAAAAAAAATCTTCTATATAGTCTTCTATGCAACAGAAACATCAGTGTGAAGTTTCAGTTTAATTTGCCTAGTGGTTACAGAATAAATGAAAAAAAAGAGAATTTTCTGTTTTCCAATAGTAACCCTATATAAAATTCTATGGACCCTTACAGGGTCCCAATAAATTTTAGCCCCTAAATTCCTATCTGCAATCAAACCCCTACACATAGGGATAATTTATGCCAAATCAGTACAAATCTGAAACACCGGTTCTTAAGAAAACGATTTTAGTAATTCCAAATTTTAACCCTTTTGGGACCCCTCCTGACCCCTACGACAGTGGAACCTAGTCATTTTTACAAATCTGAACCTTCTTCACCAAACAATGCTTTTCGGAAGATAAAGGCATCATTTCCATTTAAAAAAAAAAAAAAAAATATTATATTGACATGTGTCCCATAATTGAACCCTCGGGGCGGGGTCATTTTTAACCCTAGGGACACCATTTGAACAAATCTAACAAAACTATAGTTGGTCATCATTACTACATAAACAATTTGAAAATCTGTTGGGCCGTTCATGAGTAGAAGATTTTTTAAGTTTTGGACTATTTTTAGTAATGGTGGCCATCTCGAATTTCAGATAGAAAAAAAAATCTTCTATATAGTCTTCTATGCAACAGAAACATCAGTGTGAAGTTTCAGTTTAATTTGCCTAGTGGTTACAGAATAAATGAAAAAAAAAGAGAATTTTCTGTTTTCCCATAGTAACCCTATATAAAATTCTATGGCCCCTTACAGGGCCCCAATAAATTTTAGCCCCTTAATTCCTATCTGTAATCAAACCCCTACACATAGGGATAATTTATGCCAAATCAGTACAAATCTGAAACACCGTTTCTTAAGAAAACGATTTTAGTAATTCCAAATTTTAACCCTTTTGGGGCCCCTCCTAACCCCTAAGACAGTGGAACCAAGTCATTTTTACAAATCTGAACCTCCTTCACCAAACAATGCTTTTGTGAAGATAAAGGCAAAATCATTTCCATTTAAAAAAAAATATAAAAAAATATTATATTGACATGTGTCCCATAATTGAACCCTCGGGGCGGGGTCATTTTTAACCCTAGGGACACCATTTGAACAAATCTAACAAAACTATAGTTGGTCATCATTACTACATAAACATTTTAAAAATCTGTTGGGCTGTTCATGAGTAGAAGATTTTTTAAGTTTTGGACTATTTTTAGTAATGGCGGCCATCTTGAATTTCATATAGAAAAAAAAATCTTCTATATAGTCTTCTATGCAACAGAAACATCAGTGTGAAGTTTCAGTTTAATTTGCCTAGTGGTTACAGAATAAATGAAAAAAAAGAGAATTTTCTGTTTTCCAATAGTAACCCTATATAAAATTCTATGGACCCTTACAGGGCCCCAATAAATTTTAGCCCCTAAATTCCTATCTGCAATCAAACCTCTACACATAGGGATAATTTATGCCAAATCAGTACAAATCTGAAACCCCGTTTCTTAAGAAAACGATTTTAGTAATTCCAAATTTTAACCCTTTTGGGGCCCCTCCTAACCCCTTAAGAC
This sequence comes from Panopea generosa, assembly GCA_029582155.1. Lineage (NCBI taxonomy): Eukaryota > Metazoa > Mollusca > Bivalvia > Adapedonta > Hiatellidae > Panopea > Panopea generosa. The sequence continues at coordinate 33,365,068 of CM055908.1, read as the reverse complement.
ATTGGAACCAAGTCATTTTTACAAATCTGAACCTCCTTCACCAAACAATGCTTTTGTGATGATAAAGGCAAAATCATTTCCATTTAAAAAAAAACAAAAAAACATTATATTGACATGTGTCCACTAAATTAACCCTCGGGATGGGTCATTTTTAACCCTAAGGTCACCCTTTGAACAAATCTACCAAAACTATAGTTGGTCATCATTACTACATAAACATTTTGAAAATCTGTCAGGTTGTTCATGAGAAGGGATTTTTTTAATTTTGGACTATTTTTAGTAACGGTGGCCATCTTGAATTTCAGATCAAAAAAAAAAAAAAATCTTCTGTGCAGTCTCCAATGCAATAAAAACATCCATGTGAAGTTTCAGTTTAATTGGCCTAGTGGTTTCAGGACAGATGACAGAAAAAGAGAATTTTCTGTTTTCCCATAGTATCCCTATGTAAAATTCTAAGTCCCCTTACAGGACCCCTATAAATTTTAGCCCTTCAATTCTTATCTGCAATCAAACCCCTACACATAGGGATAATTTATGCTAAATATGAACAAATCTGACATACTAGTTTTAAAGAAAACGATTTTAGTAATTCCAAATTTCTACCCTTTTTGGGCCCCTCCTGACCCCTTAAGACAATGGAACCCAGTCACTTTAACAAATCTGAACCTACTTTACCAAACAATGCTTCTGTAAAGATATAGGCAAAATCATTTCCATATTAAAAAAAAAAAGGAAATAATATTATAATGACGTGTCCCATAATTGAACCCTCGGGGCGGGGTCATTTTTAACCCTAGGGGCACCATTTGAACAAATCTAACGAAACTATAGTTGGTCATCATTACTACATAAACATTTTGAAAATCTGTTGGGCCGTTCATGAGAAGAAGATTTTTTAAATTTTGGACTATTTTTAGTAATGGCGGCCATCTTGAATTTCAGATCGAAAAAAAAAAAAATTCTGTATAGTCTCCTATGCAATAGAAACATCCATGTGAAGTTTCAGTTTAATTGGCCTAGTGGTTTCAGAGAAAGTGCTGCTAACAGACGACAAACGACAGACAACGCGCCATCGCATAAGCATTTCTGACCTTTGGCTAGTAGAGCTAAAAATCAGTTTTAAGTTCAAAAGATTTAAAATGTCATGTATTGTTCTAATCACTGCAAATAGCGGACATACAAGATACTGATACAATTGTGAAATTTGACTTTGTTGATGGTGCATTTCAAAAAGTTGTTACAGGCTTATTCTTGTCTGAATTTAAATGAAATTTTCTGAAAATATGCCCAATTAATTTGTTTATTCAACTGTACATTAAAATATGAAATTTACAAACACGTTTGTGACCAATTATAACTTTTGTTGGGTGTATTCTTTACATTGCTGTTTACTTGTGAAAAACAGTTGACTGAATGGTTTCCATGACCAGTTCATTATTTAATCAGAATAATATCTATCTATCTTCTGTTAATGCCAAACCCCTTTTGGGGACATAGGCATGCGTCGTCATACCCACAAAGACTGTTAGTTTTTTAAAAATATATTAAAAAGAAGTATAAAGAAACAGTGATATTTCGGTTGCTAGGTTTAAAAATAAAAACATACTAAGAATTTATAGTGATATATGTTCAATTCTGCTGATTTCAGAATTGAACTGTTCTATGATTGGTAATATAGGGATATCCGAAGCTAATGAATTCCAGTGAAAAACTGTTTTGGGGAAAAACGATAATTTGTAAAAGTCAGTGGTGGTGTCAATTAGTTTAAAAGCAAGTGAATGTCGGGATTATCTGTTCGTCGGTGTCATGTAATCTTCTAGGGGGATAGCTACAAGGTCATTGGCGATCTTGTAACATAGAGAGAGTCGGCTGTCTAGTCTTCTCCGCTGGAGAGACTGAAGCATCTCAGTGATGCTGCTGGTCCGTCTATAGTTATGTTTTGCCCAGCATGCTGTCCAGGCTGCTCGCTGGATCCCCTTAACCTGATTTATGGCAGTCTCGGTATTAAGGCGACCATACACTTGAACAGTACTCCAGCTGAGGGAGGACAAGAGTTGTATGTAGGATTGTTCAATCATATTTAATGATTTGTAGAATTATGCTTTCTAAATATCTTTTGTTACATTTATTTATGTGAAAAATTGTGTTGTTGGTTTTTAAATGTGTTAATGACCTCAAAAATACAACGACACCCAATGCAGTAGACCACACTGAGTCCATTGTTAAGGCCTATATATACATTGTTTATTACTGAAAAAATGGCCTTATGATATAAAATTATTTCAAGCTGGTATAACAAATCTTAGTGAAGATTTCAAATTATGATGCGCTCTATACACATATATAGTTTTTTTAGTTCCTGGTCTTAAAACATGGATGCGCGATATACACGAATGTGTCTAATACGTGAGTAGAAACGGTACTTATGTGAAGTTATTTGAAAATTGATCCATGAATTTTAAGTTATAGGCTGGACACAATAAACAATGCACTATATAGAAATTCATAGTCTAATTATGCTCAAGTCCTGAATGTTACCTTGATCTCTAAAGTAGCTACCCAGTTAAGTTTATTACTTGTCTTTAAATTATGCTCAACTCAATACAGCCTGAATAATGCTTCACTTTAATATGCCTTTCAGATTTTATTGGGGCTAGATTATTATAAGTTGTAATAATTGAAAACTGGCGTCAGCTCTTTGTAAAAGAAAATCAGTTGATTCATCTTCTGTCTGTCTCATTTCAGAATTATTTGCAAAAGCTGTTTTTGTTTAACAACTGATTCTAGGTATAACACTAAGAGACTTTAAAAATGCAAAACTCCAAATGTACATGTCTGGGATGAGTGAATGGTTAGATGCATTATTGCTTGTCAACTACCACTGAGAAAGAGCGGGACAGCATTCCCCAGCATTGTATTGCAAATATTGTACTTTCAATGTAGCAGAGATGTGTTGCTAGCATTGTTTTAAATGTAAGTGACATCGCTACTAAAGTTGGTGATTTGGGGCGTCATTGTTTGAAACGTTAACTCTCAGGAAATTGATAATATTTTCAAATAATTTAATTCGCACAATTTATTAGGATCATTTTACAAAGTCTGACTTTTGCATTTTTAAAGTCCCTAATTAAATGTCAATTGACACACGACCATTGTTCATGAACACTAACATACTAACTGTCTTAATATAATATTTCAACACCAATGCATTTCCTTTATTAATACAAACATCTATAATTGAACTCATGAATCTCAAACTATACCGACATAAACAAACGAAGCAGAATAATGTCCACCTGCCATATAATTGACATATTGAATTTAACTTCACACTTACCACTTGCTCCAATCAGCGGTATTGCAAGAGTCTTAATTCCCAACTCGGACGCCTTTTTCAGTATATTCAAAATGGTCTTGGCAACATCTCTTGCAAAGGAAGATGTATCCTTTGTGTAGTATTTCGAATAGTGTGGTGCTACTGAATGAATCACATAGTTGCATGTCAGCTGACTACACTTGGCTTTCGTTTCAATGCACTGAAGGTGTTTTATGTTCTTGAAAACCAGAGAGCCATGGTCTTTTAAATATCTGGAGCCACCAAGATTAAGCAGGGTTCTTGCAATTGCACCCAATCCTTTGAAGTATTCATCTTCAATGCTGACAACAGCATCAAAGGAACATGCTTCCATTCTTCCCTTTGCTGCTGTAATTTTAACAGTATGTTGTTTTGGTAAGTACGCACTCTGTGCAGGTACTCTAGAATCAGCAGGTTTCTTTTTCTTTTCTTGCTTCTCTTGTTGTTTTTTTAACATCTCAAATTGCATTGCAAACACATTTCTTATACTTTCTACTTTTTTTGAATCTATGTCAACAAAGTATACAAAAGAAATAGTTTTTCTTTTGGGATCAAATCTTTCAATAGCACGAAAGTACTGTTGGGCACAAAGGTCAATCGGTAAACCACTTTCTCCTGAAAAGAGCAACATAAACTATATTAAGCAGAAGTCCACAAATTTAGATTGCATGAATCTTATTTAAAATGATTTTTTTTTTAATACACACAAATTTTAAGAGATTTCATTAATATTTTCGATACAAAGTTTTACCAGCAAAATACATGTATATAAATATTTGCTTCAACAATTCAAAGAGAGATTGGGAGAAGGGTCCTCCATGGTCGAGTGGTCTAAGGCTTTGTTTTAAAATCACTTACCTCTCACCACTAGGGTTGTAGGTTCGAATCTCACTTGCTCTCAAAACTTTATGTGAGAAAGTTTGCAAGTTAGTGCTTAAGGATGGTGGGTTCTACTCAGATTCATTCTGAGGTCTTCCTCCACCAATAAAACTGAAAATGTAATGTGTTGAAAATGGCATTAAACCCATTAAAAAACATAAAACATCTGAGGGAGCTGTCTTGACTATTTCGATGCTGTTCTGGTGTAAGCCCACCATTGATTTTTTGTTCTTTATTCTGTAGTAAATAATAAAAGGCATGTCATTCATAAAAGGACCCAAATGAAAGAAGCGACACTTACATTTTACTGTTTGTCAACCTCAGTGTGACCTTGACCTTTGAGTTATGGGTGTCATGTCAAGCTGATGAATTGAGCCAAATATTTTTTAAATTTATCCATAGGTGAAAAAGTTACAGACCAGATAGGAAATCTCAAACAGACTGTCTTCAAACAAAGTTAAATTGTGACCTTGACCTTTGAAGTGGAAGTCTGGGTGTTACAAGCGACACATCGTCATGTTATGTTGATCATTCGTAGCAAGTATTTATAAAAGCCATCTACGCATGACAAAGTTTTTTCAAAATTTATCCATATGTGACAAAGTTACACAGACCGAACACGAAATCTCAAACAGACTGAAAGTGTTGTCAAACATAGTTAAAATGTGACCTTGACCTTTGAGGTACAGGTGTGGGTATTACGTGCAACACATCAACATGTTATGTTGATCATTTGTTGCAAACATTAATAAAATCCATCTTTGCATGACAAAGTTACAGGGTGAAACAAATGAAACATACCTAACTCCTAATTAAAATGATCCACCAACACTTGACGGTTGAAAAGCTATGAAACAAGTCACAGAAAATTAATGACAACAAAGTTTTCCATTATCTGAGAGCCAACTGGCAAAAGCAGAGATCTGGATATTAAATATTTTGGAATAGAAGTTGTGAGAGACTGTTCATATTTAAACTAAATCTTCCCTAAATTTATTTCTAGATTTATGTTGGTTAAGGTCACCGTCACCTTTTTGTCTTGTATCAATCTTATAATTAAATAAATCATTCATGTGAAAAAAATATATGAGGCTGTATTGTCAAATGCTTCAATCTTTCCAGTTTATTTATTTATTTTTTTGAATGGGGTTTAACGCCATTTTCAACACATTTCAGGTTATATATGGCATATACAGTTTTACTGGTGGAGGAAGACCTCAGACTGAGTAGAACCACTGTCCTTCCGGAAGTAACTGGAAACTTTCTCACATAAAGTTTTTGGAGTGAGCAGGACTCGAACCTACGACCTTAGTGGTGAGAGGTAAGTGATCTTGAGACGGCGCCTTAGACCACTCAGTCACGGAGGACCCCTACCTTTCCAGTTTAAATATGTTGTCTTGACCTTGAGTTGGGTGACCAAAAAACTCAATTGTACACTCTTTTTGGAAATGAATCGTCTAACTATAGCTATTCAATTTCATCACTGTGTTCTGGGATAATTTTAGCATAAAACATTTATTTTAATTACAATGACCTTGACCATGAACAGTAATCGCCAAAGCAAAGCTAAAATGTTTAAGCACATCAAACTGCATTTGGACAGTATAACCAACAACAACTTGGTTGTGGAGCTCATTGCAAGGGGTATATGTATAATGACATACAAGTACCACTTTCTATATACATAATTATATAAGGCCTATGTGTTTGACCATTAAGTGTGACCTTGACCTCAGTGATGCAGAGTTGGATCTTGTCTCTGACATGTCGTCATGATATAGTTCTCAGTTTTTCGATATCTCACCAATATCCCACCGCAAATGAAATACAAATGACAAGTGTTAAGACCAAAGTAAATAGAGAATCTGGGCAAATGAGCCTAGTTTTTAGGTTGTGTCTGTTATTTTCAATTCATCACTGAAAGTTACATTAGATTCTTAACACAATTATGAAACTATAACTTCTAATGAGGTTATTCAATATGATGGAGAACTTGTGCATATCAATTGACAAACTAGCAATGAAACACATGGTTTGAATGGAATCTATATTTCTTGTTATTTATTATAACTAGACCTCCTACGCACCCCCACACCCCCTTGGCAGTGATTGATTGCAGAAATGTAAGATTTACAACCTAAGATTAAGAAGCAAGTCATTATGGTGCAATTTTACGTTTCTCTATGAAAATGAATTCAGCCATAAATGTGAAAAGACAGGGTTCAACCTCATTGTTAGAAAAAGAAAATGTTCAGTACAACATTGTCGCAAAACTAAACCTCATGCTGCACAGTGTTTCATTGAAATCCAACAAAAACTACAGATTTAGATAAAAATACAAGTTTCAGTATGACAATCAACACAACAAGAGCCGTTAAAGTATATTATGCTGAACCTTTGAAAGTTTGTCTCAAAATAATTGCTACCTGATGATTGAGAATAAGATATGATTTTGATTAAACACTTATATCAAGTATAAAAGGGCAATACCTGTGCCTAAAACAGAGTTCTCTCACTTGATCACTTATTGGTAGAGGAGACAGTTTTGAAATTTCATTGATGTCAGATTAAAGGAATTATACTGTCATATTACCATCAATTCCCTGTCCTAAATATACACGCCTAGCATGAAGATACACTTATAACTTAGAGATATACGCATCTAAAGTGTCTAATTGCATAACTTCTTTACTACAAACATCGGGTTTCTGAAGCCACCTTTTTGTTTTTGTTTACATTCGCCATTTTCAACGAACCGCTTTCGGGTTCCGGTCAATCATCGGATAACATCGTGAAGACTCGTTCCCAATCTCGTTTTCGAGGCTTTGTTCGGGAAGTTTACAAAGTTCAATGATAATGGCACAAGCTTTCTTCTCATGTGTAATACATGTACAAAACAACTATATAGTAGGCCATCCAAAAAGCAAAATGACCATTATTTTAACTTTTGATGGCAATTTTTAGTAGAATTGTTTCAGTATCATAATAACATTCCCTAAGATGTATAGCATCGTGTGATGGTGGATGCCACTCATGAAATTGCGTTTTAAGGACACAGTTGAGGTCAAAGGTCAATCAGGTGCAAAAATTAACAAAACGGTAGTGTATATATATTATTGCTACTAATATTATAATTATGCTGCTTTATATATTTTTTCTGTAATTCCATGTTGTTAATAGCCTAATGAAACAATGTAGAGGGCAATGTAGCATCTATTTAAAGGATAATGAAGCATACATCTGTCATTCTGTTCGTACTTTATATAAGCTGAAAGTTCAATAAGTGCATTTAAATTTTGGACATTTACAGTATTTTTTGTTTACCGGTAATTGCAAATATATCATTTACCTCTCACCGCTATGGTCGTAGGTTCGAGTCCCGCTCGCTCCAAAAACTTTATGTGAGAAAGTTTCCAGTTACTTGCGGAAGGACGGTGGTTCTACTCAGTCTGACTCAGTCTGAGGTCTTCCTCCACCAGTAAAACTGGATATGCCATATATAACCTGAAATGTGTTGAAAATGGAGTTAAACCCCATTCAAAAAAAAAATAAAAAAAAAAAAAAATTAAATGTTATGCATATCTTTGAAGATACAATACTAAAACTAACTAAAACAATGTTGCGTGTAAGCTTGAATGTCCGTATGATCTACACAAGACAAATAATACACTGATGCACATTTTTTTTTTTATAAATTATTTTCCAATTGAAATGAGATTCCAGTAGAAATAATAATATAACAAATATAAATGTACCTTAGATTAAAAGTAAATGTAAAAGAAAGACAGATTATGTTATGATGTAATCAAATTACCTTAATTGTACATAAAATTAGTAAAATTTGTCTCCCTATATATAAAGATGCCATACAAAGTATCTGAGATTTGTAGAATATTACTTGTTACCTCCAGTATAGATGTTCTTGACAGAATTGACAGTTTTCGATCGTGAATTTGACAAGATTGAAACACTTTATGGCAAAAAATGTGTTATAGTGCATTCACTTCCGAAAACAAAATTAATAAACTCAATGTAAAACTGGCACCTCCTTGACCTTCTACTAGTAGTGTTGAAAGATGTTCCTGTCCGTTCAACAACTTCAGCAAAATACTACCCACTGATTGGAGTTGTTAAATTTTATTTCAGTCGGAAGATGTAAAACAGTTTCATTGTGTAAAATTGATCTTTTTAAGAATATGTATTGCAGGTGTGAATGACTTTATTGCGTCCGAAGTAAAATACAATCTAACAGAATTATGATTATAACTGGAATAGGGTTAAGCTCCGGGACGTGTATGTTATTGGTGGTGATTGGAGTTGCCATTTTAAGACGAAGCAGGTATTTAATCAGTCCACCCAAGCAAATATTTTTTTAAAGCTTTGTAATTTCAAGATATCTTTCTAAAGCATACCAAAAGCTACATTCTGAGGCTTATGCGTCTGATTTCGGGTCATATACTGATTCATCTGATACTGATTCAAGTATTCTGTATGAAAGTATACTTCTTAAAGGAAGTGTTGACTGTTGCTCAACAAATACCAGGTGAGACGGGCATGATTCCCTTTGGGAAGTCATATACATTGATTATGTAGACAAGGTAATTCCTGGAAGGTTCTTTCTCTATCTCGCCTGCTATTTGGTCGTATGTCGATTATTCTCGACAGCAATGCAGAAGTCAGAAACTATGCGGAGAACTGCAAAGATTATACAATAGCAGAAGCTATAGTATTTCGTGTGCAAAATCTCAAGAAAAATGTTGGCCTTTGACATGCTCTTCATAAGGCAACTCGTTCTGAAAAGATAGTCAGTCTTTTTCATGCTGTCAACAACACTTTTGAAATAAATATGGTCCGCATAGTCTTGAGAGGCATATCAAAAATGAATATTATCTGTTTACGTTCATGAAAATATAACAAATCATACATTTGCCCATTACATGTATTTCACAGCACAATATGGTGGTCAGTCGCTTGAGAAAATCATGTGGATACTAATACCAGACTTGCTTCAGGTGACTATGAAAACTATCCAGTTAGATAAAGTAGTGTTACCTCATGATGGTAGCCCATATCCAATACATGGACCTTATGACATACATGTAAATGGAAGTAGTTGTTTCAATTTATTTTCTGAAGGCAACTTGACAGTATGTATAATAGACTGGTTTAGATTATGTGTCAATTGAGGCAGGCATTTATCCACCAAACATTTAAAACATTTAAAGATGGAATTTTTACAGTCAAAAGACTGACTAAGCAACAAGATTGATGAACACGACTTTTATAATGAACCATGGGAAAATAGCAATCACACAAAATGACCAAGCCTGAAACAAAATCTGTGTCACTTTGGCAACTCAATCCATGTGTCAGAGAAATACCTACAAGGAGAAAGTGATGTAGAGGAAGACACACTTACACCAGTTATGACTATCTGCCTTCATGAATTGATCTTGTTCAAGTTTTGATCAAATAAATGGATACTTCTGACATTTTCTGAGTATGGTTCTTTGAAGAAAAAAAAACACAAACCATTTGCCTTGATGTTTGAACAAGCAGAAAGTTCAGGTTGTTAAAGATGACAGAAAACTACTTCAGAGTCTTTGACACATTTAAAAGTTTAAACATATTTTTTTCTGCTGCAAATGCTAGCAGAAATGTAGAAATTGGTTCTGTACTGAAACACAAGTTGTCCCTGGTACCTCTGCCACTTGCTAGGGTTGTATGATCTAGAAACTCTACCACAAAGATGGAAAATTTGAATGAACTTGATAACCTTCCCGATTCTTCACTGCAACGGTACATAATCATAGTTGGTCACGTTATGATTCAGGCTTTTGGAATGCATGCTATCCGAATAGTTGCTTTCTGCAGCCTAATAAATGTCCTTATTATGTAGCAACTTATAAACTAGTATACTAGTGAATATTAAAACGACTACAAATCATTAGTTTTCTTTGTTGGGCAATATTAGAGAATATTAACATTTTCTATATCGCTATTAATTTTGTCTGACCTCTGTTGTGACCTCATAAAGCTATTTCCTTCAGTTTTAATATACTTAATTTATCATAAGGTTTGTTTATGTATTCACTTCATTTAATAAAAAAAATAATTGCCTGTAATTATGTACTGGAATCTTGCATTTCACAAAAAATTCAAAATTCATAAATTTTTCACACTTTTGACCTTTGACCTCAATTTGACATCAGTTTGACAACACAATTTATAACATATTTTATTCATATTCCTAGTAGTGGCTTACAACAAACATATTCCTATAGTTTTCAGTTCAATAAATAAATAATTATTTTAACAAGACAGTGTTCCACATTCTATATATCAATAACTGCACCCAGTTGACCTTTGACCTAATTTTGAGATTATGAGATGATTTCATGAGTGGCACCCACCCTCACAGGTTTGTATACATACCAAGGAAGTCATTAAGCATGAATGCCAAATTCTACTCAAATTTGCCATCAAAAGTTTTTTTCTGTGTTTGGATGGCCTACTAATAGGTCATAGTAAACTTATTAATTGAGAATACAAGAAACAGTTGGTGTTGAAGAATACCTTCAATTTTTACAAGATTCCACTGAGTGAAATCTACACTTATATTTACAATTAAAATTCAACTATAAAATCTCTTACCTGCTGAAATAAGAGAAAAGGCAATACTGTTAAAGCCCAGGCTATCTGCTTTTTCTAGACATGTTTCAATTGACTGCTGGAGTTGCTGCAGACCAATATGCTGCTGTTGACCTGTTTTAAATTTTGGGCCAACTACATGTAGAACCTTTTTACATTTCAAGTTGCCAGGATTGGCAACTCTGCATTCTCCAATTGCAAGCTTGCCATTGTTGGCAACCTCATGTTTACATGCTTCTTTATATTTTCTCCCAGCTGCATTTGCTATAGCTCTTGAAACACCCATTGCATCTGACAAGTTCTCATTAGCAGCATTGACTATACAATCAATATTCAGAGATGTTACATCTGTATTCAAAACTCTCACAGCAAGGTCAGTTTCAGTATGGAATGCTGGTGACTTTCCGTGACAAATGTTCTCTAGATAATCTTTATTTCTAATCTCTGAAATACTTTTATTGATGTTCTTTTTTATAATTTCTGCAGAGGTAACATCATCACATTCATCAACCAGACTTTTTGCTTCATCATATTTCATAGATATCTTGTTGCTGTCACCTGGAATGAATTCGTTCAATTTTTCATTCATGTTAAATGATATTGTACCAGTAGTTAAATCTTCATTTGAAATATCACACTTTTCATCAAGGTACTCTTCAAATTTCAGAACCTGTGATAGAGATCCATGAATCAATGTGCTTCCTTTCTTTTCAATTATGTGCAACTGAAATTCATTCTCTGCCTGTAATTTCCAGTCAGTCCCTCTTTTTGTTAAAACTTCAATGGTGTGATGATTCATTTCTGCAGACACATCTTCAAATATCTGAAAATTTAAAAAAAGATATTAGTGGAACCGATGAATGCTTCCTGAATAAGAAATTCAGTGAATTCATATCCCTTGCTTAAAAAAAACTGCCGCTGCCTGTGGGTGTGGGTTTTGAAATGGTGCAAATCCCGAGATGTTAAAAAATATTGTTATATTAAAAAAATACTTTGTGGGTGGGGACATGCATGGGTTGAAATAAAATCAAAGTGAAACTTTTACAATAAGTGAAGAAACATAAACGCCATTTGAAATGTTTCAATTTCACACAATTTTCTTCAAAAAAAGGGATATAATAATTTAATCTGATTGCTAATGCCACAGGCACATATTCGGACCATATACTTGCTGTACAGCAAGTTTCATCTGAATTGGGTTAAAACTGTGAGAGTTGCGTCCGCAAGATTGTTGGTCCAAAGTATGACATAAAATCTAAGTTAAAAAATAAAGTGCCATAACCATATCTATATTTACTTAATCAAACTACCAAGACCAGAGACACATATTGCTGTACACCAAGCTTCATATGAATCTGGTTAAAAGTTGTGTCTGCAAATTTGTTGGTTCAAAATATTATGGACAGACAAAGGTTCTAATAAATCGGTATTTAAGGTAGCTTGTGGCATTCTTATCGGATTTTTTGACATCTAGCGTGATTTAAAAAAAATCTATACAATTGATCTATGAAGTTTTAGCTTTCATTTAAGCTTTGTTTTGTTTTTTAAATATAATTATGCAATTTCTCGTTAACAGCGCCCCACTGTTGGTACGTATTTTTCAGACAATTTTCGCCGTGATTCCCTGTAAAATAATTAATATTAATTCAAAATTGTTTTTAATAACATTATCAAATTACTTCATTTATTTCCTGTGATAAGATTATAATTTTATGCAGATAAGATACAATTTGTGTTATCTTTACGTCTAATCATTTTGCCAGGGTTATATAAATGCAGGTTTAAAAACAACGAATTTTTAACATTCATGGCCGATTACGTGCAAAAGCTCTGGTACAATTTCTTAAATTTCACAATGTTAAACTTTATTAATTTCACTAAAATATGATCGAATAAAAAGATGGGATGTTCCCGATAGTTTTTTCATAAATTTGACTTTAAATTAAAATGAAACACTTAAAAAAGCACAACGTCTGCTAGTGATTTTGGATGACGTCAAGAGAACGCCACATAATACTAACGTAAAATATGGTATGCTGAATCTCTAACAATGAAAATGATAAAAAAAAATCTATATATTTTTTTAAATTTTTTTTTGGAATTTTTTGTTTTCATTCTCCAATACATGAGATAATACAATATGCTAATACAATTTCAATTAACAACATGTATAGTATTTACATATATAAATAACAGATTATTTTCTACAGAAAATATCTTATTTTGATTATATTATTTGAATAGCGAATAACATTGGATTTTACCATATGGTGCTATTAAGTTAGTGTCAATTTTGGAGGCAGTAAATCAATGTTTTGAGTGTGTTTTTTTTTTTCGTGTTTTAGAAAGTTAAAAGAAAAAAGGAAAATAACAACATACATACAGTCAAGAATATAAAAATTTAAAAAATATTCTTGACCCTTTTTGTTTATAGTTCGTCTTCTGATTATGTTGCTGTTTACATTTAACAATGGAATTATCAAATCTAATGCAATAGGAAACCTTCATAATACATCAAAAAGCATAAAAATGAAAATTGTCTCTACAAAATTGAATTCATTTTTGTAGATGTAAATACTTATTTTATGTTAACTCTGGGTATTTTATGAAAGCAAAAATGTTTGAAAATATCATGCCTTAGATCTTCTGTAAAAAAATATTAAAAATATATATATATTTTTAATTTACTGCCTATGAAATTAATAAAAAGTTGATGTAAAAAACATGAAATGCAAAAAATAGAATGCACCATATAGGTTTTCACATACATGTATACCAGGCCTTCTAAAATTGCCGGTTTTTCGGTTTTTGGACCGATTTCTGAAGTTCAAAACCGGTTTACGTTTCAAAGTTTAATAAAAAATCGGTCCAAATATTTTCAAAGTTCAATAAAAAAATCGGTCCAGATATTTTCTATCGGTCGTATAAAATCTCATAAATTGCTCTTATCATGCCATACTGACCTGTGAAATACGCCTTGCGGCAATATCATTTGACCCAATAATCCGTTTGTTTTGTCACCTGCTGTGCGAAATGATGTCAATTTCGACTAAACCATTGACGGTATTAGGGGAGTTTATCGGAAGAGTCTATCGCTATGAAGCACGCCTCCGATGTGTGATCAGCGACCCATAGCGTTCTGTCGGTTCATCAAAAGAATGTGTTTGCGTCCGTAATTTCTTTGATATACCGCTAACCAAAGCTGGGACGGTTGGACCGAATATTGTTTGCGTCATTAAAATATTTGATAAAACGTGCAGCGTTACTTGTTTGTTTCATTTTTTTTTTAAAAATAATTTAATTATAAAATTGATGACATTAATTAATGAAAGTGAACCCGGACCAATTTTGTTTTGATTTGGGACAGGTTCTGAATGATTTATTTTGGTGGTTGAACGGTTACATTGGTTTCCACGGTGATTATTTCACGCAGCTTCCGGAACTTGCATCACTTCCGGTTTGATCGATCATTTTTTAATATAATGAAAATTATTCAGTAACGCGGAAACATAATGTCAGTCATTAAAATGTACACATTGTGGTAAAGTATGTTATAAATAATACACAAATAAACTTGAAATCGTTCCATATTAATAAATAAACGCAGAAAATACATGATGTTGCTGACATGGTGGGTGGGGTATGCATACATGTAAAGGCATAATGTAAGGCAATTTAAGTGATTTTTTTTTAAATAAGTGCGATTCTTACGGTAGTAAAAAACCTGGACCGATTTGCATTTTGGAATTTTAGAAGGCCTGATGTATACATATATATATATTGTTATTCATAAAGGATATGTATCATTCTGGGGAAAAAATCTATAGCATAATCTATACATTTTGTATGTATTTGGGTTAACGTTTTTTTTTTAATTTATATACATAATCTTTTAAATATAAAAAAACAATTTTTAAAAAATCTATATTAATATAAGATATATTTGTTTATTTTGCTTGATACAAAGCACACATATTTTCTTAAATTGACTGATATACACTAAATAGAGAGCTCAGAGGAATCAATAAAATTTATTTAAATTATTTATTGTCCCCAGCTCTATATAAGAACTGGGCACCATCAATAACTAAAATCATCTTTTTTCAAACAAATAAACAATTTTTGTGAAAAATAAGAGAGTTAAGCTAATAAAGCATCTTTTTTTTGCATAATTCTGTCAATCTGAATATGCGCATCAAACTAATGATCTGATTAATAAGATATTTCTTTGTCATCTTTATCATCAAAGTGCTAAAACCAGTTAACACTTACTGAATCCAACTCTACTCCACTGTCTTGATGACTGATGCCCTGGTCAGTGGCAGCGGAATGTACTTCAGTATTGCCAAACTTCTTGTCACCTTGCTTTACCGATCTACCTGTAGGTTTAGGTGTTTTCGGTATTGCTCCAAGACCTACATCAGGCTGGTCAGTTTGATGCAAAGGTATCCTACAACATATAATTTGCAAATCTCATGTATTGAATTTAGCTGTAATTCTACGATGATTAAAGCAAAAGGAAAAGGTTTGCCGTACTGGTAATTTGCCAACTTGGTGCTGAAATGGCCACACCACACACTGGCTCAGATGCTATATTGTACTTAAGAAAGAGCAAACAAGACAATTTTGGGCAATTATATGTCTCTACTGTATCGCTTTATCATAGCTCTTGATGCTAAATGAAGGCAAGACAAAAAACATCACATAGAGATACAATGCCATTTTGATATTTGTCTATTCATTTTTTGGTTTAAACAATATGTATTTGTTATAAAAATATTACATATACATATATTCAATATACAGCGATACATAACAACAGAACTGAGAAGAAAGGTGTTTCTAACTTGTACAAGGTCTCTCTTTTTTTAATGAAGATAATTTCTGCCTGTTAATATTGTGTAGGGGTCAATGTTTATTAATTATCCTAAGACTATGTCAAATCCATCCAAAGCAATACTGTATTGTTTTAAGTGGTTCCATGTATCTTACAACCAAATTTGGTGACTGTGGGACAAACAGTTTAAGAAGGAAAGAGAAATAGACAAAAAATAAACATTTGTAGGTCAGGTAAATTACTTGTTGAAGTCACGGGAATTCAACAAATGCTGCATTGTTGTCAGTTGTTGTAACCATAACAAAACATGGCGACTCTGGTACAAATAGTTTTATTATCAACAAGAACAAGGTCAATGATAAATTTTCATTGTTTTACAAACCATTAATTTTGTATCCTCATTGCAGTTAGTTGATTCATATATATATAAAATATCATTGACTGTCTTAATATATTCTGTAGTGAACTCATCATTTTCAAGTGTATATTTTACATTATAATACTATCATGCTTTTCCTTTGAAATATATTATTGAGTTAATTAAATAAACAATATTTATTGTTAATTGAAATATTAATTACAAATTGAATATTTCAACAAAAATTATATTGATTCTGTTCATTAATTTTGTTGTATATATTTTGTCATTACTCACTTTTGTTAACATGTATATAATAGAGGACCACATGGAAGACTGGAGATTGTTCCAACTGTGTTTCCTCTTTAAGTAAAGACTTTATTATTAATATCTTGCTGCATGGTTTCAAGTAATTTTACCCATTACGAAAGCATGAGCAATATTTGGTAACTGACAGTTTAAACGAAACTTTCAACTTAATTCAACATTAATAAGAGTTTCAGAGATAATGTTTAAAGTTTATATCTATTTTCAGTAGCATTTGCCTCATTGAACTACGAGTTCTAACAAAAAAAATCCCCAAAAGGCACCACGCAAGAATCAATACAAACATATTAAAATCTGTTTATCATTTCATTTAAAGAAAATGTGGACGTCAATAATGCCCTCCAGTGCAGATGTATTGCATGTAAAACCATAGTGTTATCTGCAGAAATAGCTTAGATAATCTGAAAGTGCAAAATTTATTTCCAGTAACGATATGTGCTAGAAACTTTGAACAACACTAAAATTATTAAAAGTAATAGTTACCTTGATGCTTTCTTCATAACCTCCTCTGCCTGTATGCTGTGATGGACCTGTAAAAGAATCTTATTTACGGCCTTCTCTGCATCTTCCACCGACTGCTGAGAACGTCCAACCAACTCAATACTGACACCTCTTTTGACTTCTTCATTTTCTGTTATTTTACGCCAAATAACAGTGTTTGTAACTGAAACTAAAGGAAGATCACATCATTTAAAATGCCACAATATCAAATAAAACTCACCATTAATGGGATGATTGGTATTTCAAACTGACTACTTACGGACATAAAAATGAAAAACAAGTTATAGTAACAAATATTTAATTATAATAGCTGCAGTGGTTTTATTTATAACTCGTATAACCTGTATATATTTCAATGATTTCTGCTGGTCTTTTTTTGTCTTATCTCAGCCTAATGGACAATAAACATTCAGATCAAGTTTGTCATAACAGAATGAGAATTGAAAGTTCACAATGTTTGCCAAGGCATATATGCTTTTACGACATTTAGACATCTTACCAGTAAAGCTACAAATTTTGGATTTTACAATTATAATTATGTTTGTATTATTATAAAGTCTTACTTGAATTCAAAAATGTATTCCCAATGTCTTTCCAAGCAGCATCTTTCACTAAACGAGATTTTACATTTTCAAATGCAGCTTCATCTTGCACAGGAATGTAAACTGTATGTAGACAGAATGGAGGTCCATTGCTTTGTTTTTGTGTATTGGATAAACTCTCCAACAAACCGTTTGCAATATGTTCTATCATCTCTCCTTCATTTAGCATACCTACATAATGATAAAAGATTATAAAAGATTGAATATGTATTACCAAAGATATCTCAGACACACTGATTGAGTAATCTCATGTAGAAAAACTAATAATTGAATGTAATTTATGTATTAAGTATGTACTGAAGAAACTGTTTTACATACAATTTCTTTAACTGTGACAAGATAACCACAATGGTCTTAAATAAGTTTCGAAACAACGCTTTTGATGAACTCATGGAGGATGTCACAATTAGTGATGTGCACATTACCAAAGGTTGCCTAGAAATAGGTATTAGAATGTTACAAGGGAGATGGTAACCTGCAATCAATGATGAGCGATATTACTTTGAGGGAATGTAGAAAACTGTAGGAGGAGTTGAGGCCACAAGGTACATATGTATGTGAAATATTGTAAAGCCAGATAAAGGGTGCATTAATTATAATATTGTCGGAAATCCTGACAATATGCACTTGTTCAGATGATGCTGATGATGATGTATAGCAACTTTGATCAGTATTAGATGAAAACTGTAGGAGGAGTTGAGGCACCATTAGGTACATAAATTACCGGTATGTACATGAAATATTTTAATTTGGACAAAAGGGGGATAACTCCTTAAATAATAATTTGGGTGAAAATTCCTGATAATATGCACTTGTTTAAATGATGGTGATGATGTATTGCAAGTTTGATTAGAATCATATAGTTTAAACTTATTTATTTTTTTACTTCGATTGTGAAACAAGTTCTTACAACTTAGGCAAATCACGTTCGAAGTCTTCCTGGTTAGAACCAGTACTAAGTATATGCGGAAAAGTGTCTTGCTCAAGGACACCACACATAGCCGTGGCAGAGGATCGAACCCAAGACCCTCCGATCATGGGTTCGGTGCTCTACCACTGGACCTTGCGCTCCATGAATCATTTGAAAACTGTTAGAGAAGTTGAGGCCACAAGGTACATCTATATATAAAATATTTTAAGTCAGATAAAGGGGGGGTGTAACTCCTTAAATAATAACCTGGGTAAAAATTCCTGACAATATGCACTTGTTCAGATGATGGTGATGGTTTATACAAAATTTGATTAGAATCGGATGAAAACCGAAGGAGATGTTGAAGCCACAATATACATAATGTATATGAAATATTTTTAAGTCAGAAAAAGGGGGGACTCCTTAAATATTAATCTAGGTGAAATTCCTGACAATATGCACTTGTTTAAATGATGGTGATGATGTTGGCAAGTTTGATTAGAATTGGATAAAAACTGTGGAGGATTCGAGTCCACCAGGTACATTTGCATATTTTGACAAGCGGACAGATGTTCTAACATATGGATATTTAAGTGGCTTTTGTGTGCTAAATTTTAGCCACATGAAAGAAAACAAGAGGGCCAAGATGGCCCTATATCGCTCACCTGACTCACCTTGAGTCACCCAACTTAAGTAGATTATATAATACATGTACACTCAAAATTCCAGAAAGACGAGATGGGCAAGTAGTTAGAATTTTTATTTGTTTTGAAAATGTAACAGATGCGTAGAAGAGTTCAAACTTGGTAGAGGTTCACCCATGGTAAATGTCAGTGAAATTACATCAAAATCAGGTCAGTAGATTCTGACAAGAAGGCTTTTGAAGTTTTTACTATAGCTGACGACTGTTCCAAACCTAAGTCTTCGAACTAAGATAAAAATCCAGTTCCAGCACAAAACTAACCTGTTATGTTTGAGAACGGTTTCAAACTAAAGCATCAGACTAAACTATTGTGCATGAAACAATCCACAGTTCAAGCACAATAAATATTCCTAAGAGTTTCAAACACAAGCCTTCCCAAAGCCTATCGCTTGAAAGAATCTTTGTTGCAGTGCACTCTCCCCCAAAAACAATTAAGCTCCTCCTCCAAGATGACACTGAAAATTTCAAGCAGATTTCTTGCTGCGAAGAAACTAGCTAAAAATATGGTATTGCTTTATTATGAAGCATTAAACCATCCCTGTCTGAACCATAAAAACTCTGACTTTTATATTCAGAAAAACACCTATTTTAAAATGGTTCATGATATATGAATAATATTTCAATCATTGATTATAATTGTATCATTCATCTTTTTATGATGAATTATCTTTTAAAACTTATATCTGGTAAAATATTATATAATAATAGAAAAAAAAAGTTTATTTATAGAGTTTATTACCTCTTCTTATAATAATTGCTATATACAGACATTTATGCTATAAAACAAGGGAAATAATTTGACATAAAACTAACCCCTCCCCCTGGCTGCCATGTTTTTTGACTAATCAAGATGGCTTGAACAAACTTGGTAGAGGGTCACCCAAGGAACATTTCCATGAAATTATTTTAAAATCGAGCTAGTAGTTTCTGACAAGAAGATTTTTTAAGTTTTTACTATAGCTTATATAGTAAACTAACCCTACCCCCTAGCTGCCATGTTTTTTGACGAATCAAGATGGGTTGAACAAACTTGGTAGAGGGTCACCCAAGAATCATTTCTGTGAAATGATTTTAAAATCGAGCTAGTAGTTTCTGACAAGAAGATTTTTTAAGTTTATACAATAGCTTATATTGTAAACTTACCCCACCCCCTGGCTGCCATGTTTTTTGACGAATCAATATGGCTTGAACAAACTTGGTAGAGGGTCACCAAAGGAACATTTCCATGAAATTATTTTAAAATCGAGCTAGTAGTTTTTGACGAGAAGATTTTTTAAGTTTTAACTATAGCTTATATAGTAAACTTACCCCACCCCCTGGCTGCCATGTTTTTTGACGAATCAATATGGCTTGAACAAACTTGGTAGAGGGTCACCAATGGAACATTTCCATGAAATTATTTTAAAATCGAGCTAGTAGTTTTTGACGAGAAGATTTTTTAAGTTTTTACTATAGCTTATATAGTAAACTAACCCCACCCCCTGGCTGCCATGTTTTTTGACGAATCAAGATGGGTGGAACAAACTTGGTAGAAGGTCACCCAAGAATCATTTCTGTGAAATGATTTTAAAAGCGAGCTAGTAGTTTCTGACAAGAAGAGTTTTTAAGTTTATACTATAGCTTATATAGTAAACTTACCCCACCCCCTGAACGCCATGTTTTTTGACGAATCAATATGGCTTGAACAAACTTGGTAGAGGGTCACCCAAGGAACATTTCTGTGAAATTATTTTAAAATCGAGCCAGTAGTTTCTGACAAAAAGATTTTTTTTGTTTTTACTAATTAAACTTGCCCCGCCCCCTGGCGGCCATGTTTTTTGACAAGAAGATTTTTTAAGTTTATACTATAGCTTATATTGTAAACTTACCCCACCCCCTGGCGGCCATATTTTTTGACGAATCAATATGGCCTGAACAAACTTGGTAGAGGGTCACCAAAGGAACATTTCCATGAAATTATTTTAAAATAGAGCCAGTAGTTTCTGACAAGAAGATTTTTTTAAGTTTTTACTATAGCTTATATAGTAAACTAACCCCACCCCCTGGCTGCCATGTTTTTTGACGAATCAAGATTGGTTGAACAAACTTGGTAGAGGGTCACCCAAGAATCATTTCTGTGAAATTATTTTAAAATCGAGCCAGTAGTTTCTGACAAAAAGATTTTTTAAGTTTTTACTAATTAAACTTGCCCCGCCCCCTGGCGGCCATGTTTTTTGACAAATCAAAATGGCTTGAACAAACTTGGTAGAGGGTCACCCAAGGAACATTTCTGTAAAGTTATATCAAAATTGGCCCAGTGGTTTCAGAGGAGAAGTTGTTAGAAGCTAAAAGTTAACGACGGACGACAGACGACGGACACCAGGCGATCACAAAAGCCACATAAATGCTGTTTTTTAAGTTTCCAGCATCTCAGACAGCCACATGATTTGGACGGACCAATGGACAGCCCTCCGGGTCTTTTGACCCATGGGGGAATAAAAGTCCAGACACAAACGAGGGGTTTCTTCTATTATTGGATTTATTTGTCCATATTATATCAAACACATATTTACTGTGAAGCATTGTAACCGGCTCAAGTAGTTTGATAGGGAGCACCACAAACTGTCATGGATATGATTCATTTCCCATAAAATCCTATTTTTTTCTTATTTTTATTATATATTTTTAACATTTATTGTGTAACTGTTTAATACTTTTTATTATACTTTTTTTTCTACTTGTTTTGTTTTCTGACCATTTATGTATATAGACAACGGCGGCATAAAAACTACGATTATCAGATAAAAATTATCCAATTAACCTGTTAAAATTGGTTTCATCATTAGATTACTAAATAAACAGAAGAATATCTTATAAAGGTTTATAAACAGATGTTATATTACCTTGTCCAGTACAGATATATATTTCAGAAATCCTGTCTGCAACACAGTGTTGAATGCAACTCTTCATGGCATTTTTCAATCTCAGCTTAGCTGGGATTACATTGGCTCCTAGTGGAATTTCGAGCTGATCGTGCCAGCTTTTAGGATCACTTGATGCACTCTTAATATGAGGCACTTCTCCTAATATAAATAAATAGAATAGCTATCACATATTGATATTAAGTATATAAGTTTCTAATACCGCAGCATCGCCTAGTGGTACAGCATCAACCTCAAATAAGGGTCTAGAAGCTTCGTTGTATGGCGTTCAGCATTTAGAGGATAGTTCTAGGTGATAGTAAAATGTGACTGGGTGGGGTAACATACCATGTGTCTACAGTCTCCAGCAGACACTGTCACGATATGACTAAAAATTGTTGAAAGTGACACTAAACACCATACAATGACATTGTTTCTTTTTGCACATGGTTAATAGCATAAATATATTACTAACCTATTGGATATGAGTATGTGTTTTATACAAAACCAAAATGGAGTGCAGATCAAAATCAACGTAACTTCCTTCAGAGTCTTCAAGTCTAATCCCATGACCCAAACAATTCTTAAAATGATATTGACAAAGGAACAAACATCTGAAGACAACCAACCAAAAGCCTATTTTGTCCATATCTTAACTATGACAGAGTTTTCAAGGAGTCAACAAATGAAATATTCTACAAGGTGTAGATGACTGTTTTGGCCCCACCCCAAGGCCCCAGGGGAATGGGGACCATGCAATTCACAATTTTGATTTACCCTTAGGTACCAAAGCTGCATACAACATTTCATTAGGATTGAGCTTACAGTTTTTGAAAAGAAATCGAAAATGTTAATTGTTTAAGGATGATGCACGATGCACAACGGACGACACACGATGACGGACAAAAGATGATCGCAAAAGGTCCCTTGAAACAATTCTCAGGTGACCTAATACAGTACCTTACTGAGGTCCCAATAAATCAAATCCTTTTCATTAAATTTTGAACAAACTTGAAATCATTTATACCAAATATAAACAAATTTGGCTAGTCATTTCTTGCGAAGATTTTATCCCTTTCTGAACCTTTGTGGGCCCCTTATGAACAACAAAACTGCATCCACAGCTGTAATGACTGAAACATGTTCCAGACATACACTAACACCCCAGAAAACTAAAAACAAGAGGGCCAGTTCAGCCCAAAATCGCTTACCTGTGGCAGAGGAGACAATGCCAAAGAAGGCAATTTTTGATAATGCAAGGCCATACATTTTAAATTTGGTCAGTTCAGATATTATAGATATATAACAACTGTGTAAGTTTTGTGAATATTAAATGAAAGCTGAAGGTGCCAGAGTGAATATAACTTCAAATAACGCAGTTTTTGCCATAATTCCAACAATATGTATTTGACCAGCTCTAAAACTTGTTTAAGACATTATGGTTATATAACTACTGTGTAAGTCTGGTGAAGATCATATGATAACTGTGAGTGCTACAGTGCACATAAGATCAAATAGCATAATTCTTTGTGATTCAAGAGCCATAACTCTGACAAGAATTATTCAATATAGCCAGTTCAAATATTTGTCTGAGATATTTTAGTTATATAACTACTGTATAAGTTTGATTAAGATCAAATGTAAACTGAGAGTTTCAGAGCACACATAAAATAAAATATATAAAATGTTTGATGATTCAAGGGCCACAACTCCAAAACTAATTCACAAACTTGTCCAAGATATTATATGTTTCAAGGGCCATTACTCTGACATTAATTATCTGATTCAACCAGTTCAAAAACGTGTCAAGATATTATGATTATATAACTACTGTGTAAGTTAGGAGAGAATCAAATGAAAAATACGGGTACAAGAGTGCACACAACGTTAAATAGTGCAAGTTTTTAATGCTTAAAGGGTCATAACTCCTAATTTGAATATCTGATTGGCCAGTTCAAAAACAAGTCCAAGATTTTATAGTTACATAACTACTGTGTAAGTTTGGTATTTATCAAATGAAAAAAGCGGGTGCTAGAGTGCACATAAGGTCAAACAGTGCAATTTTTTATGTTTCAAGAGCCATAATTTGTGCGATCATTATAGCTCACTTTAAAATTAGCTCAGGTAAACTAACTGTACATTAAATAGATGAAAAAAATTATTTTTCCCTAAGCATTCTCATGTAAAAATTAAATTTCACAACTTTATCCCTTTTTGGGGCTGATGATGGTCCTTTATGAATGCAAACTTACACTAAAGGTCCCTGCAGTCTTGACTGTATTGTCTAAACAATGCTCCAGACATCAAGATAATTGTATGACAAAGTTACAAACCAGACACGAAATCTCAGAATAAATGGACAGAAGAATGAGTGGATAGACAAACACTTCAAATTAATATCACATTTCCAGCCCGTGAAGTTTCGAAGAAGATTTTTAAAATTTAAACAAGAGGGCCAAGATGGCCCTATATCGCTCACCTAACTGACCTTGAGTCACCCAACGTAAGTAGATTATAAAGTACATGTACACTAAAAATTCCAGAAAAACGAGATGGGCGAGTAGTTAGAATTTTGATTTGTTTTGAAGATGTAACAGATGCATAGAAGAGTTCAAACTTGGTAGAGGTTCACCCATGGTAAATGTCATTGAAATTACATCGAAATCAGGTCAGTAGATTCTGACAAGAAGGCTTTTGAAGTTTTTACTATAGCTGCCTATATAGTAAACTAGCACCTCACTGTGGCGGTCATGTTTTTTAACAAATCACAACGGCTTGAACGAACTTGGTAAAGGGTCACCCAAGGAACATTTCTGTGAAATTGTTTTAAAATCGATCCAGTGGTTTCTGACGAGAAGATTTTTTAAGTTTTTACTATAGCTTATATAGTAAAATAACCCTAACCCCTGGACGCCATGTTTTCTGAAGACTCACTATGGTGAACAAACTTGGTGAAGGGTCCTCGCAGGAACATTTCGGTGAAATTATTTTAAAATTTTTTAAGTTTTTAATAATTAAACTTGCCCCACCCCCTGGCGGCCATGTTTTTTGATGGGGCCCGATTAGCTCAGTCGGTTATGCGTCTGACTATCAATCCAGGGGTCATGAGTTTGAATCCCCCGCCCAGCAACAGTCTCCGTGATGATTGATATACGACATTGCATCTCATTATCATTTGTCTCTCACCACTGATTCAAGTGGGAAAGTTATCAGTTACTTGCGGAGACGAGGTGTGCGCGAGTACTGGTTAAAAACAAGGAAACAGTGGTTAGGTTAACTGATCATCTGTTAGCCCTCGATGGCATAAAAATGACGCTAAATATTCAATCAATCAATCATCAATCATTTTTGATGAATCAAGATGGCTTGAACAAACTTGGGAGAGGGTCACCCAAGAAACATTTCTGTGAAATTATTTTAAAATTGAGCCAGTAGTTTCCCACAAGAAGATTTTTTAAGCTTTTACTAATTAAACTTGCCCCGCCCCCTGGCGGCCATGTTTTTTGACGAATCAAGATGGCTTGAACAAACTTGGTAGAGGGTCACCCAAGGAACATTTCTGTGAAGTTATATCAAAATTGGCCTGGTGTTTTCTGACAAGAAGATTTTTTAAGTTTTTACTATAGCTTATATAGTAAACTAACCCCATCCCCTGGCCGCCATGTTTTTTGACAAATCACTACAGTTTGAACAAACTTGGTGAAAGGTCCTCCAAGGAACATTTCTGTGAAATTATTTTAAAATCAAGTCAGTAGTTTCTGACAAGAAGATTTTTTAAGTTTTTACTTATTAAACTTACCCCACCCCCCGGCAGTTATGATTTTTGGCAGAGGGTCATCCAAGGAACATTTCTGTGAAGTAATATCAAAATTGGTCCAGTGGTTTCAGAGGAGAAGTTGTTAGAAGCTAAAAGTTAACGACTGAAACAACATACAACGGACACCAGGTGATCACAAAAGCTCACCTGTCAGCCTTCGGCTCAGGTGAGCTGATAACAACAACTGATAAGCCATTCAAACGGAGTAAAATTTGGCCTCAGGGACAATATTTGAATAAATATGAAGTGCTGTAAAGCACCTTGTGAATTTTTATGACCCCTTTTGTCTTTTTGGTCAGAAGGAATTGATAACTTACCAGTACCCATCTGATTCTGTAAAACAATATTCACACAGTTTGATGGCGGCACACCCAAGTTATCCCTGACAGCAACCTTTATATTCACGACTTCACCATTCACCTTCAGATCACTACTGATTGCAGGGAAATCTAAGAAAAATAGCCAAGTCACATGCTTAGTTTCTTTTTGTTCAACTACATGAACATGCTTTTATCTGTTGGTGATTAATTACTGTCAGAGGTCAACCTTCTTTACTTACAAATATTGCAGATACAGTATGCACCACGGATAACCATATTCTACTCTTTAAGTGAACTTTTGTTAAAATGCATCACTCTGCATATGAACGCATCGTAGTTTTCTCGCAATGTGAAATGACTGCATCACGCAGCAGTCAACTCCTAATAACTGCGTGTCATCTCGCGTCATGCCGAGTGCTTATAAATTTACAATGTAGGATACACACCTTGATTTCATTTTAACTTGTCAATCCATAATAAACATGTATTGTTGTAATATATTATTTTGTATAATTTTGACTATTTAAATTTATTTTTAAATGATATTTCATTAGTAATTTCTGTGTCATAATCATAGGGTATGCATTATATTATCTCCTATTCAATTCATATTTGTCCCATTACATCAATTAAATAATGAGTGACAATTAAATTATTTGTATCAACTAAATTATGAGTATCAATTAAATTATGAGTATCAATTAAATTATGAGTATCAATTAAAGTAAGGCACATCAAAGTTTGTATTAAACTCAGTTGTTCTCTAAAAGATACTCTTGATGAAATCACAGTGTTTTATGGGTTACTGAAAGTATCTTATGAGACAGTTTGTAGATGGAAAAAGAAATTTGATTCTGGTGTAAAGTCTTAACAAGAGCATTGCAAGCAGGTGCAGATGCTCGTCTTTTTTTCCAAATCAATTAAGTAGGTCAAACTTAGAAATGATGGTGATTAGTTAAAAAAATACTATTACTGAAACAAGAGGCCCTGAGGACGCTCTACAGACTCATAGTGGCCATAGCATTTTTTGAAATTCCACAACTTATGGATAAATACCCCCACCACACCTATACTGAACAAAAACTTAATGCTATGAAAAAGAAATACTTTAAATTCCCATACCATTCATCTGTAAAAAAAATATAGTCCCCTGTGCAGAACCCTTATACAACCCAGCCCCTTAATTTGTCAGAACTTCAATCACCCACTCTTAGCAATTTGTTATGAACAGAAATGATTCAAATTTTAACTAGAAATGCGTCCATGGGACACAGATGTCACTGCTTTGTAACTAAATTGCAGATATCAATAAAGCCAAATATCTAGTTTCATCAAAATCGTTCCATCAATAAAAATTTTACAGATCGGAAACCCTCAGCCAATCAGAGTCCAGATCACCTAATTAATACGCACCAATTCCATCCATTGTTGAACTTGACCTGGGTCTTGTTGATATAAAGTCAAATATAAATTTTCATCAAAATCGGTCCATAAATAAAGACTTTTGAGGTCGGAAACTATCAGCCAATCAGAGACCACAACACCTAATTAATATGCAGGGATTTTGACAGAAATCGAACTTGAGCTGTAGTGTATCACCATACATCTTTCTACCAAATATGAATCAAATCCATCCAATCCTTCAAGAGATATCGAGCAGAAACCAATTTCTTGACTTTTGTCAATAATTTATGTCCAAAAAGGGGCATAACTCCATCAAAAAGCATCAGACCGGAACAAAATATGAATTTGGCCTGTATTACATGAATGTGAAGTCACACACCAAATTTGGATGAAATCTGTTCATTAAAACTAGATACCGGTATAAGTGGGAAACCATGTTCGAATGTACGGACAGCGGTTATACTATATGCCCCTCATTGAAAGTGGCATCCATATAAAGAAAATTTTTTGTACACATGGATGCAAAATGAAAAAAATCAGTTTTCCCTACAATATTCCTATGTAAAAGTCAAATTACAGGGCCCCAATATATCCCAGCCCCTTGATATGCAGAATCTTCAATCATTGCTGATGTAAGGATAATTTATATCAACTATGGACTATAAGTTCAACTGAAAGGTTATTGAAATTTGTGAAAATTCCCAATTTTAACCTTATTGCCACATCCACCTCCTGGCCTCTTATGGAAATTCAACCCTCTTTATAGAATGAAATCAAATTTATTGTTACTAGACAATGCTTAAGATCTCAAATTGAACAACATATTTACCAAAATGGACAAAAAAATCAGAATTTTCCATTTTCCCATAGTATTCCTATGTAAAACTCAAAGAACCCTTACAGGGCCTCTGTACATCCCAGTGTCCCTTGATTTGTACAATATTAAGATTTCTTAATCATAGGGATAATTTATATCAAATATGAACAATTTGACTGACCGGTTGTTGAAAACAAGATTTATGACAATGTTCAATTTTAATCATTTTGTGACCTCAACTGGCCCCTTTTAGAAAGTCAATCCTTCGTATTGAACAAAATCATATTTGTTATGACTAGAAGTTGTTTCAAAACTCAAACTGAATAAAAAAAGTCATAAATGAATGATAAAAAAGAGAATTTTCCGTTTTCGAATAGTATTCCTATACAAAACTCCACTTACAGGGCCCTATAAATACAAGACTCTTGATTTGTACAAACTTTAAACCCATACCAAATATGGGATAATCCATATCAAATATGAACAAATTTGACTGACTGGTTGTTGAGCAGGATGATTTTTGAAATTTTTCTATTTTAACCCTTTTTTGACTCACCCTGGCCCCTTATGGAAAGTCAATTCTCCTTATAGAGCCAAATCTTATTTCCTATGACTAGATGATACTTTAGAACTCAAATTGAATAATAATTCACCTATATAAATGAAAAAAAAGAGAATTTTCTGTGTTCTAATAGTATCCCTATGTAAAATTCTAAGTCCCCTTACAGGGCTCCTATAAATTTTAGCCCCTAAATTCTTATCTGCAATCAAACCCCTACACATAGGGATCATTTATGCTGAATATGAACAAATCTGACATGCCGGTTCTTAAGAAAACGATTTTTGTAATTCCCAATTTTTACCCTTTTTGGGGCCCTCCTGACCCCTTAAGACATTTGAACCCAGTCATTTTTTCAAATCTGAACCTCCTTCACCAAACAATGCTTTTGTGAAGATATTGGCTGAGTCATTTCGATTTAAAAAAAATAAAATATTTATTATAATGACATGTGTCCCCTAATTGAATCCTCGGGGCGTGGTCATTTTTAATCCTAGGGACACCATTTGAACAAATCTAACAAAACTATAGTTGGTTATCATTACTACATAAACATTTTGAAAATCTGTTGGGCCGTTCATGAGAAGAAGATTTTTTAAGTTCTGGACTATTTTTAGTAATGGCGGCCATCTTGAATTTCAGATCGGAAAAAAATAAAATCTTCTGTATAGTGTCCTATGCAATAGAAACATCCATGTGAAGTTTCAGTTTAATTGGCCTAGTGGTTTCAGAGAAAGTGCTGCTAACAGACGACAGATGACGGACAACGCACCATCGGATAAGCACTTCTAGCCTTTGGCCAGTAGAGCTAAAAAATAAAATAGATTTAAAAAAAATCACAAAAAAAATAGAGATGTCAAAGAACAACGTTAACTCCTCTATTCTAGTCTTGTTGCAGAACAGTATATTATACCATCAGAAAAACAGATATATCTGCTTGGTGGGGGATATGGGTCTTATAGTTGGTAACAAAGTTGAAATGGGGCAGAGTATTAGATTTAATTAAAAACAAAATTTTAAAAAAATAAATAAAAAATTGGCGGGGATGGGGGTTAGGGGTAGGGGTGAGGGTCTTGGGGTCAATCACAAAGTTGAAATGGGGCAGAGTATTTGATTGAATACAAAACAAAATTTTTAAAAAAATGGGTGCGGATGGTGGTGGGCAAGGGACGAGGGTCTTGGGGTCAGTAACAAAGTTGAAATGGGGCAGAGTATTTGATTTAATACAAAACAAATTTAAAAAAAAAATGGGCTCTGGCAGGTAGCCAAGTAGATATAGGACAGTGGACTGGCAAATACAAACAATGATACAAAGTTTTTCCAATCTGTGATGTATTTATCAATCTGGATACCTTTAAATGTACAACAATTCATCTAAATACCCAGTAACAGTTTTGGGCGCATAAAACTTTTAACCAGATAATAACAGTATCAACCAAGTCCATTAAATAGGTCAAGGTCAGTGATGTAAACTTTTTTTTAAGTTGATGGTGATCAGTTTACAGAATTTATAGTATTACAGAAAAATAAAATTGATTTAAAAAAAGAAAAAAAAAGAGCCCAAACAAGAAATGTCACTGGTAAGTGTCGCATGCCCCCCAAATGATCTGTGAAAAATAACAATATATGATATAATAGGTAGCGATGTATCCATGAATATCAAGAGCAATGGACTAATGTTTCAGTCTAGACATGCAATTTCATGGGGGTTTTTTTACATTAAAGCATGACCTTGACCTTTGTGTAACCTTGACCTTGACATCTGATGTATTGTCTTGGTATTTCAACAGTTAAATGCAGGTGAAACATTATCATGACATGCTGACCACTTGTGTCAAGCTATTTTTAAAATTCCTAAATGTTAGTTACAGATCAATTGTTGATCAATTGATAAATTGAGCCAAGTGTTTTTGAAATCCATCCATGTACGATAAAGTTAAAGGACAGACTTGAAATCTCAAACAGATTCAAAGTGTTGTCATACATACTCAAAGTGTGACCTTGACCTTTGAGGTACGGGTCTAGGTCTTACTTATGACACGTTGTCATGTCATCTTGATTAATTGAGCCAAGTTAAAGACAAAGTCACAGACCAGACACGCAATATCAAACAAATTGAAAGTGTGACCTTGACCTTTGAGGAAAGATTCTGGGTCTTACATGTGACATTTAAATTATGCCATGTTGATCAACTGAGCCAAGTGTTTTCAAAATTTATCCATAGATGACAAAGTTACAGACTGGACAAGAAATCTCACACAGACTGAAAGTGTTGTCAAACAAACTCAAAGTGTTACCTTGACCTTTGGGGTACGCATGTGGGTCTTACACGAGACAGGTTGTAATGTCATGCTGATAAACTGAGCCAAGTGTTTTTGAAATTTATCCATAGGTGACAACTTAGTTTTAGACCGGACATGAAATCTCAATCAGACTGAAAGTGTCATCAAACAAAGTTAAATTGTGACCTTGACCTTTGAAGTGGGATTCTGGGTGTAATGCGTGACACATCATCATGTTATGTTGATCATTTGTAGCTAGTATTAACAAAATCCATCAATGCATGACAAAGTTACAGGCCAGACACAAAATCTCAAACAGACTGAAAGTGTTGTCAAACTCAGTGTGACCTTGACCTTTGAGGTATGGGTATGGTCTTACTCGCGACATGTCCTCATGTTATGTTGATCATTTGTACCAAGTATTTATAAAATCCATCTATGCATGACAAAGTTACAGGTCGGACAGGAAATTTCACAGAGACTCAGTGTTGTCAAACAAACTCAAATTGTGACCTTGACATTTGAGGTACTGGTGTGGGTCTTACTTGCAACATGTCGTCATGATATGCAAATATCCATCTATGCATAACAAAGCTACAGGCCGGAAACGATATACCGGACGGAAGGACGGACGCTGCAATTACTATATGCCAAATGAACATGTCGCCGAGCAAATAAATCACATGTAAATGCCACAAACTGAAATACATAGTCGACTGTTATACGACAAATTGTCTTGTTCCAGTGAGCACTGGTGTGATGTACTAAATCGAACCATAAATATGGAAGTTATAACCCCAAAACAAAAGAAAAATTATTTTATATTAACTCATTTGCACGACACATCGGTTTGGGCTGGTTAGCATTTGTTCTATTTATTTAAAAAAATCCAATCACAACTAAAGAAGATACTGTCTGAACAGCAGTGGACGGACGGAGCTGTGACCTTGAACCTTTGATGAACAGACCTAAGTCATTCGCATGACACATCATCTTGTCCTAGTTAAACATTTGTGCTAAGCTATTTAAAAATGCAATCACAACTAAAGAAGATACGGTACGGACAGGACGAAACAGTTTATACATTGGATTTTCAAACACTTGACCTTGAGCTATGACCTTGACCTTTGATGAACAGACCCAAGTCATTGGCATGACACATCGTCTTGTCCTAGTGAACGTTTGTTTTAAGTTATATAAAATTCCAATTACAACTAAAGAAGATAGGGTCAGGACAGCAGCACATGGACGGACGGACAGAGCTATGACCTTGACATTTGAAGAACAGACCCAAGTCATTCGCATGACACATCGTCCTGTCCTAGTGAACATTTGTGCCAAGTTATTTAAAATTCCAATCACAACTAAAGAAGATACGGTCCAGACAAGAGGAAACAGTGTATGCATTGGATGTCTAAAAACTTGACCTTGAGCTAAGACCTAGACCTTTGATGAACAGACCCAAGTCATTCGCATGACACATCGTCTTGTCCTAGTGAACATTTGTGCCAAGTTATCTAAAATTCCAATCACAACTGAAGGAGATATGTTGTGGACGCACAGACGCACGCAGGTGTGGACGCATGCACAGACGGACGCACAGACGCAGCCCATTTCTATATCCCCCCTGCTCCGCTCTATGAGCGGTGGCGGGGAATAAAAATCAATCCCGAGCTTAACAAAAAACTTTAACCTAGGGTTTTAAAGCCCAAAGAATGAAAGATTAGGTATGTTAGCTATATACATTGTTTCTACATAATATGAATGTGTTTATGAAGTTTAGTCATCATAACATGAGTAGTTTGTTCAGAAACAGAGAAAAGGCTGAGCTTAGAACATAAAACTTTAACCAAACTCGAGCTAAACAAAAAACTTTAACTGAAGGTTTTAGAGCCCAAAGTATGTAAATTTAGTTAAGTTAGCATTATACATTGTTTCTATAACAGATATGAATGTGTTTATGAAATTTAGTCACCATAACATGAGTAGTTTGTTCAGAAACAGAGAAAATGCTGAGCTAAACATAAATGGCAATGATGACGCAAGGGTCAAGACAATAGCTCTTCGTTTTTTTTCAAAAAGACGAGCTAAAAATGTAGCAAAATCTGGTTGGCGAAAGACAGCAACACTTTCAAGGAATTTGTGTCTAAAATTAGAGAAATTGTTCGAAATAATGCACGATTTATAAGTTCATTTCATTGCGAGTAAAATCATAAAAGTTTCTTCTAGGTGGGGCACCCCACTTGTTAACTGATGACCAAAAGAAGGCACATGTTGAAACTGCCAAAAACTGCTTGAAATATTCCCTGGATATACATGTAACCAAAGGCAATTTGCAAATTTGTCACTAGTAACAAAACCTTGGTACACTATATTGAACCAGTGTGAAAAGTTGGGAACAAAATGTTAGCCACTAAACATTGCAGAAGGCCAGTCATTGCCAAAAGGACCTGAGAGTAAAGAAGTTTATTTATACATTTCTATTTATGAGAAGATGTGTCAGTTACTTGCTAAAAACTGTGGTTATACTATATTGCTTTATATGCAGTGACAGGGGATGGTCCTCCCCACGTATCACCTATAAGGGGGAGAATAAATGGGTAACCATAAGATGGCTGAAATGTTCACAAAAAAAAAGGATTAAGATCTTTAATGATTTTCTTATTTTGATCCAACAGCGCAATCTACTCGGCATCATATTTTGAATATGCATGCAGTATATTTTTCCGTGGAGTGAAACAATATAATGACGGTTATGCACGGTGCTTACTGTATATAAAAATATATCGAAAGATGAAATAGCCAAAATGGTTCTAAGTGAAAAAATCAGGAGTGACATTGACTCTGTAACAAATCGTCATCATGAAATTGGTATATTGACTGTGGTCATAGAAGCTTTTGCTAATGCCACTATTAGGCAAACTGGAAAAAATGCACATGGCAAAAGTCAACAGTACTTATAAACAGAAAGAAAATAGAAAAACAATATGGTCACAACTTGCAGCTCACTCGGACTTATCTTGATAGAAATGAGGAATGGGATCATCATTTCCAATGTATAAAGTTAAAAAAACTGTATACCTGACCAACTTCATATTATGCTAAGCCATCAGGGAAAAACAAGGGGCCTCATAGAGGACTTATCGCTCTGCTGTTTATGCTGGTCCAATCTGACTAGTTCAAAAAACAGGATGATAAATATCACTGACATGGTTTGATAGGTTTGGATAAAAACTGAATGTCCTTAAGTGTAAACAAGGCAGACCTTCATGTGATTTACCTCAAAACCAATCCCAACAAACATACAAAATTTAAGTAAGAGCTAAACAGTACCTAACCCATGTCAAGCTTAAACATTACATAAAAAATGTTAAGACAAAAAAATTACCGGGAATATGCTGCTTTGGTCGTGGAAAACATTTTTTACTCTCTTTTGCCCTCCTTTTATTTTCTTCGAAAAATGCCTGAAAATGAAATTGAAACATTGTGTTTAAAGGATGTAAATTGGCACTATAACCTTGATAAACACCATCAGGTCAAATATAAACCTATAACTTACATATTCATTCAAAATATCCGACTTCATTGTATCACATAATACTAGTAATCTGCATCACTTTTTCAAAGCCACATTCACCTTAAAGTTTATGAATACAATGATTGTAAGACTTTTAAAAGATTTATTAAAAAATGCGCCGTGTGTGGGTTGCAGATGCTCATATCTTATTACTACGTGTATTATGAAGTTGCAAAAACATATTGCAATCTGCTAAATTTGAAGTCAATGACTATTTGAGCTATTGAGTGGACTCTCCATTTTTACAATTTTGGCTAAGTCTATGAGGATATTGGTCCAAAATGGCTGGACCTTGACCTAAATATATTGGTCTTATACATTCTGTATAAACTTGGATAAGGTTCAAGAAAAACTACTGTAGTTATTGGGTGGACACGGAATTCCTTTCTGCCATCTCAACCGTCTGTTTAGTGCAAAAACATAGTCAAACCTGTGTAAATGGTCACCTCTATTGAGCAGCCACTTGCCTTAAGTGGCCATATTTGCTATTTCCCATTTCTATGTTTTTAGAGCAAATTAACCTGTATTAAGCAACAACATGTCTTAAAAGGCCACTTTTGCTTCTTCCATCGACTGGCTGTTTAAGACAGGTTTGACCGTACATACACATGAAAGACTGTTGTATACAAATGAAAGTGTTATCATAAAGGACAGAAAGAAAGGATGACACAGATATGGAGGTCAAAGTTCATAACGCTGGGCCTTTGGCATAGCTGAGCTAAAATAATGAGTTGATGGAGAGGCATACAATGTCTGACAATTAAACAAGTTGACCACAAAGATACGATTCTGGTAATGTACAAAAAGATAAATTACTTCACATGTTTGCTGATCTCCTTGATATACCACAAATTTCACTTTTTGCAAATGGATATTGATTGATTCTTCATTGAATTCTTCAACAGCATCAAACATTGCTTTTGCAACATCACGCCTTGGATATCCGAGTCTACCAGTACCAAGAGCAGGAAAAGCTATAGATGATATATTGCACATCTCTGCTTCCAAAAGACAGCATCTCACAAATGTTTTTATATTCTGAAATGAATCAATTAATTATTACTTTCTAATAAGATACCCATAAATCTAAGAACTACATCAACTTTAGAAAGTAAAACAAATAAAATGATCAAATATGTAGTTTTATCATACATCAACTTGAAAACCAGTAAACATTAACTACATAATATTTGACAGCTGTACTAAAGAATGATAACATTTTCTCAATGAATAGAATGTGTATCACAAAATAAATGAAGAATTTTATACAAGATGTTTAACTATAATCACAAAGTGTCATTTGTGAATAGACAGCTGGGCCAAAAGCAGATATAGTTAACTCCATAATTTAAATCATAGTGGAGTTATCCCACTGATTGCAAGGATACCACTTACATGGTGATGCACTTTACCGGAAGAAGAAGAAGAAGAAGACCCCCTTGTGACCCTTTGATGTTATAATGACTACCGGTAGTAGTTACTGGGATAGTGGCTTGATATAAATTTGAATCAGTTTTTCTAAGTATAACATGAGCAAAAATTCTATCTAAAATCAATGCCAGTTATTCCAATTGACCCCTTATGAATAAAAACACATTAAGTTTTGAATTAATGAAAAATGTGCGGGGATGGTCCATGGGCTCGGACATGTAACAAGGTTGAAAAAAGACAGAGTATTTATTGAAAAACAAAACAAAACAAAAATTAAAACGAACTTGTAGGTGTGCTGTGATTTGATGAGTACACACGATTTTTTAATTATTTTTATATGAGCGTAAGTGTCGCCATACTAGATATTTCTATGCATGTTTTGTTTTGGTACCAGCATGTGTTGGACAAATTTTCAAGAAAGGCAAAGAATACGCTCAATGTAAAAAACATGAAAGAATGGTTGAATATCCATGAAAATAGCCAATTTCCTTAAGTATTGGGTATATTTAGGGTTCAATAAAAAACAACAACATAAAATCAGGACAATATATTATATATGAATGGCTTATTGAGGTGTCGCACAACAACATACAAGCAGAATATTATGTGTTTTATATTTTTTAAATTTATTGGGCCAAATCAAGGCTTCCTGAATATAGCCCTTTAAAAGTTGGCATGGGGTCAGATAGTAAAATATCAGAAAAAGGCCAGAGTATTTATTTTAATACATAACTCTTTTTCTATGCCCCTGCCATTTTCAATGGGTGGGGGGGGGGGGGGGCATATAGTATCACTGCTGTCCATACGTACATCCCGTATTTACGTACGAAAATGGTTTCTGACTGGTATCTTTAGTTTTAATAAACAGATTTAAACCAAATTTAGTGTGTGACTTCACATTCAAATAATACAGGTCAAGTTCGTATTTCGTTTCGGTCTGATGATTTTTGATGGAGTTATGCCCCTTTTTGGACTTAGATTATTGACAAATGTCAAGAAATTGGTTTCCGCTGGATATCTCTTGAAGGATTGGATGGATTTGATTCATATTTGGAAGAAAGATGTATGGTGATAAACTACAGCTCAAAGCCCAAAGAAAATGGTGGGAGCATAAAAAGGGCCATTACTGTGCCAAAATGCAATCCAGAGTTATGGATCTTGTCTGTGTGGGTTCCACTGATGATGATGAACACACATGCGAAGTTTCATTCAAATCCAATAACTTACCTCATAAAAAACTTTAACCTGAAATATTAAGTTGAAAAAGGGCCATAACTGTGCCAAAATGCAATTCAGAGTAATGGTTCTTATTTGTGTGTGTTCCACTGATGATGGTGAACACACATGCGAAGTTTCATTCATATCCAATGAGTGGTTGCATAGATATCTTAAACTTAAACGCAACTAAACGCAAAAGTTTAACCTGGGTGTCTAAGTCCGAAAAGGGCCATAACTGTGCCAAAATGCAACCCAGAGTTATGGTTCTTGTCTGTGTGTGTTCCAATGATGATGGTCAACACACATGCGAAGTTTCATTGACATCCAATGAGTGGTTGCATAGATATCTTAAACTTAAACGCAAAAGTTTAACCTGGGTGTCTACAGAGGACGCTGATGACGACACCGACGCCGGGGTCATGGCAATAGCTCTCCTTGGACTTTGTCCCGGGGAGCTAAAAATGGGGTTGCTATCAACCCATTTAGGGAAACTCCATCCATGTTACATATAAAATATCTATGGCTTGTACTTTCAGAGAAAATGTTTTCTAAAGTTCTGTTTAAAATATGCTTATAAGCCCTGTGGCAAGGGCATTTGTGTTCTTCAAGAAAATGTCCGAAATCATGTGATAATGCTTTTGCGTCTACAAGAAAAAGGTTAACAGACGGACAACAGAGGACAGACATTGAACAATTTACCATGACAAAGTGCTGCTGGCCTTTGGCCAGTAGAGCTAAAAATGGGGTTGCTATCATGTCTACATGAAAATTTTAACATTATCTCTTTATAATTCTATGTATAACAGAGTTCCCTGTGGCGGCCCCAAATTTGACCCCGGGAACCTGATTTCAATAACCCTTTTAGGGGACCTCCATAGTACAATGTTACATTGCTACAATTATAATATCTAATGTCTATGGCTTGAACTTTCAGAGAAAATAATTTTTAAAGTTTTCTTTAAAATGTGCTTTATTAGCCCTGTGGTGGGGTCATTCGTGGTCGAATCATGCTGGTTCAAGAACATGCCCAAGATCTTGTTATTATATAACTGCTGTGTTAATTTGGCAAAGATTCAATGAAAAATGGGGATGCTATTGCGTCTACAACATTTTCACTATATAACTCCATTATCCCTGTGGCAGCCCCAAATTTGACCCCAGGGACCCGACTTCAATAAGCCTTTTAGTGGGCCTTTATGCAATGCAAAATGTAAAAAATCCGAGGTCTAGGCCTTTAACTTTCTGAGAAAATGATTTTTAAAGTTTCACTTAAAATGTGCTTGTAAGCCCTGTGCAAGCCTAATTTTCCAGACATGATCCCATCACAACTTGAATTTTTTTCCCCCAAACTCAAATTTTTTAAAATGCTATAACTTTATTAACATTGTTCATTTTGCTTGTTATCCTTAACCATTAAATTAGTATTTGTTCCAACTTCAAATCTTTGTGCATTTTTAATGTGTAATGATTTCAATTCATTATTTAGAGAATTTAAGATTTTTGAATTAAGAAAAATCTCAGCTCGAGATGTTTAGCTGAACCCCGCCCCGAGGATTGAAATAATAACTAAAATGGAATAAAACTTGATAATTTCCTGTTTTCCTATAGTTGCCCCATGTAAAAATCAAAGCCACCTCACTGAGCCACATAAGACCACAGAGCCTTTATATAGAGATCATTTAAACCAAATGTGAATAAATTTGAATCAATGGTTCATGAGAAAATGCCTTTTGAATGAAAATTTCCCTATGTTAAACTGATAAGTCCAATTTTTACCCTGCGGATATAACTTTAACAAATCTGAGAGTATATGGTAAAGTGATATTACACACAAAATGTAAAAACCCTTGGGGTGGGGTTAAATTTGACCCCAGGGTAATGACTTTAATTTTTTTTAGGAGAGCTTCATTATAGTTACACACCAAATGTTGTGAAAAATATGTTGAAAACAAGAAAAGTCACTGGTAATATTTATGACTGCAATGTCATGTTTTTTTACATTAAAGCATGACCTTGACCTTTGTGTAACCTTGACCTTGACATCTCATGTAATGGTCTGGGTATTTCAACAGTTAAATGCTGCTGAAACATCATCATGACATGCTGATCACTTGTGTCAAGCTATTTTAAAATCCTTAAATGTAAGACAAAGTTACAGATCAATTGATAAATTGAGCCAAGTGTTTTTGAAATCCATCCATGTATGATAAAGTTAAAGGACGGACTTGAAATCTCAAACAGATTCAATTTTGTTGTCATACATACTTAAAGTGTGACCTTGACCTTTGAGGTATGGGTTTATGTCTTACTTATGACACGTCGTCATGTCATCTTGATAAATTGAGCCAAGTTAAAGGCAAAGTCACAGACCAGACACACAATATCAAACAAATTGAAAGTGTGACCTTGATCTTTGAGGAAAGGTTCTGGGTCTTACATGCGACACTTAATTATGTCATGTTGATCAACTGAGCCAAGTGTTTTTAAAATTTATCCATAGATGACAGACCGGACAAGAAATGTCAAAATGACTGAAAGTGTTGTCAAACAAAAGTTAAATTGTGACCTTGACCTTTGAAGTGGGAGTTTGGGTATTAAGTGCAACATGTTGTCATGTTATGTTGATCATTTGTAACAAGTATTTATAAAAATCCATCTATGCATGACAAAGTTGCAGGCCGGACACGAAATCTCACACAGACTCAAAGTGTTGTCAAACTCAAATTGTGACCTTGACCTTTGAGGTACTGGTGTTGATCTTACTTGCGACACGTCGTCATGTTATGTTGATCAATTGTAGCAAGTAATTATAAAATCCATCTATGCATGACAAAGTTACAGACCGGACACGAAATCTTACACAGACTCAAAGTGTATTCAAACAAACTCAAATTGTGACCTTGACCTATGAGGTATTGGTGTGGGTCTTACTCGCGACACGTCGTCATGTTATGTTGATCATTTGTACCAAGTATCAACAAAATCCATCTATGCATGACAAAGATACAGGCCAGAAACGGAATACCGGACAGAAGGACAGACACTCCGATTACTATATGTCAACCCAAAATTTTTTGAGGGGGCATAAAAATGATGTTTCACAAAAGTCATTTGAAGCATAAGTTAAGGACAGACGATGGCCAGCAGACAGATGGACGCCCGACTCTGGTGAGCTAAAACCCCAGAATACTATCACAGTTCAGCTTTGTTTCATCCAAGTTTTGTTTATGTTCGTTTGTGCTTTGTTAGCTCATAGTGCACTTAGAATTACATTTTGTCTGCATGCTATTGAGATACTTGGATGATTAAGGGTCTGTATAAGTTTTGGCTTTTTATTTCCATCATAACAGAAAAATATTCAATACTAAAATTTTCTCATAACCATAGGCACTACTAGACCACTAGGTTGACATGTGTAAAAAATGTCGGTGAAGTTATCATGAATGTTTTTGGAATTAGAAGATTTTTGGCTATTTTTTTCAATAGTAACAGAAAAATATTTCACTCAGCTATGGCAGAGGACACAATAACAAAAGAAGGCCAGTTTTGATAATGCAAGGGTCATACCACAGACATTTAAAGATGGTAAGTTTCACTTTGAGCTAAAACAGTGTCATACTCACTGTGATATACCTGTCCCTTTTATATTCTTGCAAAGCACCATGAAAAATGTGTTTGATTTTGGGTTGGGTCATCTTTTGTGTAGTTAATTTTGATAGATTTCCGGACCCAGTAACTGCGATTTCTCCATGTTTGATGCCCTTTGGGTACTTAGTTTTACACTCGGCCTGCAGTCCGCTGCCTGCATATTTTAGTATCTGCTGAGAAACTATTCCATTGGACAGGTCAAGATCAGTGGCAGTAGTATTCACAATAGCTTGAACCTGAAGAACAGTTTGAAAATATGTATTGGCATAAAATATGTATTGGCATCAAATATGTATTGATATAAAATATGTATTGGCATAAAATATGTATTGGCATGAAATATGTATTGGTATAAAATATGTATTGGCATAAAATATGTATTGGTATAAAATATATATAAAATATGTATTGGCATAAAATATAAATTGGTATAAAATATATATAAGTATAAAATATGTATTGGCATCAAATATGTATCGATATAAGATATGTATTGGCATGAAATATGTATTGGTATAAAATATGTATTGGCATGAAATATGTATTGATATAAAATATGTATTAGCATAAAATATGTATTGGCATGAAATATGTATTGGCATAAGATATGTATTAGTATAAAATATGTATAAAATATGTATTGGCATGAAATATGTATGGTATTTAATATGTATTGGCATAAGATATGTATTGGCATATGATATGTGTTGGCATAAGATATGTATTGGCATTAGATATGTATTGGCATAAAATATGTATTGGCATAAGATATGTATTGGCATATGATATGTTTTGGTATAAAATATGTATAAAATATGTATTGGCATGAAATATGTATGGTATTTAATATGTATTGGCATAAAATATGTAATGGCATGAAATATGTATTGGCATAAGATATGTATTGGCATATGATATGTGTTGGCATAAGATATGTATTGGCATAAGATATGTATTGGTATAAAATATGTATTGGCATAAAATATGTATTGGTATAAGATATGTATTGGCATAAGATATGTATTGGTATAAAATATGTATTGATATAAAATATGTATAAGATATGTATTGGTATAATTATGTATTGGCATAAAATATGTATTGGTATAAAATATGTATTTATATAAAATATGTATAAGATATGTATTGGCATAAAATATGTATTGGTATTGGTATACAATAAGTATTGGCATGAAATATGTATTGGCATCAGATATATATTGGTATAAAATATGTATTGGTATAAAATATGTTTAAGATATGTATTGGCATAAAATATGTATTGGTATTGGTATAAAATATGTATTGGCATGAAATATGTATAAAATATGTATTGGTATAAAATATGTATAAAATATGTATTGGCATAAAATATGTATTGTCATAAGAAATGTATTGGCATAAGATATGTATTGACATAAGATATGTATTGGTATAAAATATGTATTGGCATAAAATATGTATTGGTATTAAATATGTATTGGTATAAAATATGTATTGGCATGAAATATGTATTGGCATACAATATGTATTGGCATAAGATATGTAATGGCATGAAATATGTATTGGCATAAAATATGTATTGGCATGAAATATGTATTGGTATAAAATATGTATTGGCATAAAATATGTATTGGTATAAGATATGTATAAAATATGTTCTGGTACAAAATATGTATTGGTATAAAATATGTATTGGCATGAAATATGTATTGGCATGAAATATGTATTGGTATAAAATATGTAATGGCATGAAATATGTATTGGC
This sequence comes from Panopea generosa, assembly GCA_029582155.1. Taxonomy (NCBI): domain Eukaryota; kingdom Metazoa; phylum Mollusca; class Bivalvia; order Adapedonta; family Hiatellidae; genus Panopea; species Panopea generosa. The sequence goes on along the minus strand of CM055908.1, from coordinate 33,322,204 downwards.
ATAAGATATGTTACGGCATAAAATATGTATTGGCTAAGATATGTAATGGCATGAAATATGTATTGGCATGAAATATGTACTGGCATGAAATATGTATTGGTATAAAATATGTAATGGCATAAGATATGTAATGGCATTAAATATGTATCGGCATAAAATATGTATTGACATAAAATATGTATTGGCATGAGATATGTATCGGCATAAAATATGTATTGATATTAAATATATATTGGCTTTAAATATGTATTGGTATAAAATATGTATTGGCATAAGATATGAATTGGCATAAGATATGTATTGGTATTAAATATGTATTGGTATAAGATGTATTGACATAAAATATGTATTGGCATAAAATATGTATTGATATTTAATATGTATTGGTATAAGATATGTATTGGCATAAAAATATGTATTGGCATAATATATGTATTGGCATAAGATATGTATTGGCATAAAATATGTATTGGTATAAGACATGTATTGGCATAAAATATGTATTGGCATAAGATATGTTTTGGTATAAGATATGTATTGGTATAAAATATGTTTTGGTATAAAATATTGGCATGAGATATATATTGGCATGAAATATGTATTGACATTAAATATGTATTGGTATAAAATATGTATTGGCATAAGATATGTATTTGCATAAAATATGTATTGGTATTAAATATGTATTGGTATAAAATATGTATTGGCGTGAAATATTAATTGGCATGAAATATGTATTGGTATAAAATATGTATTGGCATGAAATATGTACTGGCACAAAATATGTATTGGCATAAGATATGTATTGGCATAAAATATGTATTAGTATAAATAATGTATTGGCATAAAATATCTTTTGTAAAAACCAACGTCCCCTTACTGGGCCCCAATGACACTAGCTCCTTTATTTGAACAAACTTGTAATCTCTACTCATTGGGACCAACATATATTGTTTATAATATGAACAAATTTGGCTTGATTTGTCCTTGAAAAAATGTATGTGGTTTTCAAAATTCACATTTTTATTCCTTTCTGGCCCCCTGCTGACCCTTATGTGTATTATCTCCTTAATGGATCCAGTCTCCACTGTAATGACTAAACAATGTACCAAACATCAAGATTAAATATGGCATAAGATATGTATTAGTATAAAATATGTATTGGTATAAGATATGTATTAGCATAAAATATGCATTGATATTAAATATGTATTGGTATAAGATATGTATTGGTATAAGATATGTATTGGCATAAAATATGCATTGATATTAAATATGTATTGGTATAAGATATGTATTGGTATTAAATATGTATTGGTATAAGATGTATTGGCATAAGATATGTATTGGCATAAAATATGCATTGATATTAAATATGTATTGGTATAAGATATGTATTGGTATTAAATATGTATTGGTATAAAAAATGTATTGGTAAAAAATATTGGCATGAAATATGTATTGGCATAAGATATGTAACGGCAAAAAATATGTATTGGCATAAAATATGTATTGGCATTAGATATGTAACGGCATAAATTATGTATTGGCCTAAAATATGTATTGGCATTAAATATGTATTGGTATTAAATATGTATTGGCTTTAAATATGTATTGGTATAAAATATGTATTGGCATATGATATGTAATGGTATTAAATATGTATTGGTATAAGATGAATTGGCATAAGATATGTATTGGCATAAAATATGTATTGATATCAAATATGTATTGGTATTAAATATGTATTGGCTTTAAATATGTATTGGCATAAGATATGTATTGGCATAAAATATGTATTGGTATAAGATATGTATAAAATATGTACTGGCATAAAATATGTATTGGTATAAAATATGTATTGGCATGAAATATGTATTGGTATAAGATATGTATTGGCATAAAAATATGTATTGGTATAAAATATGTATTGGTATAATATATGTATTGGCATAAAATATGTATTGGCATAAATATGTATTGGAATAAGATATGTATTGGCATAAAATATGTATTGGCATAAGATATGTATTGGTATAAGATATGTATTGGTATAAGATATGTATTGGTATAAAAAATGTATTGATATGAAATATGTATTGGCATAAAATATGTATTGGTATAAAATATTGGCATGAGATATATATTGGCTTGAAATATGTATTGGCATTTAATATGTATTGGTATACAATATGTATTGGCATAAGATATGTATTGGCATAAAATATGTATTGGTATTAAATATGTATTGGTATAAAATATGTATTGGCGTGAAATATGTATTGGCATGAAATATGTATTGGTATTTAATATGTATTGGCATGAAATATGTACTGGCATGAAATATGTATTGGCGTAAAATATGTATTGGCGTGAAATATGTATTGGCATGAAATATGTATTGGTATTAAATATGTATTGGCATGAAATATGTATTGGCATAAAATATGTATTGGCATAAAATATGTATTAGTATAAAATATGTATTGGCATAAAATATATTTTGTAAAAACCAACGTCCCCTTACTGGGCCCCAATGACACTAGCTCCTTTATTTGAACAAACTTGTAATCTCTACTTATTGGGACCAACATATATTGCTTATAATATGAACAAATTTGGCTTGATTTGTCCTTGAAAAAAATATATGTGGTTTTCAAAATTCACATTTTTATTCCTTTCTGGCCCCCTGCTGACCCTTATGTGTATTATCTCTTTAATGGATCCAGTCTCCACTGTAATGACTAAACAATACACCAAACATCAAGATGTTTGAAATAATACCAAGATAGAGGAGAAAAACATAATTTCCTGTTTTCCCATATCATTCCTATGTACAAATCAGTCTCCTTACTGGGCCCAAATGGACCCTAGCCCCTTTACTTGAACAAACCTAAAAACCCTATTCAAAGAGATCATTTAACTAAAATATTAACAAATTTGATTTGTCGTTTCCTAAGAAGAAATTTTTTGAAACATCACAATTTTATCCCTCATTGGGCCCATACTTTATAGCCTTTTATGGATATCAAAACCCCCTTTAAGTGCACAGTCTCAACTATTTTCACTAAACAATATACTCTATATTTCAAAATGATTAAAATAATTCTTAAAATAGATGATAACTTGAAATGTGTCCGTGGGACACAGATGCCCCCACTTTCTAACTACATTGTAGATATCAATAAAGCCAAATATCAAGTTTCTTCAAAATCAGTCCATCAATAAAGATTTTAGAGGTCAGAAACTGTCAGCCAATCAGAGTCCAGATACCCTAATTAATATGCACCAATTCCATCCATTGTCAAACTTGACCTGGGTCTTGTTGATATAAAGCCAAACATAATTTTTTGTCAAAATCAGTCCATAAATAAAGACTTCAGAGGTCGAAAACTATCAGCCAATCAGAGCCCAGAACACCTAATTAATATACAGTGATTTTGACGGAAATTGAACTTGAGCTGTAGTTTATCACCATACATGTTTCTACCAAATATGAATCAAATCCTTCCAATCCTTCAAGAGATATCCAGCGGAAACCAATTTCTTGACATTTGTCAATAATCTAAGTCCAGAAAGAGCATAACTCCATCAAAAATCATTAGACCGGAACGAAATACAAACTTGACCTATATTATCTAAATGTGAAGTCACACACCAAATTTGGTTTAAATCTCTTCATTAAAACTAAAGATATCAGTCGGAAACCATTTTCGTACATATGCACAGGACGTACGTACGTACAGCGGTGATACTATATGCACCCCCATTGAAAATGACGGGGGCATAAAAAGAGAATTTACTGTTTTCCAATAATATTCCTATGCACAAATAAAAGTCTTCTAACTGGGTCCCAATATATTCTAGTCCCTTATTTAAACAAAATTGAAACTCATACCCATACGGATCATTAATGCCAAATATGAATGAATTCTTGAAATGAAGATTTTCACATTTAATTTGCAAATTGCTTCCAAACCTCAAAGGTCTTCTTCTCCATTATTTTTGACTGTGCTGACAGCAAATGGCTACATCTTTTATATGAGGTACACAACTGTCTGTTACAAAATAATTACTTTATGAAGGGAACCAACTAGTATGGTTAATGCTTAGTAAATTGGTAACTAATTAACTGCTAAATCTGCAACTGTACAGTTACTCTGGTAATTGTTTCAACATTAAATGTGACCTTGCTGTATGACCTTCGACCTACCAACTAAAAAATAAATAGAGGTTATCTACTTACCAAGACCATCATAGAAAATTTGATGACTGTAGGACTAAATTGAATTTAGAGAAATCACACTCAAAGTCTTCCTTGGAAGAGAATCAGTACTAATTATATGTTGATAAAGTGTCTTGCTCAAATACTCTACACATAGCCGTGGCAGATGATTGAACCCACAACCACGCGATAATGAATCTACATTATATGCATTTGAACATTGGCAAAAATGTTAATAAAAGTAAAGAAATACTCAGCCTAATAAGGCTTATCAGTCACTATTTAATCAAAATTGCAATTACTTTAACACAAATATAAAGAAACTTACATGACATTATTTAACAAAACAACTAGAACAAAATAGCATGAATTATAACATCTATCAACCAATGCAAAAAAAATAACTCGACATATTCATATTTAATATTCTTAATAAAATTAGCTTATGCATAGTGACTAAAAAAACAACTGAATATATTGCCATATGGAAGACTCAAATACCCTCAAGAATTAAAATACTTGTTTTCAGTAATGATACATTTTTGGAACCAACTTCAAACAACCTTTTAGGGGACCTCCATGCAGTGCTTAACCTTTCAGAAAAATATGTTTTTTAAATTTTATCTTAAAATAAGTTTATAAACCCTGTGGCGGGTGTATCTTTAGTTGAATCACGCTGGTTCAAGAACTTGTCTGAGATACTGTGAATATATAACTTTGGTGAAAGTTTTGTTCAATGAAAAAAAGGTTGCAATTGCGTTTAAAAGAGTAACGTTAATAAACAGACAGTTGACGACTGACAATTTACTATGACATCAACCCAGGCCAGTAGAACTGAAAAAACACATTACAATTAAAAACAAACAAATTTAAACCTGAGTTTAAAGATCACTTACCTCCCACCGCTAAGGTCGTAGATTCGAGTCCCGCTCGCTCCAAAAACTTTATGTGAGAAAGTTTCCAGTTGCTTGCGGAATGATGGTGGTTCTACTCAGTCTGAGGTCTTCCTCCACAAGTAAAACTGGATATGCCATATATAACCTGAAATGTGTTGAAAATGGCGTTAAACCCCATTCAAAAAAAAATTAATTGAACAAAGAAAACAACTAAATAACGACGCCTATACCAGTGTCTTGACAATAGCTCTTTGTGTTGCTTCAAAAGGACGATCTAAAAAAATCAACACTTACCTTACACTCATGAAGCAATCCAAAGTCTGCTTTCACTTTCATCGTCTTTGATCCTAAAATGTTTATGTCAAACATTGATTATTTTAATAACTTACTATGTAATCAATGTTGTATGGTGTTTAGCGACGGTGTCTACTTGAGACAGTATTCTAAGCGCCTATGTAATCAAAGAATATTTATTTAGTTGTTGTATGGTGTTAAGCGTTGCTTTCAACAATTTTTCAGTCATATTGCGATGGTGTCTACTTGGGACAGTATTCTGACCGCTGTCACACTGGAGTATCATGCCACAGACACATGGTATGATACCCCACCCAGTCACATTATACTGACACTGGGCCGACCAGACCTAGAACTCTCCTCTAAATGCTGAGTGTCAAGCGAGGAAGCTTCTAGTACCATTTTTAAAGTCTTTGGTATGACCCGGTCGAGGATCGAACCCACATCCTTCTATTTATTTAGAATATATACTATGACAGACCACGGGTTAATTGATGAATAGGGGCTTGCAGTCATTACCACATATTTCTATATCAGTTTGGTACAAAGCGGCCGGCATTGGGTTACTAGTATTCATTTTGAATATTGATGGAATATCTGCTCGACAGCAATCTATAATACATGCTACACTTAATTTCCTTGAACACGGGGCAATCTTCATAAATGTTCACCTGACACTATTATTTATTCAAAGTTGAATTTAAAATTAAAATACATGTAGTATGTTTCCATCCTATTTCAAACATGTGTGGCTATCATTGACAAACGTGAAGACCAATTTCATATTTTATCAATATGATGGAAAACTAAAAATGTGTTCAAATGACACAGATGCTCCATCTATGTAAGTAAATTTTACCAAAATCAAGTTAAAATTGGGCCACAACTCCTGTAAAATTTGACAGACATCAACAAATATTGAAGGTGGACTGTAATTTATAATTTTACACCAAACATCTATTAATTATATACACCTTTCCCGAAGATACTCATCTAAAACCAAAAATGACAGAATGTACCGTACACATACAGACAAACAGACAGACGGTCAGTGGTAACACTTAATGCTCCCTCACCGTTCTTAGAATTGATAGATCAAAGTTATCTGACTTGTGTCCCAGATCTCCTTGATGTATAATTGACGCAGGCTAGTGAGATATGAGCTTGGCTTTTTTCTTTAACCAATGTAACAAATTTGAGTGTATACAGCATTCTTCACCAAATCCCCCTAATTTTCACGCTGCGCCGACCCTTTTCATTTTCCTTATTAAAAAAATATAAAAAAATTTAAAAATAAAAAAATAAAACTCTCCTGCCCTCCCTGTTTTTTTAAGAAAAATTTGGATGATAATCTAGCAATTAATTTATAATCATGGCCTAAAACAAATAAATATATCTGGTTTCCAAAACAGGAGGCCAGGATGTCCTCTTAGGTATGAAGATTCTCTAGTGGTATATAGTGGCCATAGATTAATTATTTTTTATAAATCAATTTTATTTATAATGTTGACTGTAATAATTATTCTCCATGTGAAATGGCTTTTTTATATGGTACTCTTGGTAGTCTATCACTGATGTATATATACAAAACTTTCAACAAGAGCTGCTGGAGGGTCAGCGAGCAGAAAATAAGTACCAAATGGAAGACAATTAAAACTCAGGGGTGGTAAAATTAAACTATAATTATTGCCTATCTGTTAAAATAAATTGCAAAATAATTCACCGACACTATTCTATTTAATTATCAACAGTAACGTTTTTTTGAAAACAACAAAGTGAATGAATAGCTTGTATTAGCTTAATATTATTTATTTCAGCATGACATATAGGCCTATGCACTAACTTCACCTCAGAGGTATAAAATAACTTAAACAAAAAGCAACTGATATCCCCATCCATACCATTAGGTAAGAGCAAAAATAAATCTATGATATGACAATATTCTTATCTGCCAATGGATCAGGTCTAGCATAAACTTGGGCTGGAGCAATTTGAAGATATAGTCATTGAATAATACAGGAGATGAATGTATTATTTTTTTTATGTTTTTGTACCTTTTGACGTTTGCACAATGTTGGTAAATAGTTTTCTGGTGTATCCTAGCTGTTGAAGGTCCCAGTATGCACTGTCAACACATTGGAATGCATCGTCTATGTCTTCATCATTGTCTTCACAGCACAAAAGCAATTCTACAATAGACTCACCTTGTTGAATATTGACAGCAGTATGGACAAATGATTTAACAACATTTGCAGTGGATATTACAGTATCCACCATACTCACTGGCACCAGCAGACTTGTGAACCTTTTCTCCAGAGCATGAAGGATTATCTTCTGAAAACTACTACCCAATCCAGCAAATCTTTTATTTTGTTTTGCTAATTCTGGGTTTACTCTTGCAACAACAACATTTACAATATTTTTAAAAGTTGTAGAGTTCACAACCCGTTCTAATAATTTTCCAAGTTGAGGTTTGTTTTTACAGCTTTCCATATATTCTCTTCCAATAGCCAAGAGATAACCTGAAATGAAATTGTATAATAGATATTTTATGAAAGCTTTAATAAAATATAAAAATATAGCTCTACAAATTCCATGAATCTTAGAAAACAGCTCCAATCAATACTTTTGTGACCAAAACATTTCAAATCACAATTAAATAAATTAAAATTTAACCAAAATTAAAACTTATTCATTTCAATGATTCAGAAATAGCATCAGTGAAACTGTTGTTAAAAGTTTAATGTTTGTTTGAATATTAAGCATCAATTTATGTCACCGAGGACTAACATACCATCAGTTAACCTAACTACCGTTTATCCCCACGTATTAGGCGCGTCTTTTTTCTCCAACTTTTAAGATCTTCAAGAAGGGATGCGCGATATAAATAAGTACAGAGATTTCATTTTTTTTATGTAAATTTTCTATTTCCGATAATTTCCCATGTATATTTAAAAAGATTAAGTAAAATAATGATTGCTCTCTGTTATTTAGGGTCTATAAATTGCCATACCTGTAGCTTTAATTTATTTCTTTGTTATAAGTTTTAATCCCGAATTACCCATGAAAAACATTGCCTAGGGCATCGTTCCTTTGCTTGTAAATGTGTGAAAAAAACAATCAGGTGACGCATGGTCTGCTACACAACTCGCCAATTAACTGATCGATTTATCTAAACACCGATTTTAAGTTGCTGTACTGTTATACGATTGACAATTAAAAAAGTGTTAACCTTATTTTAAGAAAATCATGTTCGTTACATCGATACTTTTCCACATAGTGACATAGAACGCTATGTAAAATAACGCAAAAAACTGTCAGAGTGATGACATCCGACATTGGCACAAGGTCAAAAATAAATTGTGTCGGCTTATAGACATATTCATTCGCGATATAAAAACACGGACTGGTTCACATTTATTTGTTACATACTTTCTCGATTCCGTAATGTTTACTTTAGTGTAAACCAGTCTGGCTTTGAGTGGACATTTCATGATTACGTGACCGTAACGTGTTTATCTGATGGAATTTACATGACGCGCTTGCCTTGTATTTAATTTCAAAAGATGCATAGCAACTGTGTTTTCGCAAATTGATGAATCTTTTAGTATGGGATATAAACCGGTATAAAATTTATTGATTTTCTAACAAAAATATGTTAGCAATGATGAAGTGTGATAGAGTGAACGTCAAAGAGACGACTGTTCTTTAGTTGAAAATCAATCATTTTTAGACGACACCCAGTATCTTTTGTTTGTGCGGTTTGTAGTAGTTTATGTTTATAAAATCAAATCAATATAATATGCAGTATTTCGTTATGATTAAAAAAAAATATGGTAAGATTTTAAAAAAAAACAAAAAAACATGACTGTGTACGAGTGTCACAGGTCATTTTGGAGTATTGAAAGCGGGTACTGCCATGTGGCTTCTGCATATTAGTTGACATCTTAATTGCATGCCTGGGCAGGTGTTGATAACTCTGAGTATGTATTGAGACAGTGATGAGAAGTGTCAAGTATTTTGAGTGTGTATAAAACGTAGATTAAAAAAAATAACCGCATTCTCTTGAGAAACTTCAAAATTGTCACTACCTCGAAATTGTCACTTATGATGCGCTCTATACACATATAAAGGAGAATTGTATTTTTTTTCCCAGTTCTTGGTCTTAAAACATGGATGCGCGATATACACAAATGCGTCTAATACGCGAGTAGGAACGGTACTCTCTCCTGGGATCTTGAAGGTTAACCAGTACTAAAACACATCCATTTCCGCAAACACCTGATAACTTTCCTACTTGAATTAGTGGGGAGAGACATGATGTCACATATCATTTATCACAAAGACTGTGGCTGGGCTGATATGAGCTACCTACTGAACCCACTGAGCAGTTTATGTTTTAAATAGTTACAAGTTACATGCAAACCCGACAAACTCATCTAACATTTTAATAAACAAAACAAAAGTGAATGTACAAAGGTACAATAAATTGATGCACATGTTGTGTCCATTTGCATTGGAATAATGTGTAGGTGCATTGAAGGTATTGTGTTGTAAAAGTGTTACTTTATAAGTTGAACGAGTCTCATAAGTCAAGTCAAACAAGGGCCATAATTTGCATTATATTCAAGTAAGAGTTATCTTAGTTATTGTTTGATGAAGTCTTGTGTGAAGTATCATTCAAACACATCCAGTGGTTGACAATCAGAGATATGAATGCAAAACTTGGTTATTGTAGTAGGTTTGATGACTGGGACATCTTGTGTGAAGTTTCAATCCAATAAATGCAATGGTTTCTGAGATAGTAACTTGCATGGAAAACATTAACCAAGGTGTGACACCAGGATGATTAGCATGGCTCTCTCTATTCTTTGAATAGTCAAGTTAAAAAATTATAATAAAGCACTTACTTGAATGTTTCCATAGTTCCCCTTTGCATACAGGATACAAACAATCATTTGTCAGCAAAACAAGGCAGTCAGTCTTTATGTCAAGTGGACATCCCGCCACAAGTGTCACATTTCCATTACCTCTGGGATGTTGCCATGTGGCTATGTACTTACAATCCAGTGATTGAGTATTCTTGAGTTGCGAAGGGTACTTTGGAGACCAACAGCACTTTTCTGCATTGACAATCTCGTCCAACAATTCTTGCCCCTTTTGTATTACATTCTGTGGCAGATTCACAGGTACAGATTTACGTACCAGCAATTGTTTCAAGTTTTTCTTGAACATCTTGATGTTTTCGTTACATCCAGTTGTTTGGAGAATGTTATTTTCCCTGTCTAAATGTACATATAGTTCTAACCCTTTTGCTGCAGCTGGTATCAGATCTGTACCATGAGTGGATAGATATGTGACAATCATGGCAGGCAATGGTATTTCATCTTTCTTTGATCTTTCCATAAGGTCATCATAACATTTAGAAATATCTGCAGTACAGACAAAGGTAGTACTCTTTGCGTCACTTGACAAAATGTTCAACTTTTCTTTATTTTTCCATTCTTCCAAAAAAGCTGTAAATTCTGAAGATTTCAATATGGTCGAGTGTTTATGAAACATGTCATTACCAATTATGTCTGTTATTTTTTCTGCCATTGTCTCATCTGTATCTCTGCAGTACACAGTTACAATTGGTTTTTTAACATCATCTACATCGGAACCCATTTTTACTTCAAAACTGTAACTCAAATTTTTCATTTTTTTGTTCAAACATTTGGTTATGTAACCCCTAATAACTGAACTTGGTTGGCCTTTCGTATAAAAAAGTAATGCAAATGTGGGGTCACTGAAGTTTACTTTCTTTGAATATATATGGACTTGGAATTCATTGCATTTTTCTGATGCTTTTCTTACTTCACATGGTTCACCTACTATTTTGACACCATCTCCTTCAACCCTTTCAAATTTCACATTAACACCTTGTTCTTTCAAGTAACTCTCAAATTCAAGATCTTCAAGTATTATCCATGATTTATTATCCAAATAATGTGCATTTAAATCAGAAGTTTTCTTTACATCACATCTGTACTGAAGTTCCTTCAATACATCTTCAACTTTAATAGATTCCCCAACAAAATATAAACATCGTGACTGATCACTACGAAATGTCATCACTAATTCATGTTTGATTACAATGGGCACATTTTCTTTCAATCTTTCACACACCTTGTCAACATCTTTGGAATATAAATCAAGTGTGACACATTCAAGATCATGCACAAGAGTTCCTGTGATCAGGTCAACAACAAATTTTTCAACCTCTTTCTTACGTTTAAACTTTTCTCCTTCTACGTTGAACTCCAGAGTATTGTCTGATTTGCTGACATATATACCTTGCTGCTTTAAAGTTTCCTTTGTTACTTCATTCCTGTGCTTGGAAGTCAAGGCATATTGCAGCTTGCAAGGGTGTATAGATTTTGATTCATCAAATGTACATTGAACATTTTGTGAATTCCATCGAAGAAAGATATTCTGTGTTTCCCATGCAGGAATGGCAATATGATCTACAACAAAAAGAAAAAACAACAATGACAAGTTATTTTTTCAAAATTTGTTCTTTATTTTACATGTAATTACACAATTTATTTTGCTTCAATTATTTTTAATGCCATTTTCAACACATGACAGGTGAAGTTTTATGGCAAATTCAGTTTTATTGATGGAGGAAGGCCATAGAATGAATCAGTAAAACCACCATCCCTCCACAAGTGGACCGAGCTTGAACACATGACCTCCGTGGTGAGAAGTGGTCATTAAACCAATCTGCCACATAAGATTCACTTTATTATTTAAAACAAGTTATCGGGAATTGAACTTGTAATTGGATGTTGACCAATCTTGCATATTTGTAATAGAGGACAGTTAACAAAGCTTCTTCTGCAGCATGTAAGTGAGAAAGAGCCATCTTTCCTTTCCTGGTTTAAACCACATACATGTATATATCAGGATACAGTCAAACCTGTATAAGTGGTCACCTACCTCTATTAAGCAGACACATGTCTTAAGCAACCACATTTTCAATTTCCCATTTCTATGCTTTCAGAGTAAATTAACCTGTATTAAGCAACAACCTGTCTTAAAAGGCAACATTTACTCATTCCCTTGACTGGCTGCTAAAGGCAGGTTTTACTGTATTTAAAAATTGAGAAATTGGCTTATACATTTTTTCCCCAATACAACATGCCTATGTTTACTCACTGACCCGGTGTCAGATAAAATTTTCACCCATATAACCATATAATATTTTAACCCGGGAAAAAATAAAATTAGGGGGATGAAAATATTATGGGGGGGGGGGGGGGGGCAAATTCTATAATATTTTTAGGCGGGTGAAAATATAATATGACACCAGTATTGCTAAAAGGATTTCTATTTAAACATGCCAAAATTATATATTCAAACATATTTTGTGACATATTAAATAAGTTTTCAATTTGATCCATCACACAGATTTGCATTTAGTTATAATTGTTTATCTTAGAAAGTTTCTGAATGATAATGCGAACGTGTTTTCAATCAGTATTGAAATGCTGTCTATTTTTAGGATGGGGATTTTGTTTCAAATTTACCACTCCAATATAAATACCAATTTTGTCACATTTTGGTGGTTGACATACTAAACTATTGGTATTTTATTTATTTATGATAATGGGATGCTTTTTATTCATTTTAAAAACAATTTTTTCATTAAATTATGTAAACGGAGCTTCTAGAACCAATTTCACACTATTGGTTTGACCCTGCTAGTGCCTCAACCCATAACTTCTCAAATATAAGGCCCTTTGCCCAAGCAGATGCTCTACCACGTCAGCAACTGTTGGGGAATTTAAGTTTATATTATCAGTTTTGATAAATGTAATGTACAAATTAAGTCTTTGTATTTATGTCTTTAATTTAATTGGCATTCATAATATGTTAATTTATCTGGAAATGCTCATTTATACATTCCTTCCCAATCACAAAATTACAGCATACTCACTCTAAAATACAGACAAAACATTGGTCATACCTAAAAACTAAAATATCATACATGTTCAGTCCTCATTGCTCTCTATCGCCATGCCAAGTTTCATGAGTCAAACTTGTGTACTTTTTAAGTTATCACATGATATTGGCATTGTTTTTAACATTTTTGTAAACAAAGCAACCAAAATATTAGTCCAAACAGACAATTAAAATATTGTACTAATCTCCTCACTGCCCTCTATCACAATGTCAAATTCTGTGACACTTTTTTTTTATATTTTAAATCACAGGATTTAGTTTTTGCGGACAACAATAAGATGGAGATGGACACACGATCGGACAAATGGATGTTAAACCTGTATGATTCCTGTAGAGGACTTATAAAATACATAGAAGTTATTCAATGAATTTCATTTTGACTGATGGACACATGAACAGGCGCACAAACTGACAGTTAGCGGAAACATTTAATGCTCATTCATCATTCTTTGAATTGAAGGGGGTATAAAAACATTAATTCCATGCCCTTGTATGTTTTGCTTAGAAATAGGCCTAAATTAACAAGAGCTGTCACTAAGACAGTGTCCTCAACTTTTCGAATATCTGTCACAAAAGTACAAATTTCATTGTGACTGATGACAAATCCAAGCAAACAATAGTTATCTAACTTATTAAATTGAGTAGATCTTATAACTGCAATTCCTTGTTTTAATCCGATACATGCAGTGGCTGCTGAGAATTTCTAAGTCAAACAAAGGCCCTTATTTGCATATAAATCTGGCAAGAGTTATCCCACTTGATTAACTTAGCTGGTTTCATGACGACAAAGCCATACATAAAGTTTCATTCAAATACATCAAGTGGTTAGTGAGATATGGAAAACACATGCAAAACTCTAACCAGAATTTCTAAGTGAAACAACGGCAATAATTTTCATTATATCTATGCAATTAATTTAGTGTTAATTTAAAGTTAATTTAGTTATTTTAGTAGGTTTGATGACTGGAAAGTCTTGTGTGAAGTTTCAATCCAATACATGAAATGGTTACTGAGATAGGGACTTGATGGTACTTACATGCACAGCTTTTACCAGATTTCTAAGTCAAACAAGGGCTATAACTTGCATTATATTCATGCAAAACTTTCTTTGTTTAGTAAATTTGATGACAGGGAAGTCTTGTGTGAGGTTTCAATCAAACACATTTTCACATGCAGACTTAATTATTTGAATTGATTTGTTAATACTTTTATGGCATCTTTAAGAAGAAATGCAGCTTATGGTCTCACTTTCAAATTAACACCCCTAAGTGATAGTTGCACAAAAGAAATATGAGGTTACCTCTAACGTGGTCATATCCCCCGCCACCACGTTAACCCTTAAAGGTATTTCCAGAGAAGTGGATTTAAATTATGCAAAATGAAAAAGTCGCAGAGCACATAAATCACATGTAAATGCCACAAATTGAAATACGTAGCCGACTGTTATATGACACATTGTCTTGTCCCAGTGAGCACTGGTGTGATGTTCTAAATCGAACCATAAATATGTAAGTTATAACCCCAAAACAAAAGAAAAATCATCTTTGACTAACAGACCCAACTCATTTGCATGACACATCGTCTTGGGCTGGTTAGCATTTGTGCCAATTTATTTAAAAATCTAATTACAACTAAAGAATATATGGTCCGAACAGCAATGGACGGACAGAGCTGTGACCTCAACTTTTGATGAACAGACCCAAGTCATTGGCATGGCACATCGTCTTGTCCAGTGAATGCTTGTGTTAAGTTATTTAAAATTCCAATCACAACTAAAGAAGATAGGGTCAGGACAGTAGCAGACAGACGGAGCTATGAACTTGACCTTTGACGAACAGACCCAAGTCATTTGCATGACACAATGTCTTGTCCTAGTGAACATTTTTTCCAAGTTATTTAAAATTCCAATCACAACTAAAGATTGAAGATACAGTCCATACAAGAGGAAATACAGTGTATACATTGAATTTCCAAACACTTGACCTTGAGCTATGACCTTGACCTTTGACAAACAGACCCAAGTTATTCGCATGACACATCGTCCTGTCCTAGTGAACATTTGTGCCAAGTTATTTAAAATTCCAATCACAACTAAAGAAGATACGGTCCTGACAAGAGGAAACACAGTGTAAACATTGGATTTCCAAACATTTGACCTTGAGTTATGACCCAGACCTTCGACGAACAGACCCAAGGCATTTGCATGACATATCGTCTTGTCCTAGTTAACATTTGTGCCAAGTTATTTAAAATTCCAATCACAACTGAAGGAGATATGTTGTGGACGAACGCAGCCCATTTCTATACCCTACGAGCGGTGGCAGTGTATAATTCAAGCTGTATAAATTGGATGGGTATTATTTTTGTTAAAATAAAATGGTCATATTTCTTTGTACATATGAGACAATTGGAGCATTTCCAGGAGTTCTGCAAAGTTTGGATGACATTGGGTACTGTTGGATGAAGAAATAGCAGTTTAAAGATGTATAGTGACACACTGCAATAAATTGGCAGAATTATCAAAATGAAGGGGTGTCATCAAATGATTGTAATTGTTAATTAGCAAGCTGTTCAACCCTATGTTTTCTCCTGCATATTTGGACCAACAGACGACTATCTATGGAAACTAGACTTTCAGAACCATTGGCAATGTGTTCAGTGTTGTGGAAGTGCATTTCTCTATTATATAGAACAGTACAAAACTAATTGGTGTTCGAAATGTTATCTACTGTTATAAAAATAAACGGTAATATACCTGCTCCCATCTTTTTTATTGCACGGGATCTGGGTGGAATACTAGGTGGACATTCTTCATTTGCTTGGGTGCTTCTGTCAGTATCATCTTCATCTGAAAATACAGATTCTGTTGTATCAAACTGAAGATGTAAAAAAACATCTACTTACTATTTTGTGTTTTAAAACTAACCTTGCAATAAATCAAATTCATGAAACCAAAATCTCATTTTGTCATATTAATTTCAAACCCTATGATGAAGTGTTACAAGTTCTCGATAACTTAAACAATCATCGTGAAAAATCTAAAACATATAAAAGTCTCATCTGTTTGTTTGGTGCAATAACATTACATGAATATATTCTTATTCAAATGATTGCATAGCTACAGATGTCATGGCATGCTTAACAGGCCAAAATTTTGGTATGGTATCTACTTAGGGTTACAAATAAATAAGACCCCAATCCAACATACAGGAGAGACATTATCTATGGCATAACTATTCCGTTTTTACCGCCATACTGTATATTCATAAAATAACAAATGTTTATACAATGTCATTATTACATAACAGGATAAAAACTGCAAATATTTTTTATAATATCTTAGTTTTAATTTCTTGTGATATTTTCACAAACAAAGGTTGTGCCTTTTCATGCAACACGAAGAGGCGTACAGTTCTTCAATTGTACCCAATGCAAGCAGTGTTTTCACAATGAACCCATCTAACAATGGGAAATATCTGATCAATCGGCCCAGACGACATAAAATCTCCTGCATTTATAGCACTTGCTTTCAGGTGGCATTTGAGATTCTGTCTTGTTTTCCGAACTTTCTGCGGAGTCTAGAAGTAAATGAATGCAAGATGGACCAGTGGCTGAGGAGAATGGGATGTTTAACAATGGTCCTTGAATATGCACTAAGCTGACAATTTTTACTACTGTTCGAAAGAAAAATCCTCCTACAGTAGGTTGATATTTTTTGTTTCTTTTAAGAAAAAATTTACAAGCTGATATTTTCCTTTTTTCTACTTTCAGCAAGTAAGGTTTTAATGCTTGTCCACCAATAACGATGCTTATGTTCCCTTCTTTTTCATAACGTTTTAACAACTGTTCCTTTTCTACTCTCAAAGAAATCTCTCTGCACCTCAAAATCCACTTCCTGTTCAACAACTTCCACATTACTGGTATCCACAGTTTCATGCTGATTCTTATCCAGAGTTGCACCACCTGCAGGTCTTACATTTTCATTTTCTTTGTTTTCATCCTCAGTTTTACTGTACAAACTCTGGATGGCTTAACTTTCATTCTTAATATTTTTAACCATTGTTTCTGCTTTTTGGAATGGAAATATGCAGGATTTGTGGCAGGCAGATGTAGGTTAGCTAGACTTAGTGCAGATATACACGCCAAACTACAAACATCACACTGCGTAACCACTCTTTGCTTTAGCCGTGCAAATTTTGTACTTTCTTGCGAGTATTTCAATGGTAATGGGCCGAAAGCACCAAGCATCCAATGGCTGAAAAAAATGGGAGGTATGAGGTGAAAGAACAAATAACACAATGTTGTTGGCCTTTGCCAATTCCACAAGATGCATGACTTTTATGGCCATCATACAAAATCACTATGGTGTCATCTTGGGTTCCTTTCTTGGCAGAAGAAGACGATGTTTACATTTGTGTTAATGTCAGTGTTCAGTAAAGCGACCTCAGGCCCACACGGGCCTCTTGTTTGAAACCTTGTTGGGTTTCATGGTTGTACAAAACAAATTCAAGGTTTAATGAAAATTAAATCAAATAAAAAAACTTCTAGTCAAGAAAAAATATAAAAAGTTATATTTTTTAAAATTCAAGGACACATAAATCTGACAATGACTGTCTTTTAACCCTACCCTAGGTCTCAAAATGTACATGACATTGTACCACATGTCCAAATTTGATTGAAATTTAAACAAAAAACTAGGAGAAAATTTGGTACTTTTTCACAATTCAACAACATATAACTCCACCCCACACACATATATATATATATGTATGATTACAAACTTTAGCAACATGTAGTATATAACTATTGTTTTGTATTAAAATTTAACTTTATCACAAACAAGACATAGTCGTTAATATCCCCACCATGGTGTATTTTACAATAAACTACTTCACAGCAAAAAGCACTACTAGATCACTTGGTTTTGGAGTCTTGCAACAAAAAGGGAGAAATTTTCAATAGATTCAATAGTAACAGAAAAAAAAAATGAAAACTCCCACAGGGCAAAAGGCATTATTAAACCATTGACTAGTGTACAAATGTAGTGTACTAAGTTATCTTGAACAGTTTTGGAGTTATGCTTCTGAAACGGAGAAGTTGCAATTATGGCTGATGTTTCCATAGAAACAGAAAATATATTGAAAGTAAAAATTTATCCCCATAGCAATAGGTGCTACTAGACCTCTAGGTGGACTTGTGTACAAAGTTTTGTGAAGTTGCCTTGACTTGGGGGTATTTCTAGGAGCCTGTTCGGAAAAAAATGGTAATAAGATAAGGGTCACAAAACACAGTGAAAGACTGATTATTTTAACAAACCAAAAGTGTGAATAATGCTTTGTATGCTAATTTCTTCACAGATTAAGGACTTGCTGTTCAAATTCCTGTACCAAGGGGTAAATCTGTGACAGGAAAATTCTATCATGACGTAGTACTGAAAAAGGTTGAGAAATAATTTGTAAAATGATGCCCAGGCATCAGATATATCAGTTTATTAGCCCTTTGCAATATTTTTTGCTCCCAAACATGAAAACAAATCTTCTCCGGTCGAAGATATTATACCAGATCTGCACTTGCTTCTGCTGTTTATCAGTCAGTTTACCAGAATCAGTGTACCGTGATGCATTCCAGAAGTGGATGGTTTGGCTGAAATGAGGTATTTCCCACAAGGGTAAACACTTTGAAGAGATGAAATGAAAAATTTCATGAATGAAATTGAATTATATTTGACACATCCCATTTTCTTTGGAAGACTTTAAGTGTGATCTGTCGAAATTGTTGAACTTATTACACAGTTGATAAATAAATAAATTTCAACATTATAACAGTAACAGTACACTTTTACAATTACCTCCATGTCTGTCTCCAGAGTTCCTTAAATCTGACTGCATATCCTTATCCTTATCTTTTCCAGTCTGAATAGCAAAGAAAAAAGTGCATTTCATAATTATCTCGATATATTGTTATTACAGAAACAGATTAAATAATCCTCAAACATGAAACATGTTCTTCAATATTTGTACATAGCAGATATCCTATATCTCTCATTCTATATATATCCTATAAGAGTTTTGCAGCTAGTGTCGATGCCGATGCGGACAGCAGTCTAAATTCTGAGGTTTTCTCAAATTTTTGTTTAATTGGGCAGTTACAATTTCAAGGGGAACTTTATTAAAATAATAATAACCTCAATGAGTTTAATATCATTCTCTTCTCTATCAATGCATATTTTTATCTATGTTTTGAACGTTTGAATAAATTCAGGAATGAGATAGCAAAGATAAAGACGGCTGAGACACATTTAGTTAAGCGAACGGGTCCACCTGTACAAGATAGGCATGACGCCATGATGCATAATATGTCCGATGATTTGGATGATCAGGCTCCACACCATATTCCTCGCCAACAACAGCACCATCTCCAACAGGCTCTGGCCTTGCCCAACCAACAGGCTTCACCCAAACAAGAAGCTCAGGCCCCACCTAATCAATGGCTCCACCTCAACAACAGGCTCAGGCCCTGCCAAATCAACAGACTCCACCCCAACAACAGGCTCAGGCCCAGCCAAATCAACAGACTCCACCCCAACAACAGGCTCAGGCCCTGCCAAATCAACAGACTCCACCCCAACAACAGGCTCAGGCCCAGCCAAATCAACAGACTCCACCCCAACAACAGGCTCAGGCCCAGCCAAATCAAGACTCCACCCCAACAACAGGCTCAGGCCCAGCCAAATCAACAGACTCCTGCCCAACAACAGGCTCAGGCCCAGCCAAATCAACAGACTCCACCCCAACAACAGGCTCAGGCCCTGTTCAACCAACAAGCTTCACCCCAACAACAAGCTCAGGCCCCGCCCAGTCAACAAGCTCCACCCAAACAACAAGCTCAGGCCCCGCCCAGCCAACAAGCTCCACCCAAACAACAAGTTCAGGCCCCGGCCAACAAACAGGCTCTGCCTCAACAGGCTTGACTTCAAGAGCCTCCACCCCACCACTCACCTGTTGATATACAACTAGGGCATATACAGTTCATAAGTTACATAATTATAACAAAATTGTCTTTAAAATGTATATGAATGATATTGATAATGATACACTGTTTAGTTCAACTGTAGCTATATTGCTTTTAAGGTGTTCTTATTATAAAAATTATGTAATGAACCCTTGATATGCATTTTTTTTTATAAAGTAACATATTAAAACAGAACTGTATATGATAAATAACTAATACATTTACAATAATAATTTAAGTTTTCAGTAATTACATTCAAATTAAAAAGAAACATAATGTGATTTAAATCAGTTTTTATAAAGTATATTTTAAAATGCATGTTTATTCAAATTTACCAAATGACCATTGAAACTTGCTTTTTATACCATTATAAATTAATTTCTAGATTATCATCCATTTTTTTCTAAAAAAGGGGAGGAGGTAAGGATTTTATTTTATTTTGTTTTCATGTTGCTTTTTTTTTTTAAGGTTGTGGGTTTGATCCTCAACCGGGTCATACCAAAGACTTTAAAAATGGTAACAGAAGCTTCCTCGCTTGATGTTTAGCATTTAGAGGAAAGAGCTAGGTCTGGTCGGCCTGGCGTCAGTACAATGTGACTGGGTGGGGTATCAAACCATGTGTCTGCGGCATGATAATCCAGTGTGACAGTGCTCAGAATACTGTCTCAAGTAGACACCGTCACGATATGAATTATATTGATTGTGCTTACATTGGATCAAAAGAAACCTAAATATATAAAAAGTCTAATTATCCCAAATTATATTTTTTATGAGTTTTGGTTAAAAAAAATTAATTAAAAAAGTGGGTGGGGTATAGCTGATCATTTTTTTTAATCCAAATATAACAAGAGCTGTTGGAGGGACAGCGTGCTCGACTATTTCAATGCTATTCTAAAACATGTTTTTTCAGGAAATTTGTACCAAATGTGAGACAATTAAAACTTAAGGGTGATAAAATTAAATTATAATTATTGTTTATCTGTTTAAAGTAAATTTGCAAAATAATTCACTAACACTATTCATTTTCATTACCAACAGTTTTTTTTGTAAACAACAAAGTGAATGGATGGCTCGTATTGCCTTAATATTATTTAATTCAGTATGACATATAGGCCTATGCACTAACTTCACCTCAGAGAGAAATATATTGGTACCACTTCATGAAAATGGATCTATAGTTGAAATAATCTTGTACCAGCATGAACAATTTATCACAGCTGGATACCCTTTCATGAAAATGAAAAAAAGAAAAAAAAAAAGAAAAAAAGATTAACTTTACAAAACAGAAAAAAAAGATTAAACTTAAATGAAAAAAATAACTGAAGTGAAAATTTTTTAACCCTTAGGCCCCCAGGGTCATGGGAGAGGACCACAAACTGACCCTATTTGCCAAACATCTAAGATCCTTGTACTACAAACTTTAACCTGCTAAAAACAAAATTTCTAATTCTAAAAGGGAAATAATTCCACCAAAATGCAATCAAGAATTATGATTCTTATCTCTATGGGTTTCCTAGAGGATTTTGAACACACATGTGAAGTTTCATTCATGTCCATAATAGGATGAAGAAATAAGTACCAAATCAAAATCTTTAACACCTAAAAATTTCTAACCAAATTGTCAAAGTCCAAAAGGGCCATAACTCTGTAAAAATGTCACCCAGTTATTGTTCTTGTGTCTGTGAGTTCCACTGATGATGCTGAACACACATGTGAAGTTTCATTTATATTAAATGAGCAGTTGCATAGATATCTTACCTGATAAAAACTTTAACCTAAAAAATTAAGTCCAAAAAGGGCCATAACTCTGCCAAAATACAACCCATAGTTATGGTTCTTGTGTCTGTGTGTTTCACTGATAATGCTGAACACACATGTGAAAGTTCATACATATTGAATGAGTAGTTGCATATATATCTTACCTGATAAAAAAACTACTTGAAAAATTGTATCAAAAAGGGCCTTAACTCTGTATAAATGCAACCCAGAGTTATGATTCTTATGTCTGTGAGTTCCATTGATCATGTTGAATACATATGTGAAGTTTCAATCATATCAAATGAGTGGTTGCATAGATATCTTACCTGATAAAAAACTTTAAACTGAAAAACCAACACCAAGGCTGACAAAGACGCTAGGGCGAGTACAATAGCCCCCCTATTCTACGAATAGCCGAGATAAAAATTATATTATAAAACAAGAAATGTCACTATTAAGTGTCGCATGCCCTCCCAAATGGGCTGTGAAAAATAACAATATATGATATAATAGAATATCAAGAGTAATGGACTGATGTTTCAGACTAGACATGCAATTTCATGGGTTTTTTTACATCAAAGCATGACCTTGACTTTTGTGTAACCTTGACCTTGACATCTGATGTAATGGTCTGGGTATTTCAACAGTTAAATTCAGGTGAAACATTATCATGACATGCTAATCACTGGTGTAAAGCTATTTTAAAATCCCTAAATGTAAGTTACAGATCAATTGTTGATCAGTTGATAAATTGAGCCAAGCGTTTTTGAAATCCATCAATGTATGATAAAGTTAAAGGACAGACTTGAAATCTCAAACAGATTCAAAGTGTTGTCATACATACTCAAAGTGTGACCTTGACCTTTGAGGTACTAGGTTTTACTTATGACACGTCATCATGTCATCTTGATAAATTGAGCCAAGTTAAAGACAAAGTCACAGACCAGACACGTAATATCAAACAAATTGAAAATGTGACCTTGACCTTTGAGGAAAGGTTCTGGGTCTTACATGTGACATTTAATTATGTCACGTTGATCAACTGAGCCAAACTGTGACCTTGACATTTGAGGTATGCATATGGGTCCTACACGTGACATATTGTAATGTAATGCTGATGAACTGAGCCAAGTGTTTTTGAAATTTATCCATAGGTGACTTTTTCAGACCAGACACGAAATCTCAATCGAACAGTGTCATCAAACAAAATGAAATTGTGACCATGAGCTTTGGGGTAGGATACTGGGTTAACACACAACACATCGTCATGTTATAATGTTGATAATTTGTAGCAAGTATTAACAATATCCATCTATGCATGACAAAGTTACAGGCCAGACACGAAATCTCAAACAGACTGAAAGTAATATCAAACAAACTCAAATTGTGACCTTGACATTTGAGGTACGGGTGTGGGTCTTACTCCTGACATGTCGTCATGTTATGTTGATCATTTGTAGCAACTGTCATTAAAATTCATCTACGCATGACAAAGTTACAGGCCAGACACGAAATCTCACACAAACTCAAAGTTGTCAAACAAACTCAAATTGTGACCTTGACCTTTGAGGTACAGGTGTGGGTCTTACTCGCAACACGTCGTCATGTTATGTTGATCATTTGTAGCAAATATCAACAAAATCCATCTATGCATGACAAAGTTACAGACCGGAAACGAAATCACACACAAACTCAAAGTGTTGTCAAACAAACTCAAATTGTGACCTTGACCTTTAAGGTACACGTGTGGGTCTTACTCACGACACGTTGTCATGTAATGTTGATCATTTGTAGCAAGTATCAACAAAATCCATCTATGCATGACAAAGTTACAGACCGGAAACGAAATACCGGACGGAAGGACAGACGGACGCTGCAATTACTATATGCCACCAAATAAACCCCATAGTTTTCAGTGCATTTTTTCAAAGATAAAAAAATATTTTTTCTACCATTGTTGATATGATGCTTATTTTAAGTTCAGTTTCATATGTATAATAGAATAAAAATCTTTATCACATTATTTTTATCAAAATTTACAAAATATTATATTTTAACGTAGGTATGATCTTAAAAGTGAAATAGCACTAAAATGAGCATGGCAATATACTTTATTCATGATCAATTTAGATAATAATAAATATTATTTTTTAACTGAAATTGAAAATAAATCTAATTACGCGTCCTGATGTTTCTGTTATTTGTCATTTTTGCTTATGGTTATATTGCTAGAGTACATTTTTTCGAATACAAACAGCTTAGGGTAAACATAAAATGTCCATACGTTCAAGCTTCTGTAACATGTAAAATGCAAAAAGACCGGTATTCCAATGTTTAAACCGGGATTCGATACATTATAAAATAAACTGTTGCACGCTTTGTTATGTGTAACAGGCGTAAATTTACTGTTATAATTTTATTACTGTTATCAAATAATAAAAATAATAAAATTAATAAGAATAATAAACTATTTAAAAATGTAAAAGGTAAAAATTTTAATATGTTTATTGTAAAATGAATTATGTATCTGATGTTTGTTGAGCTTTGTTAATAGGTGAGAATTTTGTTAATATGCAGTATATACAAGTTTCATTATAGTAATCATTATACAAGCCATGGTGTAACAAGAAACCCTTGAGGTATTAATAACAACTGTATTTTAGTTAATAAGAGAAGGTATTTAAATTTTCATTTCTATGTAATATCAAATTTTAAAATCTTAGTCAATCAGTTATAAAATCCAAGTACATGATTGTATTATGTTTTGGAAAAAAGCCTCCAGATGTTGATATAATCATTTGATTTTGAGTTGACATGTGTTGACATGAGAATGACATAATTTCCAGGACTTGTTTGATTGTTATAGTTTGTTTGATTATATTATGTTGATTACATTTGATAAGAAAATCTTAATTATTAACTTCTAGCAGCTTAACAGCTTTAGGTAAAATTATATGTAAAACTAGAATTTATTTGTTAATTGTTAAAATGGTTTTTATTGGTTAAATATTCAAAGTTAATTTTACTGGCTAATCTATTTTAGGAACTTATGGTATAAAGAAAGGTTTTTAAAATATAAAAGAGAGGGAGATGCAGATAGATAGATAAGAGAGAGAGATAGGACTTAGTATTTTAAAGTGGCATAACGCTAGCCATTATATAATTTACGATAGTCAAAAGGAACTAAATCTTTAGTCAGTTATTTTAAATTATTACTAAGGACTACTATTATTTACGAACTTATTCGAACTGTGTTAATTTAATATTTTGGAACCTATAAACTATCTTAATTTATTGTTATTAATCAAACCAAAATAAAAGTGTTATACACCAAAAGACTTGTGTACTGTATTGGACATCAAATTAAGTCTACTGATGGAAGTTAGACTGACCCCACATGTGTCATCGAATGTAGGCTGACTACCAGCTACTTCCCCACTTGCTTAAGCTTACACCAACTGGTTAGAAAAAAAAGGCCAACAATAAGTTGGCACGATTCAGAGTTTGGTGACGTGTGTCAACAAAAAATTGCTCATGATAAAAGTTATCGTTGCTAATGTTCAATGTCAACACTACAAAATTTTAATGATTTGATGATATTTATGATGTTGAAATATAGAAAGAAAAATACCATAACAATCTCAGAAATGACTTTAGGTGATTACTTTTTGACAGTCTTTCAATTTGATTATTTTTCGGGCTCGCATTTTTTTCATGTACAGTCAAACCTGTGTAAGTGGCCACCTCTATTAAGCAGCCACGTGTATTAAGCAGCCACATTTGCTTTTTCCCATTTCTATGTTTTCAGAGCAAATAAACCTGTATTAAGCAACCACCTGTCTTAAACAGCCACTTTTGCTCCTTCCCTCAACTTGCTGCTTAAGACAGGTTTGACTGTACTTGGAATTTCAAATCTCATTTTTGCGAAATTTACTCGCATTTTGTGAGTGAGCTAGTAATAGTTTCGAATCATGGAAATAGCAAATTACTGCAGAATAGCAGAAATCAAGAATAACAAACATCAATAGGACTTTTGCATACACAGAAATAATTGTGCGTCAAAGAAGCAGGATGCGCAGGTAAAAAAAATCACTGGAACAATTTTGAAAAATAAGATTTTTCTCATCGAATTTTCTTTGCCCTAGATCGCTCATCCCCGAAAATATTAAGGGAATGTCAAAAAAATTACTGAAATGGATGTGAGAGAAAATGTGTTTCTTTGCATTAAAAACAGTGCAAAGTTTTAGTGAAATGTTCATTAATAAATTCAATTTACAGATTGACTTCCTTTTGGCTTTGTTCCTTGATCAACCCTATATTGACTCTATGGAAATATATAATATGAGATTTTTTAAAGCATTCCTAAAACATTGCTATATTGAGTAAATCACAGGAAAACAAATATGCCTGAAACCAAACAAAACCCCATATTGTTAGGTCCATGGTAGGTTCAAGCTATTTATTTGGCAATGTAATGTACTAATGTATTTGGGCTTAACTCACATGATTTATAGACCAAAATATATGTTCATTCAAAAATTAGAGATGTCTTAGTAAAAATATAATTGTTACCTTGAACGATCATTTAAATAATAGATTCACTCTCTAATGAACTTTAATACCATTTTCCCTCGAATAAACATTCAAGGAATTTAGATTTGCAGGTAATATATACTGCATATACCGCTGATAAAATCATCATGTTTTTGTGATGATGGCAAATTAGTTTTAATGACTCCACCATCGTTGATGTATTTAAAAGATTTGTAACCATTAAAACCTCATATATGGTAACATATTGTAAAATTCTAATGCAATGCTATAGATTTTTGGAGTCATTTTTGCTCTGTAAGCCTATGTTAAACTTTCGATACCAAAGCAGAGAGAAATTGCATTAACAAATCTGAGAGACAATAAAACCTGTTGCTACAAGTACATTATATGTGTTTAACAAAAAATTGTTGTTTGGCAATTTCTTCCTTGTATGTTCGTATTTTGATTAACATTTAAAATGATTGTGTTTCCAGAAATTTTATAATTTTTGCATGATTTAAGCCAACTTTGGGGTTCATAATTTGACGGATATTAAAACTTTTATGAATAATTGTTGTTTTATGTTTACAGTAACTTTTGTCATCAGTTTTGTTATGAAATGCGCCCAAGATTTTGAGAAAAAGGTGTTTTATGTTTTGGGGTCTCTCACCTGAAAATGCTCGGTGACAAACTAACCCAGGGTACCCTATCCTTTAAAATCAATGACAAATTGATCACTCAGACTTAACAAATAATTAATGTGTCCATCAGTTACTCGAGCACACAAGATATAATATAATAATGTAAATATCAAATTCTTGTGAGGGCGCTTTTGAAAACTGTCAAACTTCGAAAAATAGTATTGACTTGTGTTGCCTCAGTCTTTTCAATAAGGAAGACTCTAAAACATATGAAACAAACATCTTCATCTCCAGGGCTCTAGCTGGATCTGGGATGCATATTACAACAAAAAATATTATAAACCAACAATTAATTTTTTTAATATTTGTCCAAATGAAGCAAAAGCTAACTCAGATCATGCAGAAAATGTTGTATTTTCTGGAAATACAGCCATTTTAGATATCGATAAAAGTTTGAACATACAGTCAAACCTTCTTGGCTGGTCACCTCTATTAAGCAGTCAATTGTCTTAAGCAGCCCGATTGCTTTTTTTTCCATTTCTATGCTATTTGAACAAATTAACCTGTACTATGCTACAACCTGTCTTAAAAGGTCACTTTTGCTCCTTTCCTTGACTTGCTGTTCAAGACAGGTTTGACTGCACAACAAAAAAATTGTTAAATTGACTTAAGGTGTTATTTATCTACATTTCTTTTGTAAAACCCTGCCCGGAGCTTTAGCGAGAAAAAGGAAAGATTCAAGGTGAATTGGACACATTTGAAGTTAAATTCAAATTTACATAATGAACACTGGTGCAAAATATTATTCAATGTTCAACAATATTTCATTTAACATAATAAATTCCAAAGAATGACCAACTAGATACATCAATGAAGGTAATGAATACCCCCAGATGGCGCCCTAACACAGTTACTGCACCCTTTTGCAGCCCACTTTGACACAGTGAACCAATTAGAGTAACCAATCACTTTTGTGAAGTGTCACTGAATTCCAGCCAATGGTTGTCGAAAAATAGCAGCCATAAAAAATATGTATGAAAAATTCAAACAGCAACTCATTGAAAAGTTATTCTCCACAACATAATGATAATATGCGCCTTAGTGAAGTTTCTTTGAATTCCGGCCAATGGTTGCTGAGAAATAGCAATCAAAAATGTTTTTCCACAGACGGACGGACAAGCGAGACTCCTATACAGCTCACATGTACTTTGTACCTGAGGGTATAAAAATGGACTAGATCAGCAAAGAACTACCAACACTGTCCATTTTAAAACCAATTGTTAATTTACCAAAAGCTAAAATGTATGCATTCTATTTTATGATTTATTTTATATCTGACAACAATACAGGTGGTATGAAATGTTTGAAAATGTATTTCAAGATTTAATTTTCCTATCTATGACGCCTTACATGAAAGTAACAAAGTTGTATATACATGTACCATACTTACAATTCAAGACAAAAGCAAAGCAAAAAAAAAACACAATCATGTTCACATCTATTTTAAAGTATTTTTCCTTTAAAATATGGGTTAATTCAC
This sequence comes from Panopea generosa, assembly GCA_029582155.1. Taxonomy (NCBI): domain Eukaryota; kingdom Metazoa; phylum Mollusca; class Bivalvia; order Adapedonta; family Hiatellidae; genus Panopea; species Panopea generosa. The sequence continues at coordinate 33,293,299 of CM055908.1, read as the reverse complement.
CCATTTTTCACATGTATAATAGTATATAATAATAGATAAAATTGCATTCAATGATATTAAGGATTAATATTTATTTACCAAGTGAAAATTGGAGTTCCAAATCCTTCATTGTATAAGGTATATACTTTCTGAACTTTCTCTGAAAAATTGGCTTTGTGCTTTGACAGAAGTACATATACTTTAGTGAACTAAAACATTCAAGTAAATTTTTACTTTTTTTACCTTATCATGCAGTTCATTATCTTCTTCATCCACAAAGGGTATATCTCCATACTGTCCAGAACCTGATTGTAAATAGTTTTCATGTTTAAAAGAAAAACTATCATATACTATCTATATACAAAGAGTGATTCAACACATTAATGATCCAACTGCAGAAATCTTTATTAATATTTAATCTTTTTATTGTGGAAATAGAATTGGTGGTCAAAATTAGCTTCTGAGTCTTTTTCTTTTAGAGGAAACTGTGATAGAGTGTCTTGTACTATCCAGGACTTATATACAAGGAAAGGAAACTTGTACCTCTCTACTAAATGCTGATAATATTACATGCAAAGTACTAATCATTTGGCAAATTAATCATTCAAATTTCACAGGCATATGATTTCGTTTACAAAAAAACACCAGGTGTATGTAACCTTAGATATTTTATAATGTTTTAAACATGCAAAAAGATCTTGAATTCAAAATATTGCAGTTTGAACCAAAATTTCGAGTACTTTTCTTAATTTTTCAGATGCAGTATACAAATTTACTTCAACCAAATTTGCTGGGAATGGTCTCCCTTTTTAGAGAATTCCATTGTGCAAAGAAATAATTTTAATTTATATTTCTGGGATGAATGAGATTTTACGTGAATACGCGAGTGTTCATAACATCTCAATCACTTGCTTATCCTTCTCTATATAAGTCCTTGGTGCTATGTGATAAAAAACCACATGATCTGGAAACAGAGACTTAGACAATATATCCACCATGGAGAGCACTGCAGGAAACAGACAACTTGTCTCATCCCAAAAAACTTCCAAGATACTGCATTGTTCTCATTGGCTACTGCACAGTTAAATGTGTTATTTTCATACTTTATATAAAGGGTCAAGATTGACCCAATTCGACCAGCCCCATTAGTTCAGTTGGTAGGACAACAGACTTCTATTCTCGGGGTTGTGGGTTTGATTGCCGGGACTGGTAAACTAAAAATACTTAGTCGTTTGGATGGGACTTTTAACCGAGGGCCCGTGTGCTACACACTGAGCATGCTCAAGAATAAAGAACCAGAAAAAACTTTCGAGAGTTTCTTTCTGTATCTTACACTATTCCCCACAAAACCTAAAAAAAGACTAACATTCATCTGCAGGCATCGCCCATATGGGAAACCGGTGGGTAAATAAAGCTTATGTAAAATAAGCTTATATATACACATATTCTTGGAACACTAAAGTTTAAACCATTTCCTGTTGAGTGTTTTAGGTCTATAATTAGCAACAATAACCAATTTAAATTATAGATGACAACAAAAAAGGCCAAGGAAAAAAGGTGACCATATTTCAATAAAATCTTTTCAATTTACAGAAAAGTCATCAAAAGAAATTATGGATGCGAACTACGGATAGCTGGCCACAGGAAAATCTAAGCCGAGCTCACATAATCACTTTAATCTGGTTCACTGTAAAATTCCAGATTCATTTCATATGGTCTTGTGTCATAAAACTCCTATTTATACATTAGTTTACTTATTTACTTTATCAATTAATCAATTAGTGAATCGATTAACTCATTACCTAATCATTATGATTTTGTCATTCTTTCCTGTTAAATAATAAATAACGTCAAATGTCAAGAAATATTTATATTTTCTACACATGCACTAACCTGAAGACGGTGTATTTCCTGTTTTCTCTGATGGAGGTCCTGGGGCCAGTCTCTTGGGTACAATTTTATCCTTGTTCATGGCTGGGTAGAATCTGAAATTCACACAAGAGGGTTTGCTCAGTACAGACCAAAAGTAATCAATTTAATCCTGAAATTGCTGAATTTATAACATAATGCTCCGTTCTTAGTTTCTGAATTGATTAATACCAGTTATTTTAATTTAATTGGCTAAATAAGCTTACAGCTTTTATAATCACTCTGCAGTCTTTTTCCTGGCTAAAATGAGTACTGGATGTTGTTAATTAGAGGTCATTGGGTCAAGCATAGGATATCTTATTAATCAAATCAAGTATAAAAAGAGATACATGAATATATAGTCAAACACAATGTAAGTGGTCACCTCCATTGAGCAGCCATTTAATTGTCTTCAGCAGCCACATTTGCTATTTTTCATTTCTATAATTTCAGGGCAAATTAACCTGTCTTAAAAGACCAATTTTGCTAATTTCCTTGACTTGCTGCTTAGACATGTTTGGCTGTAATTCTACCAAAATACAATTAGTATGGATGGACAAAGCGACAGCTGAATTTTTTCCTCTCTGCACTTCTGCAAATTGTTGTCTTTCTCTGTTCCAAGTCACATTGAATTTAATGACATACTTTTCATGCTCCAGAGTGAGACAGGCAAAAAAATAAAAAATGAAATACAAAAGGGGGGAAGTATGGTTCCTTTCTGCACTTCAACACACTACCCTCTAGCAAGGACTTGTATAGAAGGATAGGAAACTTGCATCTCCTGACGAAATGCTGATAAAACAGCACACGAAGGATAATTAATCATTCATAATTCACTGGCAACTGATTTCTTTACATAAACTGTAAGCTGTAAATAATCTTAAGATGCTTAAACATGTTTCAATCACGCACAGTGAAATTGAACTAAAGATATAGAGGATTGAAGGAAAATTTCTCGTAATGTGTTGTTATTTTAGCTGCAGTATACATTTTTTGTAATCAGAAGCACTTCAACAATTTTAAACACAGATTGCTGGGAATGGTATGGTTTTTGTTCTGCAATGTAAGAATTTCAATTTGTGTTCCTTGGATGAATGGAAGTTAAGACAATCGAAAACGAGATATTGCGAGATTTTGCGTGAATATGCGAGCCTTCACAAAATTTCAATCAGTGGCATTTCCTTCCCTATATAATTCCTTGCCTCTATCCAGGTTTCAAATTGATACGCTACAGTACTTTTGGAGTTACGTCTCAGACAAGGATTCGGACGGACAAAGCAACAGCTATATGCTCACCTTTGGGGAGCATAAAAATCTTTAAAATTAAAAATTTGATATCATACAGAATACAGACTGGTTAATAAATATGTATTTAAATTTTTTGTCACACATGACATAATAGCCAGTAGGATGTCAGAGTTGCAAATAAAACAAAATTAAGGGTCCGAATACATGCTGGGCTATATGAAATTTATATTAATTTTGTACCATGTAAATAAATATATATATATATATATATATATATATATATATATATATATATATATATATATATATTATATTAAAATATATATATAGTTTAAGATAGTCAAATATGTTTGAAGCAGAGGTAAAGATGTGCAGCAAAATTGCTCAAATGATTGAATATGGCTTCCAGAAAACTTTTGATCCATAAGTTAGAAATTATTATCATTTTTATAAAACTAGTGAAGTCACGCTGAAAGTATCAATACAAATTCTCCAACAAATACAAATTGATTATTTTATGTAACATGTCTATAAAAACTGATAGAAATAAAATAATTGTTACACTGTGTGTCATAAATGAGTATAAATATGTGAAATATGATGCCTGTAATCCATTTTCAAGAATTACCGGTAAGTCCTTTCCCATAGTAGAAACAAAATTAATGATCTGCATTATATAAGTATAGTTAAACTAGGATATTTTAACTTCATATCTGCATCATGTAGATATATGCAAGGTGTGTTCTAAAAATGTGTTTGACTTTTTCAATAATTCCTAAACTTTATTCTGTTGAATTTCATTACATTAACACCTTTAAAAACGCTTTAAAGAAGTTTTTTGAAAACTGAACATATCTGTTATCAAAGAATTGCTATCATTTTCATCGGTTCATATGTCAACAGCAATTATGTATCAGAATGTGTGAATTTATCTGTGTGGTCATTTCATATTTTTTTATTGATAAAAATCACTATGGTCGCATTTGCAGTTGTACCGGTAGCAGTCAATTTTTTTCTTATTTTGAAAAGATGTTTTGTTTTACAATATCGCAACACCAAATTTGGCAAAATTTCAGCAGATAATGTGATGTTATTGACACCAGACTAACGTTAATAATATTTTGATGTCCTTGGATCTTGGCAAGTTAACTAGAACTCAAGCACACCCTTCTCCACAAGTAACTGATAACTTTCCAACTTGAATCAGTGGAGAAAAACAAATGATAATGCGACACAATAACATATATCAATCAACATAGAGATTATGGTCAAGCAGGGATTCAAGCTCTCAACTAGGCTAACTACTAACTGAGCTAACGGGCCCGACTCTGGTTAAATGACCCAGTTTCAACTGCTATGACTAAACAATGCCACAGACATCAAAATAATAGAAATAATACCTAAAATTGTTCTATAAAAATAACAGAATTTCCCTTTTTCCCTATAGTATTCCTACTGGTATATAAAAATCAAAATCCCCTTACTGGCCCAAATACATCCTAGTCCCTTCATTTGAACAAACTTGTACACATGGGGATCATTATATTCCAAATACGAACAAATTTGGCTGGTTGGTTCTTGGGAAGATTTTTAAAAGTTTTCTTTTGTTTAACCAATATAATTTAGTCCCCGGCATTGGGCAAATTTTGACGCTGGGGTCAAGGCTTGTACAAGCCTGAGAGAAAGTCATTAGGTAAAACTACATTCAAAATATCAAGAAAAATGATTAGCACCTGGGGCAGACTAAATTTGATCGAGTTATGTCCCAAAAACAAATTTCGATGCATGGATGCATGCAAGGACGGACTTACAGACGCACATAAGAGCAGCACTTGCTGGCCCTTACAAAACAATGCCATTTACGGAAAGATGGTGATTCTACTTGTTTCACTCTGAGGTCTTCGTTCTCCAGTGAAACGGATGCAATATGAAATTATATATCCTACATAACTTGTAATGTGTTAAAAAAATTGCATTTAACCTCAAGCAAAAGAAGAGAAATAAAGTATAATGACACTCAGGTCATTCTTATTTGTTTGCCGAGCTCCTGCCTACCCACTCAAATTTGCAGCTACCCAAACCAGATAAAAAAATCCAAATATGAACTAACAAACATTTTAAAGGATGGTTTCAGTAATGTAAAACCATGCATGATTTAGCGTTCTCTTCATGCAGTTTTCCTTCAAACGAAAAAGTAGTACAACTGTAGAGTCATTCTTTATCATCAAAAGCCAAAAACTATCACTCCATAAACACATTTTTTTTTTTTTTATTAAACTGGTATGATAATTTTTTTTATCAATGTTTACTTTTCTTATCAAAATGTTTCATAACCTACCTTAAAGCAACGCATCCACGTTTGAACTTTTAAAAAAAAAAATTAATTGAGTTATGAGCACATTTCCCATACAAACACATGATCAATTAGCTGTATATGAGCATATAAACACAATCCGGAACAAAATGATGCCCAAAATATAATGCGTGACTAACACTTTATAAATCAAGTGTGTAACTCACCCGAGTCAAAAAAAATTGTCAAAATGACTTTCAAGGCAGGTACACTATGCACTAAAACGTGAAGTTTTTTAATACGACTCGCATAATTCAATTTGAAGCCAAGTTGGAATCCTCGGCAATTTAAAAATAATTTATAAAGCGTTTGTCACGCTTTATAATTTGGACATCTTTTTTTATAATTCTAAAGCGTTCTGGATAGTGTTTGTTAGCACATATACAGCTCACTGACCATATACTTATGTATGGGAAATGTGCTCACAACTCAATTGAAAAACTTTTTAAAAAAAGTTTAAACGTGGATGTGTTGCTTTAATACCAGTAGGGAACATGTATAGAATAACTATCATATTACAGTGTTTGCATTGCTGTTTTATCAGCCAGATATGACAGTGTTAATATCTGTCAAACTGATATCATATTTCAGGCTTTAATACTGGGTATTACAACAATTTCCCGTTATCAAGTTATCTAAGCAAGTGTCTCAAGGTCGTATGCATCAGGCCTCTCTCAACACCAAGGACATTTTAGTATAGACTGATAATATTTCACTGCAAACCGATATTATATCATATTGACAAAACATTTGACCCCAGAGTCATGATTTGTACAAACTTAACATTATAATACTACAGAAAAAACATAAAATAAAATATATGTACACATGTACCAAGTAGTCCCAAAGAATATGTTTTAATGAATTTGAACAGAAAAACTGTCTATTTGTAGATACCGGTAATTTAAATGGCAAACATTTTCACATAAAACTTCTTTACAATAAGCAGGGATCAAGTTCCTGAGAGGCAAGTGCTCTTGGGAAAGTGGCTAAAACACAGAATGTTTGTGTGTGAAGGTTGCCACTGTAGGAACAAAAGGCATAGATTGCATATGTCACCAAACACTGAATTGTGCCTATTTGGGTGTTGACCTTTATTTCCTAGTCAGGCTGTGTAAGCGTCTGCAAAATGGAAAATCAGCTGGGCAGTCGGCAAGGCAGACAGCCTAACAAATATTTTTATAATGACTAATGTGGGGTCGGTTTTACTTAACTATAAGACATAATTTAATGTCCCATTCAGAATATAAGTACTTTAGCGTTTATCACTTTTATTTAGTTTCAACAAATTATATGTTTTAAAAATTCTAAAAAATATGTAATTAAGTTGTCACAATGGGGTATTTTACTTAGATGACCAGAGTTCCTTCACAGCAAAAGGCACTAGGTTTTGGAGATGTGAGAGTGCACATAGTATAGTTTCATTGATAGCATCATTTTTATGCAATAGAAGGCTTACAGCCATTTAGTTAACCTAACCACTCTATCCTAGAATCCTGGAAGGTTAACCAGTACTCGAGCACACCCATCTAACTTTTTTTTCTCATTTGAATTGGTGTTGAGAGATGAATGTCAATGATACCCAGTGAGGATTCGAACTCATGACCACTGGATAGGCAGATGCGCACCTGACTGTCAGAGTTAACCGGGTCCATCTAAAAAAATAAATTATTTTTCTCACCTGAATACTTTATCAGTATCACTTGGTCAATAACATCACCTCCAATGTATTATTGTATGCTGATGTGAAGTAGAACTGAACAAATTTAACCAAATCAAGTAAAGCACGATACAATAATAATGATAATGATAGTTATTTCTCTCAGGCATACATAATGCTAGTCTGATTAAATAAGGCATGGGTGGACAGCTTTTTTATTTTTGGAATAATGTCCTATACGCCTTGTGCTATACTGAATAAATAAGGCATGGATGGACAGCTTTTTTATTATTTGGAATAACATTCTGTCCTTTATACCTTATGCTATACTGAACAAATAAAGCATGGATAGACAGCTTCTTATTATTTGGAACAACATGCTGTCCTTTATACCTTATTGTGCTATACTGAATAAATAAGGCATGGATAGACAGCTTCTCATTATTTGGAACAACATGCTGTCCTTTATGACTTATTGTGCTATACAGAATAAATAAGGCATTGATAGACAGCTTCTCATTATTTGGAACAACATTCTGTCCTTTATACCTTATGTGCTATACTGAATAAATAAGGCATGGATAGACAGCTTCTCATTATTTGGAACAACATGCTGTCCTTTATGACTTATTGTGCTATACAGATTAAATAAGGCATTGATAGACAGCTTCTTATTATTTGGAACAACATGCTGTCCTTTATACCTTATGCTATACTGAACAAATAAAGCATGGATAGACAGCTTCTTATTATTTGGAACAACATGCTGTCCTTTATGACTTATTGTGCTATACTGAATAAATAAGGCATGGATAGACAGCTTCTCATTATTTGGAACAACATGCTGCCCTTAATGACTTATTGTGCTATACTGAATAAATAAGGCATGGATAGACAGCTTCTCATTATTTGGAACAACATGCTGTCCTTTATACCTTATTGTGCTATACAGAATAAATAAGGCATGGATAGACAGCTTCTCATTATTTGGAACAACATGCTGTCCTTTATACCTTATTGTGCTATACTGAATAAATAAGGCATGGATAGACAGCTTCTCATTATTTGGAACAACATGCTGCCCTTAATGACTTATTGTGCTATACTGAATAAATAAGGCATGGATAGACAGCTTCTCATTATTTGGAACAACATTCTGTCCTTTATACCTTATTGTGCTATACTGAATAAATAAGGCATGGATAGACAGCTTCTTATTATTTGGAACAACATTCTGTCCTTTATACCTTATTGTGCTATACTGAATAAATAAGGCATGGATAGACAGCTTCTTATTATTTGGAACATTATGCTGTCCTTTATGACTTATTGTGCTATTCTGAATAAATAAGGCATGGATAGACAGCTTCTCATTATTTGGAACAACATTCTGTCCTTTATACCTTATTGTGCTATACTGAATAAATAAGGCATGGATAGACAGCTTCTTATTATTTGGAACAACATTCTGTCCTTTATACCTTATTGTGCTATACTGAATAAATAAGGCATGGATAGACAGCTTCTTATTATTTGGAACATTATGCTGTCCTTTATGACTTATTGTGCTATACTGAATAAATAAGGCATGGATAGACAGTTTTTTATTATTTGGAACAACATGCTGTCCTTTATGACTTATTGTGCTATACTGAATAAATAAGGCATGGATAGACAGCTTCTCATTATTTGGAACAACATTCTGCCCTTTATGACTTATTGTGCTATACTGAATAAATAAGGCATGGATAGACAGTTTCTCATTATTTGGAACAACATGCTGTCCTTTATGACTTATTGTGCTATACAGAATAAATACAGCATGGTTAGACAGCTTCTTATTATTTGGAACAACATGCTGTCCTTTATGACTTATTGTGTTATACAGAATAAATAAGGCATGGATAGACAGCTTCTTATTATTTGGAACAACATGCTGTCCTTTATGACTTATTGTGCTATACTGAATAAATAAGGCATGGATAGACAGTTTTTTATTATTTGGAACAACATGCTGTCCTTTATGACTTATTGTGCTATACTGAATAAATAAGGCATGGATAGACAGCTTCTCATTATTTGGAACAACATTCTGCCCTTTATGACTTATTGTGCTATACTGAATAAATAAGGCATGGATAGACAGTTTCTCATTATTTGGAACAACATGCTGTCCTTTATGACTTATTGTGCTATACAGAATAAATACAGCATGGTTAGACAGCTTCTTATTATTTGGAACAACATGCTGTCCTTTATGACTTATTGTGCTATACTGAATAAATAAGGCATGGATAGACAGCTTCTCATTATTTGGAACAACATGCTGTCCTTTATGACTTATTGTGCTATACAGAATAAATAAGGTATGGATAGACAGCTTCTCATTATTTGGAACAATATTCTGTCCTTTATACATGTACCTTATTGTGCTATACTGAATAAATAAGGCATGGATAGACAGCTTCTCATTATTTGGAACAACATGCTGCCCTTTATGACTTATTGTGCTATACAGAATAAATAAGGCATGGATAGACAGCTTCTCATTATTTGGAACAACATTCTGTCCTTTATACCTTATTGTGCTATACAGAATAAATAAGGCATGGATAGACAGCTTCTCATTATTTGGAACAACATGCTGCCCTTAATGACTTATTGTGCTATACAGAATAAATAAGGCGTGGATAGACAGCTTCTTATTATTTGGAACAACATTCTGTCCTTTATACCTTATTGTGCTATACTGAACAAATAAGGCATGGATAGACAGCTTCTTATTATTTGGAACAACATTCTGTCCTTTATACCTTATTGTGCTATACTGAATAAATAAGGCATGGATAGACAGCTTCTTATTATTTGAAACAACATTCTGTCCTTTATACCTTATTGTGCTATACTGAACAAATAAGGCATGGATAGACAGCTTCTTATTATTTGGAACAACATGCTGTCCTTTATACCTTATTGTGCTATACTGAACAAATAAGGCATGGATAGACAGCTTCTTATTATTTGGAACAACATGGTTTCCTTTATACCTTATTGTGCTATACAGAATAAATAAGGCATGGATAGACAGCTTCTTACTATTTGGAACAACATTCTGTCCTTTATACCTTATTGTGCTATACTGAATAAATAAGGCATGGATAGACAGCTTCTCATTATTTGGAACAACATGCTGTCCTTTATACCTTATTGTGCTATACAGAACAAATAAGGCATGGATAGACAGCTTCTTATTATTTGGAACAACATGCTGTCCTTTATACCTTATTGTGCTATACTGAACAAATAAGGCATGGATAGACAGCTTCTTATTATTTGGAACAACATTCTGTCCTTTATACCTTATTGTGCTATACTGAACAAATAAGGCATGGATAGACAGCTTCTCATTATTTGGAACAACATGCTGTCCTTTATACCTTATTGTGCTATATTGAATAAATAAGGCATGGATAGACAGCTTCTTATTATTTGGAACAACATTCTGTCCTTTATACCTTATTGTGCTATACTGAATAAATAAGGCATGGATAGACAGCTTCTTATTATTTGGAACATTATGCTGTCCTTTATGACTTATTGTGCTATACTGAATAAATAAGGCATGGATAGACAGTTTTTTATTATTTGGAACAACATGCTGTCCTTTATGACTTATTGTGCTATACTGAATAAATAAGGCATGGATAGACAGCTTCTCATTATTTGGACCAACATGCTGTCCTTTATGACTTATTGTGCTATACTGAATAAATAAGGCATGGATAGACAGCTTCTCATTATTTGGAACAACATGCTGTCCTTTATGACTTATTGTGCTATACTGAATAAATAAGGCATGGATAGACAGCTTCTCATTATTTGGACCAACATGCTGTCCTTTATACCTTATTGTGCTATACTGAATAAATAAGGCATGGATAGACAGCTTCTTATTATTTGGAACATTATGCTGTCCTTTATGACTTATTGTGCTATACTGAATAAATAAGGCATGGATAGACAGCTTCTCATTATTTGGAACAACATGCTGTCCTTTATGACTTATTGTGCTATACTGAATAAATAAGGCATGGATAGACAGCTTCTCATTATTTGGAACAACATTCTGCCCTTTATACCTTATTGTGCTATACAGAATAAATAAGGCATGGATAGACAGCTTCTTATTATTTGGAACAACATTCTGTCCTTTATACCTTATTGTGCTATACTGAACAAATAAGGCATGGATAGACAGCTTCTTATTATTTGGAACAACATGCTGTCCTTTATACCTTATTGTGCTATACTGAACAAATAAAGCATGGATAGACAGCTTCTTATTATTTGGAACAACATGCTGTCCTTTATACCTTATTGTGCTATACTGAACAAATAAGGCATGGATAGACACCTTCTTATTATTTGGAACAACATTCTGTCCTTTATACCTTATTGTGCTATACTGAACAAATAAGGCATGGATAGACAGCTTCTTATTATTTGGAACAACATTCTGTCCTTTATACCTTATTGTGCTATACTGAACAAATAAGGCATGGATAGACAGCTTCTTATTATTTGGAACAACATGCTGTCCTTTATACCTTATTGTGCTATACTGAACAAATAAGGCATGGATAGACAGCTTCTTATTATTTGGAACAACATTCTGTCCTTTATACCTTATTGTGCTATACAGAATAAATAAGGCATGGATAGACAGCTTCTTATTATTTGGAACAACATGCTGTCCTTTATGACTTATTGTGCTATACTGAATAAATAAGGCATGGATATACAGCTTCTCATTATTTGGAACAACATGCTGTCCTTTATGACTTATTGTGCTATACAGAATAAATAAGGCATGGATAGACAGCTTCTCATTATTTGGAACAACATGCTGTCCTTTATGACTTATTGTGCTATACAGAATAAATAAGGCATGGATAGACAGCTTCTCATTATTTGGAACAACATGCTGTCCTTTATACCTTATTGTGCGTTACTGAACAAATAAAGCATGGATAGACAGCTTCTCATTATTTGGAACAAAATGCTGTCCTTTATGACTTAGTGTGCTATACTGAATAAATAAGGCATGGATAGACAGCTTCTCATTATTTGGAACAACATGCTGTCCTTTATGACTTATTGTGCTATACTGAATAAATTACGCATGGATAGACAGTTTTTTATTATTGGAATAAAGTGCTGTCCTTTATGCCTTATTGTGCTATACTGAATAAAAAAGGCATGGATGGACAGCTTTTTATTATTTGGAATAATGTTCTGTCCTTTATGCCTTATTGTGCTAACACTGGTTAAATTCGGTGCGGATGGACAGCTTTTTAGGATATCATTAAACATGCTGTTGTTCATGCTTTATTGTATGTTTTTTCTGTACATGTACTTCAAAAATCAAAAAGACACCACATTGCCGCAATTTATGTCATTTAATGTTGTTAAATGACGAACCAGCATTTAAAAGTTTCACCCAAGGGTCATGACTTGAATAAACTGGAGAGATTCATGTTAGAATCCTTCACGCAAAAAGAAGCTAAATGGAGCCTTCGACTCAGGGGACTAAAAATACTTTAAATTAATCATTCATCCTTGATATGGTACTTTTTTCAATCATTTTTGAAATTGATAAAATTCTTTTATAAAAACTTAAGTTCTTAAACTCAGAACCTATCGTTATCATCAGGGCTTTCATTAAGTTTTGAAGTAGAAGGGTGAAAGGAAAAAGAAGAAGTGGGGTCTGAGGGTCCTCCGCAAAAAGCGGAAGAAACTCATCTAAAAATAGCCAGTGTTCAAGTAAGAATAGCCGGGGGGAAAACCCCAGCCCCAGTTTTCTTATGACAGCTCTGTATCTATAAAACTGGTCAGTACCACACAAAAATTAAGAACAAGGAATTACCATAAATTGCATGTATTTGTATATAAATGAAAAAGATCAACACTGTAGTTCACAATATAAAGTAAACTGTTGTCGATCAACATGGTGATGAATCAGACTACAGTATTCCACCATATAAATTTTTTGGGATTTTGAAGTCATGAAACCTTCCCAACAGGTTCCAGTATGTGAAACAGACTTCCAGGGTTCTATGTATTGTCAGGTTGTGATACACAAAAATTAAAAGTCGTCAAAATTTTCCTTAAAGATGCAATATCATATCTGCTGTCCATAACTCAGAGATGCAAAATAAAAAAATCTGCAGAAGGCTCTGTGGGGACGTGCACTAAGTCGCACAAGAGCAGATCAGGGAGATGGGCCACTTGAACCATAATGGTACAACTGCGCAGACACGTCAAATGACTGAGCAGTGTTGTTTCATTAACTGTTTATTGAGAGAATTGGAGCATTTACCAGCTGTTTTTAATAGGTAAGAAACGTTGTTTATTTGCGTGTTCATTTTTGAAAAAACACAAGATTAGGAAATGAGTAATGACTGCACACGCAGCCGATGAAATAACGGGATGCTGATTTAATGATAAGGGAAATACTCATACAAGATTCATTCGATGCACTTATTTCCCTTAATTCTATGGTGTACATTCATGCTCTTTGCTACAAATGGTGGAATTTGTTTCAATAAACTCAACATTGATAGAGATTAATTCTAAATTAAAACCTTTAGTGTTTTCTATTTGTACACCCGACACAAAATAAAGTTTATTGTATCTCACTGACCCGTTGAGGGTATACCTCGCCCTGTATGTGAAACGACCTTGAAAAAATGCATAAAATAACCTATTATTTCCACACAGTTGTTTGCTACCAATGAAGATGTTAGTGCGAATTATTGGTAAACCATGATAACATTTGACATAATGTTGTTTTCATAACTTTTGAAAACTCGAAAGTTGAAAACGAAAGTGGAATTTTATTTTTGTAAATATAAATATGTGTCATTGTGTAACTACAGTGATAAATATACCATAGCTATCAGATGAAATTATAAATTAAATGTATATGTATGTCAATCTGTAATAGCACTTTAAAAAAGCAGGAATGCTACATTACCATCAATTAATTTCACGCCAACCATCCATTTTGTTCCTGAAAACGAAACTGTGGACTGCGCATGGGCAAAAATCATGATAATCTAGGGGTACTACTAAAACCCGGTCAAATTCCGTCCGATCCGGTCACTTTTCCGGCCGTGGGAAAAGGCAAATGTGGCGTGTATACTAGTGATAATGATGTTAAATTATATGTTATTGATTTGTTGTTATTTTCATTGTTATATATTCAGCATATATTAATCTTTGTAATTATTGATTAAAACCATGGTAATTTACAATGAATATTCTTTAAATAGCCATTCAAACGCAGCAGGAATTAGTCAAAAACGGCGAAAAATCGTCAAAAACGTCATAAAAAGGTAAACTTCAAGAACAAATTTAAGGCATAATTTTATTTTTTTCATATATTTTATTGATATATATGTCAAGGGCTGTACATAATAATGGTATCACTAATATATACGCCACATTTGCCATTTCCCTACGGCCGGAAAAGTGACCGGATCGGCCGGAATTTGACCCGGTTTTAGTAGTACCCATAACCTGGGCTGCGTTCAGCACCGTCAAACATGACGAAACACGATTTATTATTGTCACATCTCAAGGTGTAACCCCACCATTGATTTTTGTTCTTTATTCTATAGTAAATAATAAAAGTTTGAAGGCTTGTCATTCATAAAGAGTCCAAAATGAAAGAAGTGAAACCTACATTTTACTGATTGTCAACCTCTGCATTATCAAAATATGATGAGAAAAGTATGGGTCATGTGTCATATAAGAGCTTTTTTTCCTGCTCAGTGTGTACACTGGTGACAAAGTGAAAGTAGACTTCCGAAATCATGAATTCATACCCTAATTTCCAAGCATCATTTTTTTTCTAAATTCACAATTCAAACATGATAATGCTATCAAAATGTTCAAAATTCATCAATAATGCCATTCAAATAAAAAAAGAGCAATAAAATAAGGAAAATGCATTTTTAAAGAAGAAGAATTGAGTATTATTTATAATCGCCATTATGCGACTACTCCACGGAAGCACTTCCTTTTTGCAATGGTGATACTATGCCTCAATTTTCACGGGTACCTTATTTTATCGAGCAGGAAATAAGTTTAAAGTTCCAATGCTCGTGTTTTAACTTGAACTTGTCGTATTTACCTGATATTTTACCTATGTTTTAATCTATATCTTTGTACTGATATGTTTTGTTCGAATAAGTAATATCACTCTTTGCTAAGTAAAAAGAAGTCGTGGCAGATACTATTTATCGACTTATGAAGGAAGAGTATAAAAATCTGTGTGATGCAGAACCTTTAGTTGTGATAATCAATGTTAATACTATTCATCATACATGAGAACGATACGCAGGCTATGCTACTGATCTTTGAACATTCAATTGTGATAGTTATTTATTATTGAAATTCCACATCCTCGAGAATATGACAAGACTTTTGAAATAATTATTATATATTGAATTGCCACTTTAATTATATGTATATTAAAATTTGTAAAAATTCACATATACATATTGTCAATCTACACCCCATCCGCCATCCTGTGACAATTATGCTCGCTTAAATTAAATTACAAGAACATGTTCTCCCTGTTGATCAGATATTCTTTTTTAAACAAACACGTCTTAATAGTACTTCCGGTGAAAATGACACGGATTATTTACAAAGTTATTTTATTCTTTATTTTATAAGTGTTCGTCTCTAAACATAAAAAATGGCATATACAGACACCAATGCATTATTGCTCTTCACCTTGTTTTATTTATTCTTCTCCGTCTTGCTGATAGCACCACCAACTGAGATAATCTCTTCGGGATTGACAATACAGAACATATTCTCCTCGTTTCTGGGTAGTGAGGATATGAATTTTGTCTACTACCACATTCGACGAACATCAGTGACTCTGTTTATACATTCACTATTTCCATTATGTAAGTCGTTTTATCGCATCGTTACTTTACGAGAAAAATAAGTTGGACTGAAATCAGTCTTCCCTCCTGTTGTCAACATAATTGTAAAAAGAACACAATGTCATATAGTGTAATTCACAACAAACATAAATAGAGCAAATTGCAGAAATTGAGTCATTGTTTTGATAAAGTGAAAATAAAAGAACTTTCAGCTAACTGTTTCAATAAAAAGAAATTAGACGATAATGATTTTAGTCATTGTTGAAGTTCTATGAAAGATTACAGAACTGGTAAAAGTTTAATAATCACTACTTTCAGTAACAGTAAATGTGCAAGATGGCAGTCTCCATAAACCAAAAGAATTTTTTTTTTAATTGTAAAGTACTTTCAACCTCATTGATTTTCTCTTTTTTTTTCATGCGTAGACGTCAGTAAAGCCCTCGCCCTTTTGCGGCGCTGGTCATGATTTTTCTATCTATAAAAAGATGCAAATTTTGGTTTATATTTTAGAAGTCAGTCTTTATTATAATATAAGAACAATTTTATAGCTTAACATTTAACAATTCAACTGTTTAGTTCTTGTTTTCTTCTATATTTCAGGCTACTATATCATTCTAGGATTATTTGCACCACAACTACAACTGTTTATGCCATGGAGAGTTCATGTTCTTTGGCAGGTTTATCTCGGATGTTCCCTATGTTTGGTCGGTATTGTAGCAGCAGTGTTGTTTATTTGGTCAAGAAAAGATTGGAGCAATCATCCAATTGCCAGGCAGCTTGGATATTTGGGAGAAAGCGGTAGTGGCTGGAGAGCGGTGGCATCTTCAATAAATGTTGAATTTCGTAGAATAGATAAATTTTCATCAGGGATACCAACAGGAAGAAGAACAATAGTGACAGATTCTTGGGTGATAAAAACTTCTACATACTTCGTGTATGTGGCACATCAAAATGATATTCATTTAACTCTGGCAGCTTCAGAAACACACAACATCTCATACGAGAATATGACAGCTGTACAGTTTATTCATATAGATGTAGTGAGTGTGAAACCAAATATATCACCATTTACTATAAGGTAAGTATAGAGTTCTGACAGGTGTAGTATAGAGGTATTCATATTGAAATTAGATTTCCTAACTTGAGCTACACGCCTAGGTTAGACTTAAATAGATATCCCGCTTAAAATTGCAACATATTTTGTGACGTATTAAATTAAGTGATTTCATTTAGAGTTCATTTCAATTTCAATTTGATACGTTATACAGGTTTACTTGTAATAAACATTGTTTCATCTTATAAAGAGTCTGAATGACAAAGCAAAGGTAGTCCAGCAGTATTTAAGTGCTGTCTATTTTTAGAATGTGGATTTTGTTTCAAGTTTACCAATCCAATTTAAATATCGATTTTGTCACGTTTTGGTGGATTTAACATACCAAACCATTCAGATTTTATTTATTAATGATAATGAGATGCTTTTATCCATTTTAATAATTATTTCATATTTTAAAGACATTTTATAACGTTTTTCCTGATATACTTCCTTTGAAATATACTTTTTATATATCATATATGTATAGTAAAGGGAGGAAATTGTTATTATTATTAAATAATTCATGAGAATTGAAAATACGTTAACACAAAATGTTACAGGAAATACTTTACATATAAAAAAAATTAGTGAAGAAAATATTACAGGAAATACTTTACATATCCCTTTACTTCATGTAGACGCCTTTGGACACTTCCAATATAGAAGCCTTTGGACACCTCTAATATAGACGCCTTTGGACACCTCTAATATAGACGCCTTTTGACACCTAATATAGAAGGCTTTTGAATTATTGGATGAATTATGTTTATATTAACTGACAGACTGGAAAACAGTGCAGGAAGTGTTCAGAATGCTCCTTACGAGCAATCTGAACTCTTCCTGCACTGTTTTCAAAGGCCTTCCGTGATTGGTGTGGGAAAACGCGTATCTATGGAGTAAAGGGATATATAAGAATAAGTGAACAAAATATTTCAACACATTTATAATGATATTAATTATGCACACTTATTTCAGACTTAATGCATTGGAGTATGGGGAATTAAAAGACAAGCTCCAAGCTCCAGTGAGGAACGCTAGGAATATAGTTATACGTCAGTCCCTTAGTGAACAGTTCCTGCAAGCTTTCGATGAGCAAATCAACCAGAATCCGGTGTTTATTCTTCCTCCAGAAATGGTAAGTAAACTAAGCCAAAGTACTTAAGAAGTTTTTATGGATGGCAAAATCATGCAAGATCCGTTTTTGTCAATAATTTCTAAAAGAAATAGCAAGGCCTGGTTAAATCTGCCAGAGGGTGAAAATATTATTGCAAAATTCTTTAATATTTTCACTCACCCTTCTTTTCTTTAAAATATGTTAGGCAACTACCTCAATTAAATTAAATTTGTTTGTTGAAGTATAGTTTGTCATTATATTCATGATAATCAAGCTATACTATTTAAACTATGAAATTTTAACCAAAGAAGTCAGGAGGGGGGTGGGATTGAAAATATAATAGCTATAATATTTTCATCTGCCCCTCTTTTCTTACAAAATATATTTGGTTATTATCTCAATTAGATTACTTTTGTTTGTTCAAGTATAGTTTGTAAATAGTTTCTTTCATTATTTCAAGAAGAAATAGCCAGGTCTGGTTAAATCTGCTGGTAATGTTTGACTGTCAATCTATTATTCATCAAAGTTGTGAGTGATTATTGATAAAAGGACATTGTGTCTCACTGTCAATCATCTCTCACTACTGATTCAAGTAGGAAAGTCATCAGTTACTTGCCGAGCCAGGTGTGCTTGAGTACTGAGAAACATTCCAGGATTTTAGCAAAGAGTGGTTAGTTTAAGTGATCATCTGTCAGCCCTCGATGGCATAAATAATAATGCTAAATATTCATATATAAAACAACACTATAGATCAGATAAACAAATAACTGCTTTCATTATTTCCAAAAGAAGAAGCCAAACTCAGTTAAATCAGTCGGTAGTGTGTCCGACTATCAATTGATTATCCACAGGTCACGAGTTTAAATCTGCATCGGCCACAGTCTCCATGATGTCAATCATCTCTCATCCCTCATTCAGTCGGGAAAGTTGTCAGTTATACGCGAGTACTGGTTTCCAGGATCCCAGGAAAGAGTAGTTAGGTTAGCTGATCATCTGTTAGCACTATGTGGCATTAAAATATTCAATCAGTCAATCCAATAGAAGTTGATAAAACTTTTTTCAGTGTGTAATATTCACATTTCTGTTCTTTTGTAGTCATCATTGATTAAAAATAATTATTTCTGCTAATATAAGACGATAAACACTGTCGCTGAGAGAGCTTATTTGAAGCTCAACATAAGCAAAGCTTTCTGGTTGCTCTGTGTCAGTTACACTTGATCGTTAACTTTTAAACAAAAACATCTCTAACGCTAGTTAGAACTTAAATATTTAGGACATGACAACTTAAATGCAGCTGTAACCTAATTCTATTTGTCTTTGAATGTAGTATGTAGGAGACACATTTGAAAAGTATTAATCAGTAATTTTTTTACCTTGCGTAATAAAATTCAGTATATATGTGATATAATCATCAGAAAGCACCAAGTGTCCTCTATTGATCCATGCAAAAAATGCATTTGAAAGGCCATAAAGGAGCAGCAGGGACCCAAAAAGGGATGAAATGGTGAATAGTAAAAAATACTGTTTAAGAGTTTATTACCTTATTTTATACTTTTTATTCTGATCGCCTATTGTCTGCCGTTCATCCATTAACATTTTTTGTTGTGTGTACTCTTGCACCTGCATTTTTCATTAGATCTTCACTAAACTTATGTACTAGTTATATAATATCTCAGACAAGTTCTTGAACTGGCCAAGTCAGAATATTAATGTCAGAGTAATTGTCCTTGAATTGTCATAAACTGTACTATTTGACCTTGTGTGCATTCTAGCACCAGCATTTTTTCATTTGATTCTCACCAAACTTACACAGTTTTTATATAACCATAATATCTTGGACAAGTTCTTGAACTGGCCAAATCTGGTAATTAATGTCTGAGTTATGGCCCTTGAATCATCAACAATTACATTATTTGACCTTGTGTGCATTCTTGTACTTGCAGCTTTCACTTGATGTCCACCAAACTTACTTAGTAGTTATATAACCATAATATCTTGGACAAGTTCTAGAACTGGTCAAATCGGATAACTATTGTCGCTGAGCTATGGCCTTTGATTCACCAAAAATGTGTTATTTGATGTTGTGTACACTCTAGCACTTGTAGTTTTTATTTAATTCTCATTAAACTAAAACAGTAGTTATGTAACGATAATATTTAGGACAAGTTTTTGAATTGGCCAAATCGGATAATTATACACAACATGGCATCTCATTCTTGTCCGTCTTTCACTGCCTGGTGTGCTTAAGTACTGATTAAAATTCTAGATTATCTGAATATGTTAGCTTTCGATAGCATGAAATGACGCAAAATATTCAAACAAACATATATACGGTATACATAAATAATTATACTTGTATTTAGTATTCATATATGTAATTAATAACTATTTCATATTTTTATATATTGTAGGAGGTTGATACATGTATTGGTTGCATGCAGAAGGACTCTGACATCAAGCTGCAGAAACACTGTGATGAGAGAGAGGTTGGGGAATGTGTACAATGCTACTGTCGCCCGATGTGGTGTCTTGAGTGTATGGGGAAATGGTTTGCCAGCAGGCAAGACCAGCAACAACCAGACACTTGGCTCGGAAGTAAAACACCATGCCCCACTTGTCGTGCAATGTTCTGTATTTTAGATGTGTGTAAAATACGGCAATAGAGGAAATGTTTTAAAATAAAAACTGAAGATAAAAATGAAACTTTTGAACCATAATAAGTATTGTTTTCAATTATATTTCAAGAGTATATCAGGAAAAAACTGCAATAAATGTCTTAAAAATAAAATGAATGCAAAGCATCTCATTATCATACATAAATATAATCAGAATGGTCGAGTATATTAAATCAACCAAAACGTGACAAAAACGATATTTTAATTCTGAGTGCTAAACTTGATGAAATCCTTTTTTAAAAATAGATATCAGTTAAATACTGGCTGGCGACCTTCACCTTGTAATTCGGTCTCTTTCTAAGATGAAACAATTTCTACAATATGTAATACAGTGTGACGGATCAAATCAAATTCTAAATGAAAGCATGCAACTCAATTTATCAGCACAAAATATGTTGTAATTTAAAGCGGGAAACCTGTTTTAGTTTAACCTGGGCACATACGCCAAGGTAGGAAAACCCTTTTCAGTTAATTATGTTGGCATGTTTACATAGATACTCTTATAGCAATAGGGTGTCAGTGTGTATATATGGGGATGCTATTTTGAAAGAAAATGTTTTAGCCAATCTTAAAATTTTTAAAAATCCTGATATACTTCATTCATGTTGCAGTGTACAATCATTGAGGAAAATATTTATGAGTTTGATTATTTAAATATTTGAATATAAACTTCAAATATATATTTAAGAAAAGGTATTCAGAGATATTCAGCTAGCACTGAGTTAAACTAATGATACAATGGTAGCAATGTGAGGGCGTGGTACAGTCTATGGAGTGGGGTAACATTATTGGGGAAGGAACTACATTGTGAGGTAGGAGTTATGATGAGGATGTGTTGACTAGAGAGAGAAAGAGAGAGAGCGAGAACAATGTTTGCGTGATTAATAATTTGTTTATACTTGTTTTTATTTTATTGAATTCTAATGCGTGCAATGCATCTCATGATGTAAATACTTAACATATTTAATATTTTGTTTTATTCGCCAAAATGCAAAACACCACTCTTTACATTTATATTGGAGCAGAGAATACACATTTACTTCATATAGAAGCCTTTGGACACCTCTAATATTGAAAGCATTAATTCACCACGTATCAGCGATGGATGAATTATGTTTATATTAACTGACAGAGTGGAAAACAGTGCTGGAAGTGTTCAGATTGCTTGTTACGAGCAATCTGAACTCTTCCTGCACTGTTTTCAAAGGCCTCCTTTGATTGGTGCGGTAAAAAGCGTATCTATGGAGTAAAGGGTTAAGTTGACATAGAATAAAACCACCCAGCTGCTTTCAGTTACATTTTTTTGTTATATATGCTACAAATCAAACAATAAAAATATGACCTGGACATTGTACTTTGTCATTTTCATAAAAGAAACCAAACCTTACAATAGTTTGGGGTGCCGTTTTACTATTTAACCATAATAAGTGATATAACTTATTTGAATAGGTGATATCACTTATTAGAACAATGAATATGAATTACCCCAGAGCCACACAGGGTTAATATTTTATACACAATAGTGAATATGCAAAAATGATAAAATGTTCATGACATTTATTCGAGGGACATCAATCAACAGTGACCCTTTTCTTGCATGGGCGCACTTCGGTTAATAGTACATAAAGAAGTCAACATAAATATATGTTTACACATATCAGCAGTTTGGAAACAACACATCGAATATATACATAAATCATCCTACACGGTGTGCTGTACATAAACAATACAAACATCATCAAATTAAGTTTGTTACATACAATAAGTAACAATCAATGTTTGATTAACGTGTTGGCTCCGGGTCTGACTTCTCATGATCTACGGGCTCCAAGAGGATGCAGATCAGAGGGTGGGGGTGACATTGCTCACTACTCAGTCACTAAACATTTCCTCAAACATCCGTAGGAGTCATCAATGGAATGATCAAGATATATAAGAAATTGTATTCCATACTTTTATTCAGCGTATTAAATCAAGTCTACATGTATATTTATAATGAAAATTATTATAAAACTGAATTAAGCGGCGTTTACCATTACTTTCATCAATCTTTTACATATATCACAACTGTTTGTTTCTATCTAGTTTATACTTTTTTTTACTTCCATTGTGAAACAAGTTTTTACAACTTATACAAATCCTGCTCGAAATCTGTGTAGAACCAGTACTAAGCATATGCAGAAAAAGAGTCTCACTCAAGGACACCACAGACAGCCTTGGGGGACAAAGACACCACAGACAGCCTTGGGGGAGAATCCAACATAAAACCCTATAATCCTAAGTTTGTTGTTCAACCACTGGACCATGGGCTCAACTGATTGTTTCTATTTTAAACAGTGTTTAAAAACAACCACACTTAAGTATCAGTCCACAGACACTTGACACAATATCCAACCAAGCCAAATTATGTAGCCATCAGTCTGGAACCATCTCCTTCATGCTCAACACCAGAGCAGAAGAAACCTCAGTTAAAGTTTCTGGTATGAACCACTCGGTTTAATCATCAACCTCTAAATCTGGGACAGTTTGTTTTTCTACCAAGTCTTTGCTATGATACAGTAAAGCTCAATTTAAATATAAAATTGTTACAGCCAGGACAGAGGGTGTGTTAACATTTTCGTTATAGTCTAACCTACGAAAGCAGTTGCCGCTATTGAGCAGCCACAATTTGCTTTTTTTCCATTTATATTCTTTCAGAGTGAATTAACCTGTATTAAGCAACAGTCTGCTTTTAACTGCCAATTTTGCTCCTTCCTTTGACTGGTTGTTTAAGACAGGCTTGACT
The DNA here is from genome assembly GCA_029582155.1 of Panopea generosa. Taxonomy (NCBI): domain Eukaryota; kingdom Metazoa; phylum Mollusca; class Bivalvia; order Adapedonta; family Hiatellidae; genus Panopea; species Panopea generosa. Next base: position 33,269,521 of record CM055908.1, on the reverse strand, counting down.
GTATAACAAAATAAGGAATAGCATATGCTATACTGTAATGGTTTTAAAAAGACACTGTTTCCAGTATTGCCTCTTCTGACGAAACGAAATTCAAAAGAAGACGCTGGTATTTATTTTATTTTCTAAGGAACTCGGCATATTATTGAAAAACTGAAGTTTCAGAAACTTACTACATCATGTATATATGTGATGTCTTGATAATAGCGGTAAACGGTATGAGCATCCAATTCACAAATTAAGAAAAATGTTTAAATAAATTTAAGATATTTTCTTTAAAAATATAATTCTCAAGACATTATCATCTCCTGACAGACATAGTCCACTTCCACTACACAAGCATTCCACTTCCACTTACCAGATATAACAACAATCCAGTCACATACATAATCCACTGACCAGACCTAATCACCTGACAGACATAAATCACTTCAACTGACCAGATATACAAGCAATCGAATGTCATATATTGACCAGACATAATTCACTGATAGACATAATCCACTCACAGACATAATACACTGACACACTTATCCACTCACAGACATATCCATTGACAGGCATATCCATTGACAGACTTATCCATAGACACACATATCCATTAACAGACATATCCATTTACAGACATATCCATTGACAGACATATACATTGACAGACTTATCCATAGACACTCATATCCATTGACAGACATACTCATTGACAGACATATCCATTGACAGACATATTCATTGACAGACATATCCATTGACAGACATATTCATTGACAGACATATCCATTGATAGACATATCCGTAGAGAGGCATATCCATTAACAGGCATATCCATTGACAGACATATCCAAAGACACACATATCCATTGACACACATATCCATAGAAACACATATCCATTGACAGACATATTCATTGACAGACATATCCATAGACACACATATCCATTGACAGACATATCCATTGACAGACATATCCATATACACACATATTCAATGACAGATATATCCATTGACAGACATATCCATAGACACACATATCTATTGATAGACATATCCATAGACACACATATCTCTTGATAGACATAATTCATTGACCAGACTTAATCTACTGACATACATAATCCACTGACCCGACAAAATCTACTGACAGACGTAATCAACTGACAGACATAATCCAGTGACAGACAAAATCCACCAATTTTTATACCATGAATATCAACACAACATATTCTTTATTAAGTCACATTTGTTGACGTTTTATTGTGATACATTGAACATTTGAATAAAAGATAAAAAACATAGGATGTATTACTTCAGCTAAATCTACAAAAACATATTTCTAAACCTATGATGTGCTCGCAAACGGTACTTAGTTTTGATAATCAAGACATTGTATTTCTTCTCGGTTGTATTTATCATACACATTAATCAATATTTGATATCTATTTTAACAATTTTAACAATTTTAGCTGTATGCATCCGTATAATGTATAATCACAGCATATTTAACTAGTTTTGTAATCGGTAATATTATAAGCAGTGGGTAGCCAGAATTAGTAGATACAGAAGTTAAGTGTACTCTATATACTTAATTAAATAACCAGTCGGAACATTGGATCCCAGAATACCAAAAACTTTAAAAATGGTACTAGAACTTTCACACTTTCGTATTTAGTAGTATTAGGTAAGATACAGATGGTGGTGATTTGGTGGTAGAGCAACAGATCCCTTTTATGTGTTTCAAACTTCTTCTTCCCTGCAAGACTTCGAGGACAATTTGTACAAAAACTTGTTTCACACATAATTGTAAAATGTCATGCCATAGCATACAAATAGCAATATCTGCAAAAGAAAATATTGATCCGATATTAAATAAAAAAGATAAAAAAAGAACATTTTCTGTCTGATTAAACATGGATTATAATAGAAAAAAATCATTACGTTCAACATATATTTACATATCGCTACATTCAACAGAGAAAATCTGCTTATTCAAACTTTCAGAAATAGGATCCATTTGTGTAAGGATCCAGGGACTGGTTTCACTAAACATCTGAAGCTGAAGTTTTCCGTGTACAATATTAATTTGATTAAATGAATAATTAAAATAATAACACAGTAAATGACCACAAAGACGAGCAAATCTTAATTTGGTGATAAAAAAAATGCAAAATTAACTTGTTACCAAAATAGCAATTAATTTTAACAAAGAACAAAATGCAATTGATGAAGCAAATACTTAATTATAATTGAGTATTTACAGCTACATTCAGCTTGAGGGCGTAGACACATAATTGACATTTGTGTGTCGCTAAATGTATAACACAACTTGATTGACACGGATCAATTCTAAAATGTTGATTTGTTCTAAACTTAATAAACAATGACAAATGCCAACATCGTCCAAATTTCTGGTTCAAGTGTATCTCGTTAAAGAGACATCTCCTTAAAATAACCCTGTTTTTGTGTTTGTTATGTATTACATTGTATTTATAACCTTGTACAGACTCGGGTTTCGAACACAATTTAAACCTCGAACTCGAATTTCTCACTCAAACCAGGTTCGAGTCTGTGCACAATAACACAACTTTATCATATTGTAGTTTGAGTTTGACATTGTACTAAATTTTTCCAACTGTCTGGAGATCTTACTTCATTATAATGGAGGCCTCACATTTCTGGATGTTCAATTTAAAGGGTTTTCTTGTTAAATGTATTAAAGCGTAATCTGCCGTGCCATAAAGGATTGGAAGAACAAATGATCCAACATAGAAAGCTTGACAACATACATTGATATAATGAATAATATTGACTTGTAGCCAGTAAAACTTATCAAATATAGTAATTATGTGTTCATACAACGCATTGCAAAATTGGGAAGAGTTTCGGGATTTTATTATGAATCAAAAGATGTCGTAGTCATTGGCGTTTAAGTCTTTAAGGTCTAACGTGACGTTGACTATGACAGATGGCGAGCCAGCGTGTAGATTTCTTTTTAAGAAAAATGTTTCTAGTCACAATCATGTGATGTGTTAAGTCAATGAAAGCTGACGTTTCCCCCTCTGCTCAATAATTTCTATCTGTTAAGAAGGGCGCATAAAACTCTGTGTTAACAAACTAATTGTTCAGTGTTATATAACTTGTAATTGACAAGTTGTGTCTGACCAGTTGGCATCATAAATATCGAGATATGACAAGTCAGTGAAGTGCATCTCATGAAATCGTAAAACTCTCATCAATTTCGCAACGCCTTGTATATAATTAACATATGGTTACATGAGTTTTTGGTTATGTATTGTCTATACAGGGAGATTGATGATTAAAAAGTTATTCAAATAATTCTGAATTCAACAATACCAAGTGGATAAGACTAAATATTAAAGTTTATCGGGGTGTGTTAAAAAAAAACTTTTATAATATTATCAATATTTAATATAGCTCATGAATAAAAAAGAAATTGAATTGCCAAAATAAGTAATTATTCCTCTATGCAATTGATGAATTTCATATTAATATTAAGCAACACTGCAAGAAAATACACATATAAAATATGGCCACTTGGAGCCGTCTGATGACGTTATATATGTATATTCTGGTTACCAGTATCTTGTGTTAAAGGTATATTGGCTACATTTTGTATCCTCTGTTTTATCAAAGAGTAAGTAGACAATCACGGCGTGATTAACAATAATTTTACCGAATTCAATTCACTCAACTAATGAAAATTGGTTTTGGTCTGATCCACAATTTGAATGTTTTGTGTGAGCAAAGTTGATGAATGTGAGTATGACTATACTACACTAAAACAAACTGCATGGCAACATGACATATAATTATTAAAACTTGTCAATTTTTCCCAATCATATTTTAATACATGATTCATCTGTACCTTTCTTAGCCTTGTAAACATATTTCTATACGCAATTATTATAAATTGTTTATTTTCCCCCATATAATTTCAATATGAGATCAAACATAACAATTTATAACATTTTTTTCAACAGATGTGACTGATAACACACAGTTGAGAAAAACCACCATATGCGTTAACTCTGTCATGGGTTCTAAGCTAAGGTGAGAATGCAGTTAAACACAGTTTGCAGTTTGACACAAACATTATGTACAAAATGTCAACATTTATCTTTCAAATATCTGAATATTAATACTAAATATATTTATATACAGTTATAGTAAATTAGTATATTACAAAAATATCAATATTACCACCATTACAAATAATCAAATAACATAAACATTTCATCTGTAGAATTGTCTTCCTTTCTCGGTCTTGTAAACATATTTACAACCATTTTGTCAAACACTAACCGATTACAACCATTATACAATCTGTATTGTCACCACGTCTTAAATATCGTCACTGTGTGTTAAATAGTGTTACTGTGTGTTAAATATTGTCCTTTGTGTGTTGAATACTGTGTGCTAAATATTGTCCCTTGTGTGTTAAATATTGTCACTGTGTGTTAAACAGTGTCACTGTGTGTTAAATAGTGTCACTGTGTAGTGAATGTTGTCACTGTGTTGTGAATGTTGTCACTGTGTTGTGAATGTCAGTATATACTCTGGATACGCTTGTGTATCATGGAATATCACAAACTCCATCGGATTAGTAACATCGTCCACGGCCGAATCGTACAAGACGAGCGGTTGTGCAGGGTTCACAGGTGGAAGATACCTCATTGTTTTATCACCTTTACAAAACTGACCTACAATAAACAATGAGAGCTGATCACACAAAGCCAAATAAAGATTAAGGAACATAGTTCTCAGCACAAATCATACCCTTGCAATTATCAGAGACTTTCATCACGAGACCTCGAACATGAGCTTTATTAAACCGTCTCTATGAGTGCATCAATTCATGAAGTTCTGAACTGACAGATCAAGAGACACATTTCTTAATGATTCTAACATACCACCATAAAGTCAACAAGCACAATGTCAACATTGTATGACACATGCCCACCAAAAGGTGGGTAGTAAAAATTGATAAATGGCTTCAATCGTAGTGTGTTTACATGGAGATTTTTATACATTACCTGTAAGTGCTTTTACAAGAAACATATATCCCTTGGTAGGTCCTGCATTTGCTGGAGCATTGGCACCCGAGAGCCAACCACGGGCAGAATAAGATGCATTTCCCGCGAAATACACACCAGCCCCAAACCATATACCTACAAAAAACATAAACTTCTGAGAATTTCTCCATGTCTTGTCAGTGATGTTAACCATATACCTACAAAAATTATAAACTGAGAATTTCTCCCTGTCTTGTCAGTGATGTTTACCATATACCTACAAAAAACATTAACTTCTGAGAATTTCTCCATGTCTTGTCAGTGATGTTATTCTTTGAACTTTATCAACAAAATTCATAAATGGAGGCGTTAAAATTCACATACTATTTTAGTTACAAATTGTTCTGTAAACACACACATATAATAACATATGTCAGTAACATCAGCATGTACACAGATATACACATGTGCATACAGGGACATATACTAGTAGGCACAAGTACACAACTATATGCCCAAGGGCTATAATGTCCAGATCAAAATAACTGATTTGTGATTGAACGTCTCATTATGGTGAACATTTTTTACACATTATTTCAAAATCTGTCAAGTGGTTTACAAAATATGGAGTCAACACCAAACATTGAACCTATTTCTGACCTTGAACCTCTAAATGTGACCTACAGACACGGGTATCAAATGGGACACATTGTTTGATTATGTTGGACATCTTTGTCATTTTATTTCAAAATCTTAGACGTGGTTTACAAGATATCTAGCGGACACAAATTTTTGTACACTTTTCTGACCTTAAGCCTCTAGGTGTGACCTTGACCTTTGAGCTACGGGTCTGACTCTTAAATTTGACACTTCATTCAATTATGGTGAGTATTTGTGTCATGTTGTTTGAAAATCCTTCCAGGGGCGTTCATGGGCATGCCTGGGCATATAACTCAGAGTTGAATGTGGTAAATAAAAAAAAAGGTTAAAAAACAAAAAATCACTAAAAATGAATTTGGAGGGAATAGGTGTTTGTGTTAATTTCAAGCAATTTAAATGACTTCACAATCCTTGTTAAAGTCGCTAAAAATTACTCATTTGCAGTTCTATTTAAGAAAAAAACCTCCGAGAGGATACCAACTCCACCCCCCCCCCCCCCCCCCCCCCACACACACCCCAAGTAGGAGGAGGACAACACCCTCCCTAGGGCATGTTCATCTAGGAACAAAACTGCCCTTATTGCATGAGAAAGTTATAGCTCTGAAAAGATCCGACGTATGACAAACATTTCTTAATAGATGTTCTACAATTTTTTGGGGATTTCAATTTAAGAACATAACACATATATGCCTTACTAGATCTACCACACAATACCTTTCTCGCCAACGATCTCTTTTCAGTAGTAATTGTGTAAGAAAGTGAAACTGTTAATAAACTCATATTTCTGCCAACTTCAAGTAAAAAGGAACATGATAAATTTGAAACCAATATAAGTTATATATAGAAATGTGTATAAATGTGTGTAGAGAAAGCCAAGATTAAACCCGCTATGTATTTTGTAGAATACCATTCTTTCCGCAGTAACTTCTGTTGAAGCCATGCATTTGTATGCTGTTGACACAATCTGGAGTTGTTCCATGCCAGACCAGTCTCTCTATCGGCATGTTTGCCGGTAAATTTGCCTTCTGTCCTTCAATTTGTTTCTTCTTTGCTGCGTACTGCTGATACAGGGCCTTGTTCTGAATTCTTTCAATCTGAAAAGTGATTAAATAGGTTAACAAACAGGCAGGCGGGCGGGTGGATGGACGGTTGGATGGATAGGTAGGTGGATGACTGGCTGGCTAGTTGGCTGGCTGGACAAAAGTACTAACAAATTGATATCTAAATGACTTTTATGTGCCTGGCTGATTATTTGTGTGTAAAAGCATTTTTTTAGCCACACAATTTTTTTCAACTGTTTTTCAACGATAAAAAAAACCTACTAACCCTAAACACTTAAATATCCATTTGTGTGTGTGGACGGATGGACAGACAAAAAAATAGATACAGTATGTGCCATGCATAACCATCATTCTACTATTCATCTTGAGTTTTGCTAAAACACATCACTCCGCACACAGACACATCAAAGTTTTTTGGCAACATGAATAGACTCCGCATCACTCCATGACCAACTCTGAATGACTCTGCATCATCTCGTATCACACCAAGTGCAAATAAATTTACAATGAACAATACCTTCATTTTATTTTAAATCCATTTATCAATCCATCGTTAACATGTACTAGTACATATTTTCTTATGTTATGTTATATTATCCTGTTTTGACTATTAAATTTTTATTTGAAATCATATTTTAATAATTAAAGAAAGTAACTACCATAGTATGCTATAATGAATGTATTATAATCTCTCCCATTCATTGCTTGTTAGTCCTGTGATACAATTCTATCCATTACAACTGTTAATAATTTTCATGACATTATCAAAAGTATAGTAATTTTATTCAGACTTTGTGTATGATCTAATCATATTGATTCATATTAAACATGTTTTTCTGTATATGTACAGTAAATGTAAAATCACACAATACACCGAGTCACTCGGAGTGACAGCAATTTGCACTCCCGAGTTATTCTGCAAATGGACTTGGCGTCAATATATATTTTCAGCATGCAATAAATTAAAATAGAAGTATCGTTACGTGTGGTGCGTATAGTAGACAGGTAAAACCTGACCTTTGAAACTTGAACTTTGTTCTTGTCAAACGTGTATCTGCCTGAGTATGATCCAGTCTGTACTTCTGTCAAAAATCTTTGTTCCATAGCCTTGTAGTCAGCATCAGTAGCAGCCAAGTTTACAAGTTTTATATTTTCATTGTCCTTCATAGTTGTCCAAGTATCAGGCAGAGCATCAGATGTTGCTAATGAAATAAATGTTATGCTCATGAATATAATAAAATGAAATAAGAAATATCTGGGTTAGGTTACATTTCATGAATTATAACTGGAATTCAGTTTTTATCGAAAATATTTGCACTTTTCAATGCTCAAGTACATACTTAATCAAATCTCCACAATTCATATTTGTCCACATGATGAATTGTTAATTTATATACACTTAATCGTGTTGATGATGTTAGTATGCTCAGATGTCAATCCAAGAGATAGTTAAATAACTGTGAAATTAAACCGCAGAAAAATATATTTTATGTATGGCTCTGCCAAGCATATTATTTTTGTCAATCAGTTTAATGAATTGAATAATAAATGAGCACAAATGTAAGATTCTTTTCATCACATAACTGATTTTTTTATATGGAAACAAATCTTCCTTACTAAATGAACAATAAGTATGGCAAGAATTATACTTTACTAAACAGTTATCAAATACTTTCTGTTAAAATTAATATTAAGAATTAAAAGAAAACAAAATAACAGGTATTGATTTTTTGTTGCAACGCCAGTGTCAACTGTGTGTTCAGGTTCACTACACAGTGGAATTTAGTTCTTTGTACTATATTAAATAACGTCTAGGACTTTTTTTAAAAAAAAAATTTTATAGCAGGAATGTATCCCCACATAAAATTGCACAATAACTGGTAGGCTGACCAGCTTGTTATTTTTTAAAAAGAGTGTACAGTGACACTCTAAGATTTTTTTAAAAGAGAAGTCCTCAAATGCATATAAATACATGCATCTGTTAAAATCCTGTACAAGTCGGGATGAAGTCCAAGGAGAGCTATTGTCATGACCCCGGCGTTGTTGTCGGCGGCATCTGCAGACACCTTGGTTAAACTTTTGCGTTTAAGTTTAAAATATCTATGCAACCACTCATTGGATGTGAATGAAACTTTGCATGTCTGTTCACCATCATCAGTGGAACACACAGAGACAAGAACCATAACTCTGGATTGCATTTTGGCACAGTTATGACCCTTTTTGAACTTAGACACCCAGAGGCGAGCTTTGTTGGTCTTCTGACAACTCTTGTTAATACCAGTGGTGTCTTGTTGCAGTACATGCCATGTCAATTTTTGCTCTACTCTCTTGCAGTAAGAAATCACAATCACTATGAACTATTTTGTAAATATTTCAAACCATATTATATAGGACTTTTTTTAACTATGGTCGTAATCATGGGTGACTAAAAGATTATAATTTTTTATAATTAATTTATAACAACTAATATTTGGGTGGTTGCCCCTTCCAACTGAACCGCAGTGGTGGTTTAGGGGTAGCGAATCCACCTTACAAGCCGAAGGTGATGGGTTTGATCACCTGAAGGGTCATACATGTACAAGAAGCTTCCTTGCTTGATGCTCAGCATTTAGAGGATAATTCAGTATAATGTGACTGTGTGCTGTGGCATGATACTCCATTACGAAAGCAGGTACATGTATTTGTCAGGTTTACTCACATCTTTGACTGACAGTGTGGTAATTTTAATTTGATAACTTACGACACTTGCAGATGTTTGTGTATTACAAAATAATGTTGGCACACAGCATTTCTGATAAATTTCACTCAACATTATTGTTGGAATTTCTATATTATTTTACATCTTTGCTGTGTTAAGTTGATAATTTTGGTAAATTCACTCAACAATATTTCTGAAACTTCTATATTGTTATACACAATGATGCAAACATGTAATGGAATTATTCCAGTATGTACACAGACCCTAAATTTTGTTTTCATTTTGGAAAGAAAGATAACTCACCAAACTGGCATTATATTTTGCACATTTGTAATCATTCATGTCAAAAAGCATAAAATGTTTTTAAATATCGTTAGTTTTAACTGTGAGAGAGCAAAAACTGTTAGTAAATATCAATTTATTTATTTCAATTTTTTTTTAATCTTATTTTCATAAATAACAACGCAAGGCTCAATATAAACTTAAAATATTTTCTTAAGTATGAAAGTTTCAAGTAGTGCTACACTGTACTTGAAGAGTTATCTCTTCATATATTTACACATATAAAGATTGTTAAATGTGAACAGGTCAACATTGCTGCAAATTCCTTTAAAAAAAAAAAAGCAGATCTTGGTTAGAACAGCCGGTAACATATATGATTATCAATTCAGGTGTTGCAAGTTTGAATTCATGCCTGGTCACATTCTCTGTGATGATTGAAATAAAACACTGTGTTTCATTGTCATTCATAATTAATTTCAACAATGCTGCATATTCCTTTAAAGAAACACTAAGTCTGGTTAGCGGAGTCGGTTGTTTGTGTGACTATCAATCAAGGCATCGCAAGTTCAAATCCCTGCTCAGTCACATTCTCTGTGATGATTGATAAACAACTCATTATCATTCATATCTCACTGTTGACTCAAGAGGGAAGGCAGCTATCAGCTACTTGCAGAGATGGGTATGCTCGAGTATAGGTTAACCTTCAACGATCCCAGGAAAGAGTGGTTGGGTTAAGTGATTGTCTGTTAGCCCTCAATGGCATAAAAAATGATGCTATACTTTAAAAAAAAAAATTTAAAGAGAAACTCACCTTTTATCAAGTCTTTTCTTATAACCTTCACAGAATCTGATTCATCACCTTTGGGATAATCAATCAGTTTCTCAAAGTCTATCACATAAACAGTTACACCACCTGTGTTATCTACAAGTTCTACATTCTTTCTGTTATCCTTGTAGGCTCTTTCAATGTTATAGTTGGAGGTTTTGTCATATGCAATCAGATTGATTCCAGTGGCTGTCACATCTTCATGGTGCCAGCGCACTAACTGATACAGGGTGTCTGATTCTTTAACAATATTCCGGCGTTTTTCGATATTGCGTATTGTAGAATACAATTCTGCCCTGGCATCGTCTGCTTGTCTGAATGGTCCAGAGATAAATATAATTCCAGCTGCTTTGTCTGTTTTCATATTAACAAGCATAGGGGTGTCATTCAACTGTTTTTCCTGAAAAAAAACCCAATAAGATACTCAAATATTGCAGAGCAATACAATATGCTGAGCTGTAATGTAGTGGATAGAATGTTTGCCTCCAGAGGTTGCAGGTTCGACCCCCAGCTCGACCCAATGCCTCTAAAAAAATAACACTCAGTACTGGTTCTACCCAGAAAGAGCGGTCCAAATAAGCTTTAATCTTTCTTCGCAATTGAGCTGCAATAAATAACTAAAGTAGTACGATGTCAGTCTGCAAAATCTGGATTCTTCGATAACTTAAAAATTTACTTGAGGTAGTCATCAATCTAAAAATTAAAATTACCTATTATGATAACCATTTAGCCCAGTTAGCTCAGTTGGTAGCATGACTGACTTTCAATCCAGGGCTTGTGAATTCAAACCCCCGGTCGGCCGCAGTCTCTGTGATGATTGATATGCCGCCTTGCATCTCATTTTCATTCATCTCTCACCGATGATTCAAGTGGGAAAAACTATTAGTTACTTGTAGAGATGAGTGTGCTTGATTACTAGTTAACCTTCCATGATCCACGGAAAGAGTGATTAGGTTAACTGATCATCTATTAGCCCCTGATGGCATAAAAATTATGCTAAATATTCAAACAAAACAAAATGAATCATTTGAATATTTACTTCATCAGCTGTCAGTGTTCGTACAATCTCATTGTAGTTTTCTATTTTCAAGGTTATATATGCTTTTTCCAGTTTAGCATCAAGCTCCTTTATACAGTTGGTGATGTTGTCTTTACTGTCCGAGTATATTTTAAGTTGAAGTGAGGACTTAGTTTCCCGGTATTTCACTGTTTCTGCTGGTGAAAGTGTTCCTTTTTTCTGTCTTAACACATAATCTTTTACACCTGAAAATGTATAAAAAGCAAATGTAAACAAATTCTCTCCCTTCGACTTCTTGATCATAAAAGCAATTATATGGATGAAGTAAAAACAGTATTGGGTCAGATGAATGATGGATAGCATTGCTTCTAACACCCTGTCTGGATATCATGGTATACTCCTGTCCGCTAAACACTGTACTGAAGTTACACAGCAATCATATGGAGGAAGTAAAAACAGTATTGGGTCAGATGAATGATGGATAGCATTGCTTCTAACACCCTGTCTGGATATCATGGTATTCTCCTGTCCGCTAAACACTGTACTGAAGTTACACAGCAATCATATGGAGGAAGTAAAAACAATATTGGGTCAGATGAATGATGGATAGCATTGCTTCTAACACCCTTTCTGGATATCATGTTATACTCCTGTCCACTAAACACTATACTGAAGTTACACAGCAAGTATAGCTTTTTCGAATGAGATTTAACACCATATCCAACCAACAACAAGTTTAAATTGGCACCCATGTTTATTATAAATAACACAGGTTCAAGTTAAAATTGTATAACTAGGTAAAAAGCAAACAAATCAAATATCAATAAGATATTTTAAAACAAATATATTTCATACAGCAACCTTTAGTACAAATTTACAATGAATGAAAGAAATTATATTTGTTCAATTTATTGAGCAGACATTGATTAAAATGCAATTAAACAGTAAATAAAGGGGCATAACTCAGGTAAAATTTTCATTGCTGATTTAAATCCAATGCAAGCTGTTGTGAGAAGAAGTTATATGTACATGTACCTATTTAAAATGAAAATGGCAGTATTTGTTCAAGTTACATGGTGAATGTTACATGTGGGCAGGGCTATTTTACCTGGCAATTCTTGTTCTGACACCACTATTATGGGCTGAGGATCTACTACTAAAAATATAATTTTATTTTGTTTCAATAATGAAGTTTAATTTTGCACAAAATGCAAATTTTACTTTTTAACAGACTACATTGTTGGGTCTCATAAACAAATAATGCAGTCTATTTTTCATCAACAACAATGGATATTCCTCACAGATCATCTCTGGTTTGCCCTTTCAAACCCCTTTTACTTTGGAAATTCAACCTTCAACCCACAAAACCAGGGACTGCTCTGTGTGGAACACTTACACTGACAAACAGTGTGTATTATAAAAGCCCACCTATGTATAGAATAGAGTTAAAAATCATTATTAATATTTGTCAAATTCTCAAATTACCTGCTCCAAACTTCTTTAATCTATCAAATGTTCCTGTCTGTGAACTGGCAGCATTTTGAGCCTTTTTGTGTAAGGCATCCATGATTGGGTCAAACATAGTTGGTGTTCCCTTGAACACAACTAGGCGGACATCTTTGACATGGATGTTGTGGTTACCGCTTGTGAACTCATTTATGGCTTCAAACAGTTCTTCAGCAATGTGTGCTGGGTCAAAGGTGAGGTAACCCGTACCTAAAACAAACAATACAGTAATCAAAATATAGTAAGAAATAACATGTTTCATGTTACTCTAATGGTGTAGGTTTGAATTATTTCCTGGCCAGTCTTCACACTGACGATTGGCCATCGTTGCTCTCCGCCCATGAACTTATTTTGTGTTCATGAGTCTCCCACCTCTGAATATGTGGGGAAGATGTCAGTGTGTCAAGTTTTTGCTAACTGCTAAGTGCATCCCAGGAACAATGGTAGATGCACTGACTGCTGTTGTACTGAAATACTGTAGATAAAAGGAGTAAAACCCCATAAAAACAAACAAACATTACAACTATCAGGGCTGTTTTCCTGGAACCACATAAAAACAAACAAACATTACAACTATCAGGGCTGTTTTCCTGGAACCACATAAAAACAAACAATACAAATATCAGGGCTGTTTTCCTGGAACCACATAAAAACAAACAAACATTACAACTATCAAGGCTGTTTTCCTGGAACCACATAAAAACAAACAAACATAACACCTATCAGGGCTGTTTTCCTTCAAATTGGGAAGAGGCCCAAGTGTTCAAAATTGGGGGAAAATAGAAGATTGAGGGGAAATTTGGAATTTATTTAAAGCTTTAGCAAACTAAAAAATAAAGTGTTACACTGTTAAGATCAAGTTCTTACCATTAATTAACCATTAATTATCAGATATTACAGTAATACTTAATTTCCAGCATGTTTTTTATCCCCTAAATGTAAGAAAAATTCTAAAAAAAATTTAAAAAATTTAACTTGGTCAGGAAAAAACTGTTTAATAAGGTAAAAAAGCTCTCACTATCCAACAGTAATCTAAATATGACACAGTAACTTATGACCAATGCACAGAAATGGTGGTAAACATGGCTCATGTTTTGGGCCAAGCCTGTTAATTTTAAAGTCTACAGAATGACAAGTAGTCAAATTTGTGTCTACGCCCCTGACAGTTACCGGTTATTGTTACATATACAGAATGGAACAGCTCAGCCGCCACTTTTGTGTGTCGATATACTTAGTAGTGTTATTTAAATGTGTATACGACATCAATACGACAATATTGATGTTTTAATTTGACATAGTCTAAGTGTTTTTTTTATTCAAGTCCAAATTTTAAGGAAATTGCGTTAATAGTTTTTGAGGAAATAGACAAAATATCAGTGACATAAAATGTCAGGTGGCAGGTTAGTTGCTCCGTTTCGTATGTCTAATCACAACGTACAGTCAAATTGACCTTAACATTGTATGTGTTTTAAACACAGTATAAAGTCACCAGTACCCTAATGCTATACATGTTGTAGTATACATGTTTTGTTGAACGCGTAGTCCAGTGTCAGACCATCTAACACAAAATCAGAAGACTGTGTGTTGGATCCCCTGTCATGGCTATGTGCAGTATCCTTGAGCAAAACACTTTATCCACATATGCTTAGTACTACTTCTACCTAGAAATGCTTCGAGAGTGATACGTAAAAGTTATATTCACAATTGATGTAAAATAAATAAGTTTAAATAATACACAATGTACAGTCAAATTGATCCAACTTTTTTTTAAGACACAATATGATATAGTCACCTGATCCCAGAACAGGGAATGATAAAGATGTCCATTTTTTATCATTGGCTTTTTGAAGACATTTCTTCATTATTTTCCTCCATCCACCAAGACTTTCCTCAAACTGTACATGGATGATATTTTTAGTTGGTAACCCGGAACACTTGGTTACCAATATGCCTTTCTTGTCAATTTTATCTATGTTCCTTTGTTCTGCAAATAAGGATCAAGCAAAATGTTAAATACACATGGTAATGTTGACATTGATGTGACCAAGGATTTATATAGAGAAGGTCAAGAAACTGACAGAGATTTTATGAACGCTCTTGTATTCATGCGAACTCTAACACATCTTGTTTTCAATTATCCTACCTTTATTTATCTCAGAAATACAAAAAATTCTTTAAACAATGGAATTCTCTACAAAACGAGACCATTCCCAGTAACTGTATTTAAAGTTGTTGAAGTACTTATGATTACAAAACTTGTACATGTATAGCAACAAAAATACTTGAAATTTTATTTATAACTGCAACATTTTTAATTCAAGATCATTTTGCAACATGTAGCTTCCATTTAATGTATAAAAATTCAGTTGCCTGTGAAATCTGTACGATTAATTTACCAAATTATTAATTCTTCGTGTCCTATGTAAGGCCATTATAAATTAATTGACTGTCATCAAATTTTTTCTTAAAATAGGTTATACAATCATGTAACATTATGCAAATATTAAATCTGATTTACTATTTTAAATATTTCCATTTAGTAATGACAATAACTCATTACAATAAAAACAGTTAATTAAACAGATACCTTGTTCCAGAACATTATGTATATATAGTATCTTAAGAATTGAATTTTGAATCTGAATTATATCTTAACTTGCCACGCAATTGCTATGTCTAGGCTTTGAGTACGGTATCTGCTCACAAGCTTAGAACTGAATCTGGTCACTAAGAATAGAACAGAATTGACCAAATCGAAAGATATTGCACTTTATGTAATACACATAGTTTGAAAGACGAGTATCATTTTATTCTTATCTGTCCTTTGCAAATTATATATTAAAAATTACAATAGGCCCAACAAATCAAAGCAAATTACAGAACTTTTGAAACTGCGAAAATACATATACACAGCATTTAATGTATGTCAAGTATATACATGTAGGGTTCTGGAACCTTTTAACAAATCATTATTTGTGAGGCCTTGTGTATGTGGGTACGAGTGAACATATATATTACCCTTTACTTCATATAGATGCCTTTTGACACCTCTAATAAAGATGCCTTTGGACACCTCTAATAAAGAAGGCTTTTGAATTATTTGCTGAATTATGTTTATATTAACTGACTGAGTGGAAAACAGGGCAGGAAGTGTTCAGATTGCTTGTTATGAGCAATTTGAACTCTTCCTGCACTGTTTTCAAAGGCCTTATGTGATTGGTATCTATGGAGTAAAGGGTTAATTATCATGGATGATATATGGAATTAAGATATTTATTTAAAAGTAAATTGATTACGAAATTCATTTATAAATAATAAAGTCCAACCTCTTATTGAAATATAAACTACAGAAATACAGATGCTTCATTATGATATCAATTATACCGGTAATAATATTTTAAACAAGAAATGTCACTTGTAAGTGTCGCATGCCCCCCAAACGGTCATTTAAAAATAACAATATAATTATGTTATAATAGGTAGCGATGTATCCATGAATATAAAGAGTAATGGACTGATGTTTCAGACTAGACATGCAATTTCATGTTTTTTACATTAAAGCATGACCTTGACCTTTGTGTAACTTTGACATCTGATGTAATGGTCTGTGTATTTCAACAGTCAAAGGCTGCTGAAACATCATCATAATATGCTGATCACTTGTGTCAAGCTATTTTATAATCCCTAAATGTAAGACAAAGTTACAGATCAATTGTTGATAAACTGAGCCAAGTGTTTTTGAAATCCATCCGTGTATGATAAAGTTAAAGGACGGACTTGAAATCTCAAACAGATTCAAAGTGTTGTCATACATACTAAAAGTGTGATCTTGACCTTTGAGGTATGGGTCTAGGTCTTACTTATGACACATCATCATGTCATTTTGATAAATTGAGTCAAGTTTAAGGCAAAGTCACAGACCAGACACACAAAATCAAACAAATTGAAAGTGTGACCTTGATCTTTGAGGAAAGGTCCTGGGTCTTACATGCGACACTTAATTGTGTCAAGTTGATCAACTGAGCCAAGTGTTTTTAAAATTTATCCATAGATGACCAACCGGACAAGAAATATCAAAATGACTGAAAGTGTTGTCAAGTTAAATTGTGACCTTGACCTTTGAAGTGGGAGTTTGGGTATTAAGTGCAAGACGTCGTCATGTTATGTTGATCATTGATAACAAGTATTTATAAAAATCCATCTATGCATGACAAAGTTGCAGGCCTGACACAAAATCTCACACAGACTTATAGTGTTGTCAAACTCAAATTGTGACCTTGACCTTTGAGGTATGGGTGTGGGTCTTATTCACGACACATTGTCATGTTATGTTGATCAATTATAGCAAGTATCATTAAAATCCATCTATGCATGACAAAGATACAGGTCGAACACAAA
This sequence comes from Panopea generosa, assembly GCA_029582155.1. Taxonomy (NCBI): domain Eukaryota; kingdom Metazoa; phylum Mollusca; class Bivalvia; order Adapedonta; family Hiatellidae; genus Panopea; species Panopea generosa. The sequence continues at coordinate 33,252,047 of CM055908.1, read as the reverse complement.
ATCTCACAGACTCAAAGTGTTGTTAAACAAACTCAAATTGTGACCTTGACCTTTGAAGTACAGGTGTGGGTCTTACTCGCGACATGTCGTCATGTTATGTTGACCATTTGTAGCAAGTATTTATTAAATCCATCTATGCATGACAAAGTAACAGGCCGGACACAAAATCTCACAAAAACTCGAAGTGTTGTCAAACAAACTCAAATAGTGACTTTGACCTTTGAATTATGGGTGTGAGTCTTACTTGCGACACGTCGTCATGTTATGTTGATCATTGATAACAAATATTTATAAAAATCCATCTATGCATGACAAAGTAACAGGCTGGACACCAAATCTCACACAGACTCAAAGTGTATTCAAACAAACTCAAATTGTGACCTTGACCTTTGAGGTACGGGTGTGGGTCTTACTCGCGACACGTCGTCATGTTATGTTGTTCATTTGTACCAAGTATCAACAAAATCCATCTATGCCTGACAAAGATACAGGCAAGAAACAAAATACTGGATGGACGGACAGACACAGATGGACGGACGGACGCTTCGATAACTATATGCCATCCCAAAAATTTTTGGTGGGGCATAAAAAATTTTATGAATTGTTTCATAAAATGTGTCTAATGATAAATATATTGGATATATGTTACAATATATGTATGTAATGAGAAATGATATATTTAAGTTACAAATAAAGAAATATTAAATCTTCCCATAAAATTTGCGGAAAAAAAATCTGCTATAATGGCAAACACTTCCCTACATGTGTCAACAGTGCCAAAAGGTTTGCTGCCATACCTAACATGAAGCTTAATCAAAACTTCCGATAATTACTAAACATTACTGACGAGCGTAAACCGCATGGAACTATGTATAGTCTAACAAAATAATTTTATATGTTCATTTACTTACTCTGACTTTCATCTTTTAGATTGCGACATTTCTTCAGTAGAGCTTGTGCCACTGCCCCTGTGAAGGGAATATAAATAAAACAATGGTAACTAAACAAGAGGGCCACAATGGCTCTAAATGGCTCACCTGTGGAAGAGAAAACAATGCCAACGAAAGTAAGGTTTTATCATGTCATAACTTAGACATTTAAAGTTGGTCAGCTGGGATTTATTTTACAAAATTTATTTTACTTGAATTATTGGCGAAAACAAGAAAATTCAGTGAATTCATATTCCCTGCTCAAAAGGGCCATGGACTAAGAAAAAATAAACATTGCCTAAGTATGTGGGTACTGAAACACTGCATTATGATGCCTGAGATGTACAAAATAATATTGTAATGTTAAACATCACTTCCAGAAGGCGTGTCCTCATAAGAAAGTTCAAGATGGTACGTGCTGTTACACAATAGTTATACCGGTAGGTTGATAAAAACTGTAATGAATGTAATTTCATTGAAAAGATCAATGAGTCATTATTTTAGAAGAAATTACTGAATCTGAAGACCTCAGGTTAATTTGAAGACCTTGGGTTAATCTGAAGACCTCACGTTCATGTTTAGGGAATGTACCTGCTGTACAGCAAGTTTCATTTGAATCAACTTAAAACTGTGGGCAGGTTTGTGTCTGCAAGGTTGTTGGTCTAAAGTCTGAGGTCAAAATAAAGTTAAAATAAGAAAGAGCCATAACTCAATAAAACATCATTGAATTGCAACATCAAGACCATAGGCCCTTGTTTAGATCATGTACTTGCCATACAGCAAGTTTCATTTGAATCCAGTTAAAACTAGGAGAGGAGTTGTTGGTCAAAAACGTGACGGACAGATGCCATTTCAATATCCCTTAGTTTTCTTCAAAAAAGAGAGGGATAGATAATATTAAAGTATTAGATGTTATATCAACATATTATTTTATTTCAATTTATTCTTTTCAATCATGTGAGACAGGCAGATACTGGTAAGACTATCTTGCATACCGGACAAGGTGATTATCCGACCCTTCTGCATATTGTTCACAGTATAACAGTTATCCCTCGGGGCGGAAGTTTCTATCCGAACCTCAACCCTATATAATATCACAATACCATGTGACATTAAGGGCATGACCGTCTATCAGATTCAACTGGGCTCCATTAGCTTAGTCAGTCTGACTATCAATCCAGGGGTCATGATCACACAGTCTCCATCGTGATTGATAAAATGATATCGCGTCTCAATGACATTCATCTCTCACCACTGATTCAAGTGGAAAAGTTATCAGTTACTTGCAGCGTGAGTACTGGTTAATCTTCCAAGATCTCAGGAGAGAATGGTTAGGTTAACAGAAAGTCTGTTTGACAATGATGGCATAAAAATGTCGCTACTTATTAAAAAAAATCAAATTTAACAGATTCCATGTTTATTTACCTTGAAATTGTAAAGATTTGCCTACACTGTTTACTATGGCATCAGAGTCCTCATCCAGAATATCGCTTTTGTACACTTTTAGATAGACCTGCCGTATCTGGCAACCTGAAATTATTAAATACTTACTCACATAACGTGTGTGTTGGTGTATTTACGCTACACTAACATATCTACAGTATCTCAGGAACATTATGTTTATATCATTAACTACACTTTATTCTGAATTCGAACCATACGCTGCCAAGCAAGTTTAGAACTGCTATGTCTAGATTATAATACACTTAAGACTTGAAACTAGTTGATATGAACAGAACAGAATCAACCATATTCAAAAATATTTCACCTTAAGTAATACACAACCCACACATTGATCATGGGGTGAATAAATGAGTTATTATTTGGTAGTTGAAAAAACAACAACATGATTTGGAAGATAAGTATCTGTCTGTTGTGCAATGACATTAATGAATTGTATATGAAACATTATTTTCATAATAGACCCAGAATTTATAAGTTTATTGAATCGGTATGTAATGAGAAACACTAGTTTAAGTTACAAATAAAGAAATATTAAATCTTGAATCATGTATGCTGTCCATCATTTTCAGCTGTTTAAACATAAACAGATTAAAACAATGATTACCTATCACACAGCTGGTTAGTGCAGCGGGTATAATATTTCTATGGGTAAAATATTTCTACAAGTAAAATATTTCCATGGGAAAAATATTTTTGTGTTTCAACACAGGCACTGCATGAATACTTCCTGCAGAACATTTACTATGTAAATATTGAGCACACAGAACATTTGAAACTGTTTATCTTTATTCAATCGCCAATGCACATATATACATGCAACCATAATGTCCAAGTATAACCTATTCAAAGGTAAGGAGTATTTATCGACAACTACTGTCATGGTAATCACAGCCATAGAAAGTCTTTTGAGCTTATGAATTTTTATATTTATAACAATGCTACTATGTTTAGTTTGAATCTGATGGAAGTTGGAGAAGGAACTACCATAACACATGCCCTTCAAGTTTTAGCCAGTGTACCACTTACCATTGCTGTCGGCATTAAATTTCTTCTGCGAGTTTTCTAAATCTGGTCCTCCATGTTTGGCCTCATTCCTGTTATCCTCTTCCAAGATTCTGCTCCCTCTATGACGCAGTGTCCTACCTGGTCTTGAGACCTTCCCTTGATACTTCACAATATAACCTTTGAAAGCCTGGCAAAAGTAATGCAATACTGGATTAGAACAGAAAAGATCTTGGAATAATACCAAAAATGGATAAGAAAAACATTATTTCTTGTTTTTCCATACTATTCCTATGTAAAAATCTAAATCCCCGTACTGGACCAAACTAGAACCTAGCCCCCATTATTTGAACAAACTTGAAATGCCTACTCATAGAGATCATTTAAACCAAATAATACTATAAACAAATTTGGTTTGTTGGTTCTTGAGAACTTTTTGAACACTCACAATTTTATCCCTTTTTTGGCCCCTGCTGGCCCCTTATGGACATAAAATCCCCCTTTAAGGATCCAGTCTCAACTGTAACGACTAAACAATGCTTCAGGCATCAATATGATCGGAATAATACCAAAAACGGTTGAGAAAAACATAATTTCCTGTTTTCCCATAATATTCCTATATAAAAATCAAAATCCCCTTACTGGACACCAATGCAAACTAGCCCCTATATTTGAACAAACTTAAAACCCCTTCTCATATAATATAAACACATTTGGCTGGTCGGTTCTTGAAAAAAGATATTAAATGAAAATTTCAGTTAAACTGATAAGTCTCCGGAGTTGGGAAAAAATTGTGACCCTAAGGTCACGGCTTGAACAAATCTGAGAGAAACTGATCAGCTGATACTACATGCAAAATATCAAAGTTCCCGACTCGCACTTTCAGAGAAGATTTTTGAAAATTTGAAAAAAAACAAAAAAAACTAATAAGACACTGGGGCGGGTCAAATTTCACCCATGGGTCAAGATTTGAACAACTTGAAAGAGCTTTATGTAACAAGGCTTTACACCAAATTTGCTGAAAAGCTGTTAAGCAGTTTCAGAGAAGAAGCTGTTTGAAGCAAAAGTTAACGATAAATGATGGACGCAGGCAGGGCGATCAGAAAAGCTCAGATGTAAGTTTTCAGCTCAGGCGAACAGTTACTCATGAACCAAAATTCACAAATCAAATACTAAAGAGTATCTCACAAATTACTCTGCATCAAATGAAAAATTAATAAAACTAACATTTCTGATTAAATATATTTTGTTGTAAAATTATGAACCATATCAAATTTTTAGGAAGTCTGATATTCTGACTCACTCGTCTTCCAATCACCATCAGGATCCTCCAGAAATTTTATGTGAGAAAGTTTCATCGTTTTCAGTGTAAGGATGGTGGTTTCACTCAGATTCATTCTGAGGTCTTCATCTAATAAAACTGGGTACAAAATTATAAACCTCTGTTCCATCCCCAACTCTGACTACATGCCTAACTCAAAAACAAAATAAATGTAACGACTTGTAACTTTCTATCTCAAATTTGAATTAATATTTGAGATTGCACTTAAACTTTTATATATGTTGTTATGTTAATCCTTGAAAGTCTGTTTAAGTACGATTTTGAGATGGCCATGAAAATATTTTGTTACCTCTTTGCCTATATTCTATTTATTGCCCAGCCTGTAATGTGATGAAAATAATGTTGAACTCCATTTGTAAAAAATTAACTTAATTTTTATATACGTGCCTGTATCAGCTCATAATCTTTGGCGTACAGTATAAACTTGACCGTCTTCACACACGTAGTTGGGTTCTTGGTTGCCCACTCACTAACAGCTTCGTACATCCAGCGACATGCCTCTTGTTTAGGGTACTTCAGGAATCCGGTTCCCAGAGCCGGAATAGCCAGGGATGTATATTTCTGAGCCTGAGCAAGGCCGAGACATGTCTGGATCACATCTTTCAGTAGCTAGTAAGGAAATATCTTAAAGTTTTAGTTTTGTTCTATTTAACACCTTTGCTCCATAAGCATTTTCTTGGACTCTTCCAAATTGAAAGCATTAATTCACCACGTATCAGTAATGGGTGAATTATGTTTATATTAACTGATAGAGCGGAAAACAGTGCAGGAAGTGTTCAGATTGCTTGTTACGAACAATCTGAACTCTTCCTGCACTATTTTCAAAGGCCTTCTGTGATTGGTGCGGGAAAACAGTATCTATGGAGTAAAGGGTTAATTAAATAGCATTGCACATCAAGCGAAAATAACAAAATATGCTCCCTAGTCTGCACACTATTTATATTTAATTTATTAATTCCTCTGTGTTAAAGTGCCTACTATCTTACTGAGTGTCCTAGACTGAACAACGGACCCAGCTCGATCCTCCCACTTATGGTTCATAACAAAGCAATGAGATTTGGGCATATTGATTGCTCAGTTGTTTTAGGGAAGGTTGAATGACGAACCAGTTTGGTAATCATTAAATAGCTTTGAATTGACCGCTCATATCAGAGGATGCTGCTGTAATCCCAAGCTCAAATCGATGCATCTATAAAAACAATACTTAGTACTTATTCTACCAAGGAAGCAAACTCGAGAGCATTTCATATAAGCTCTGAGCTTTCTCCGCAATCAAGCTAATATAAATTGATATAAACTAAATCACAGAACACTACATCACCCCATTTTTCAATGGCCAAGAGCAGTCACATGTTCTACTTGTTACTAAAACTAGAAAAAGAAAATATATTGCTTCATCTTTTTTAATAATGGCTATGACAAATTCAGACGATTACATTTTTGTAAGCCATACTTTGATTGGTCAATCAACAACATGACATGCAAGCTGCTGAATTTCTCAATTCTCCCGCTAAAACAAAAATTTAACAAGTTCTGTTTAGTACTAATTCAGCAGAGATCAAACCTATGTAAGCAGTCATATCCCACTGAGCAGGCACTTGTCTTAAGTAAGCAGCCACATCTGCTATTTCCCATTCCTATGCTTCAATAGCAAATTAACCTGTATTAAGCAACCACATGTCTTAAAACTTCACATTTGCTCCTTTCCTTGATTGGCTGCTGAAGAGGTGTGACTGTATTTCTAAATTTCAAGGCCTTTTTTGTACTATTTCATCAGAGAACAGAATATTACATAGTGATTTATAAGTAGCATCAAGAACTACATGACTGGTGTAATAGAGATTTATATGTAGTATCAAGGATTATTTGACCGGTGTAATGGAGATTTATATGTAGTATCACGGATGACCTGACCAGTGTAATAGAGATTTATATGTAGTATCAAGGATTATATGACTGGTGTAATAGAGATTTATATATAGTATCAAGGATTACATGATAGGTGTAATGGAGATTTATATGTAGTATCAAGGACTACATGATCGGTGTAATGGAGATTTATATTTTTTTATGTAGTATCAAGGATTACAAGACCGGTGTAATGGAGATTTATATGTAGTATCAAGGATTACATGACCAGTGTAATGGAGATTTACATGTAGTATCAAGGATTGCATGACAGGTGTAATGGAGATTTATATGTAGCATCAAGGACGTCATGACCAGTGTAATGGAGATTTATATGTAGAATCAAGGATTACATGACAGGTGTAATGGAGATTTATATGTAATATCAAGGATTATATAACCGGTGTAATAAAGATTTATATTTTTTTTATGTAGTATCTAGGATTACATGACCAGTGTAATGGAGATTTATATGTAGTATCAAAGATTACATGAATGGTGTAATGGAGATTTATATGTAACATCAAGGATTACATGAATGGTGTAATGGAGATTTATATGTAGTATCAAGGATTATATGACCGGTGTACTGGAGATTTATATGTAGTATCAAGGATTACATGATTGGTGTAATGGAGATTTATATGTAGTATCAAGGATCATATGACCAGTGTACTGGAGATTTATATGTAGTATCAAGGACTACATGACCAGTGTAATGAAGATTTATATGTAGTTTCAAGGATCAAAGACCGGTGTACTGGAGATTTATATGTAGTATCAAGGACTACATGACCAGTGTAATGAAGATTTATATGTAATATCAAGGATTACATGAATGGTGTAATGGAGATTTTTAGTAGTATCAAGGATCATACATGTATGACCGGTGTACTGGAGATTTATATGTAGTATCAAGGACTACATGACCAGTGTAATGGAGATTTATATGTACTTTCAAGGATTATATGACCGGTGTACTGGAGATTTATATGTAGTATCAAGGACTACATGACTGGTGTAATGGAGATTTATATGTAGTTTCAAGGATTATATGACCAGTGTACTGGAGATTTATATGTAGTATCAAGGACTACATGACCAGTGTAATAGAGATTTATATGTAGTATCAAGGATTATATGACTGGTGTACTGGAGATTTATATGTAGTATCAAGGATTATAGGACTGGTGTACTGGAGATTTAACATACAATGACATGATAGTCTAGTGGATCGAGTGTTTACACAGACAACAGAGGTCACAGGTTCAATCTTAGACTCGTTTTGATGACCTCCTACAACAACACCCAGTATATATAAATATGTGTGCTGGTTCTATCCTGGAAAGGACTTTAAGAGCAACTCACAAAAGCTCTGAGCAATATGGGCTTTAGTGTAGAGTACTGGCAGCACGCGTCCAAGGTTGCAGATCTGAACCACTGATGCCTCTCAAAAAGCAACACTCAATACTATTACTACCCAGGAAGTGCATTTAAGAGCCGTTTGTTTAAGCTTTGTGCTTTCTTCGCAATAGGGCTAAAAGAAATTATTATAAACTGAAAGCTTCTCAACCCAGCAATTAAATAATTATAAATTTATATACAAATACACTCTGAGTACCTTCTCGGCCTCCCCAGGCGAGTATGATGGCAGGACGGTCAGGTAAACTGTCTTACACAGAAGTTTTCCACCTCCGATAGCCGCCACTTTACCAGGTGCCAGACTATTCTTGTACTTGGTCTGACATTCATCTTGCAGAGTGGTCCCCCCTGCCCGCACCAGAGCCGCACAAGCTCCACTTTTGCTCAGCTCCATTTTTGTAGATGTAGTACACAAAATACCGTCTACCTGTTCAACAATTTAAACTCAAAATGAAGATTTTCTTTAACAGACATTTCTCACAAATATTTTACTTTTTTACTTCTTTGTTTCATATCTGTCACAGAATTTCGACACACCTCCTCATTCTGGTAGGTTAAGTACTCTTAGTTATTCCTTAGTTAAGACTAAAATTAGCAAAATATTACAAAATGATCTGTTTCAAAACTGTTCATTTTCATGTTCTTCAAAAAGCTCACCCACTACCTACCCCCACAAAATGAAAAAATTCATATTATATATTATCACTTCTATACCCACACACTCACCCTGAATCCACCCTGGTGTAAAAAGGGAAAGAAAGAAAATATCTTCACTTTTAAAAGGAGTATATCCGGGAAAAAGCACTTAAAATGTCTTAGCATCATCAACTAAATAAAATCTGAATGGTTTTGTGTATTAAATCCACCAAATCTCGACAAAATTGATCTTTCAATCAAAGTGTTAAACCTGAAACAAAATCCCCATTCTAAAAATAGACAGCACTAAAATACTGCTTGATGTCCTTCAATTCATCATTTATATTCTTTCTAAGGTTAAATAAATTCAACAACAAATAAATCAAATCAAAACCAAAATGAAATCAGGCGATTCATTTAATGCATCACAAAATATGTTGCAATTTGAAGCAGGTAATTTATTTTAGTCTAAATTGGCCATGTAACTCAAGTTAGGAAATCCCTTTTCAATATATCATTCTGACATGTTTAAACAGAGATCCTTATGGAAATATGGGGTCAGTGAGTATATACAGGCATTATATATTGAAAAAAAAAATTAAACAATCCTTATATAACACCTTTAATGGCTATATTTAACAAAATATATTATATAGTGGCCATCCATCTGTCTTTCTGTCTGTGACCGATAACGTTGTCACAAGATCACTTCTCTCTCACTACTGAGGTTACCAGGTTTTGGGCCCAGCTAAGTGCAAAATCTTTCTGTGAGGAATTTCGTCAGTTCCTTGCTGAAGGATGGTAATTCCACTTAGATTTATTCTCAAGTCTTCTTCCAGCAATAAAACTGGCAATAAAACTGGCTATGCCATAAAACATAACCTGTTATTTGTCTTCCAGCAATAAAACTGGCTATGCCATAAAACATAATCTGTTATTTGTCTTCCAGCAATAAAACTGGCTATGCCATAAAACATAACCTGCTATTTGTCTTCCAGCAATAAAACTGGCTATGCCATAAAACATAACCTGTTATTTGTTGAAAATAGTACAAAACCCCATTCCAAAAAATGTATAGTACAAAGGAATATTCTAATTTTTTTTTAAAGCCTGGCCTGGTTAGTTCAGTTGGTAGCACATCTGATCATAAATCCAGGGGTTGTGAGTTTGAATCCCTAACTGGCCAGTCTCCGTGATGACTTATACATGACATTGCATCTCAATTTCATTCTCTCTGGGGAAGTTATCAGTTACTTGCAGAGATGGGTGTGCTTGATTTCTGTTTTAACTTCCAGGATCCTAGGAGAGAGTGGTCAGGTTAACTGATTGTCTGTTAGCCCATCATGGCATAAAAAAGAAGCTAAATACTAAAACTGACTAACAAAATATTGTTAATAATTTTTAAATGGTTTTGATTATCAAACTTCATTTTTCATACCTTTTGCTCAGCAAGGTTGCTAACTGCCATTTCAATTTTCACAGGACCTGCTTGAACATCTGTAAACAAAATAAAATATTGATTAAGAATCATCAGGGTGAAGCATTGCAACAGTATGAACAATTAAACTTCAAGCTGATACCTCCTTTAAAGTTTCATCAAATCTGATGCATGCTTAAGGAGATGATGTGCAGACAAGATATCTGACAACAAACAGACGGACAGACATTGTAATATTATGGGTTAAAAAGCCTCTCATAACAGCTCATAAACTGATTTTTATCTCCCAAAATGAGAATTAAGAGACCATCACGAATTTCTTTCAAATTGCTTTGGGGACTTTTTTGCAATTTCATTAATATTAAACTCCCATGCATGGTTTAATAACATGACTCACTTTGGAAACTTTTCTAAGATTTTATTATATTAAACTCCAACCCATAGTTTGATAACGAGATTAGTTTTCTGAGATTCTATTGACATTTTACTCCATGCATATTGAAAGACTGTGTAACAAAAATACTGTGTATGAAGGTGCAAGAGCACAAAGAACAAAAATGTTAAAATCAGATGGATAGGACAGATGGACAGCCATATGACCGTCTTGCCATGACATAAACTGTGCAGGGGATTAATCAGTAGAGCTTAGAGCAGTTTGTTATTTGTATACTAATGGTAAACTGGTACCAGCCTCTCATTTGGTCCTCAGGGCAAAATTCTCACCTAACCAAGTTCTACAAACACCAGACAATAACCCATTCACAATAAACATGATTGAAAATTTTTTATTTTATTTATTATTTTTTATTATTATTATTAAATAACAGCAATAGAATTATATCAGTATGTTTATGTCTGTTACATATCACTAACCATGTGTTGGCCTGGTTCCACTGCCTTCTAACAACAGTCTCTCTTCTTCCTCAAACACCTGAAATACATGTCACATCTTTGTTTTGGCATAATATAATCATAAACTTTAATTATTAACATATATATAATCAAAGAGTACCTTAATATCTATAAAAATTGAATATTAAATTTAAACAAGAAATTCAGTTAGATAAACTGATATATCTTAGGCAGAGTCTTACACAGAGACTTATAATCAGGGAACAGTCTGATACTGAGACAAATGATCAGGGAACAGTCTGATACTGAGAATATTCAAGGCGAGGTCCGATACGCTGAATATTCAAAGCACAGTCTGACACTGAGACTAATGACCAGGGAACACAGTCTGATACTGAGAATATTCAAAGCACAGTCTGACACTGAGACTAATGACCAGGGAACACAGTCTGATACTGAGAATATACAAGGCACAGTCTGATACTGAGAATATTCAAGGCACATTCTAACACTGAGAATATTCAAGGCACAGTCTGACACTGACTTATAATCAGGGAACAGTCTGATACTGAGAATATTCAAGGCACAGTCTTATACTGAGACTAATAATCAGGAAACAGTCTGATACTGAGATTATTCAAGACACAGTCTGACACTGAGAATATTCAAGGCACAATCTGACACTGAGTTTAATAATCAGAGAACAGTCTGATACTGAGAATATTCAAGGCACAATCTGATACTGAGAATATTCAAGGCACAGTCTGATACTGAGAATATTCAGAGAACAGTCTGACACTGAGACTAATGATCAGGGAACAGTCTGATACTGAGAATATTCAAGACAAAGTCTGATACTGCAAATATTCAAGGCACAATCTGACAGTGAGAATATTCAAGGCATAGTCTGACACTGAGAATAATCAGACATAGTCTATCCAAGAACCTGATATCTCCCTAATAATGTCTATTGAATCCAAATGAAAAAGCAGGGAATTCTATGTCAGTCCAACAATTCATTGCAATTGAACGCTTACTAAACTGTGATGTCATTCAAACTTTCAGTTGAAGCAGCTGACCGATCAATGTGCTCAAATGTGGCTTTCCTGACATTGCTATTTAACAGACCCAATGGGGAGAGCTGGGTCTGTTCTACAGACTAATCAGGGACAGTCCGATTTTGAGAATAATTAGGGCACAGTCTGACATTTAGAATAATCAGGGCACAGTCTGATACTGAGAATAATCCGGGACAGTCTGGTACTGAGAATAATAAGGGCACAGTCTGACACTGAGAATAATCAGGAACAGTCTGATTCTGAGAATAATTAGGGCACAGTCAGACACTGAGAATAATCAGGAACAGTCCGATATTGGGAATAATTAGGACACAGTCTGACACTGAGAATAATATGGACACAGTCAGACACTGAGAATAATCAGGGACAGTCCGATATTGGGAATAATCAGGGCACAGTCTGACACTGAGAATAATCAGGGCACAGTCTGACACTGAGAATAATCAGGGACAGTCCAATTCTGAGAATAATCAGGGCACAGTCTAACACTGAGAATTATCAGGGACAGTCTGATTCTGAGAGTAATCAGGGCACAGTCTGACACTGAGAATAATCAGGGACAGTCCGATTCTGAGAATAATTAGGGCACAGTCTGACATTTAGAATAATCAGGGCACAGTCTGATACTGAGAATAATCCGGGACAGTCTGGTACTGAGAATAATAAGGGCACAGTCTGACACTGAGAATAATCAGGAACAGTCTGATTCTGAGAATAATTAGGGCACAGTCAGACACTGAGAATAATCAGGAACAGTCCGATATTGGGAATAATTAGGACACAGTCTGACACTGAGAATAATATGGACACAGTCAGACACTGAGAATAATCAGGGACAGTCCGATATTGGGAATAATCAGGGCACAGTCTGACACTGAGAATAATCAGGGCACAGTCTGACACTGAGAATAATCAGGGACAGTCCAATTCTGAGAATAATCAGGGCACAGTCTAACACTGAGAATTATCAGGGACAGTCTGATTCTGAGAGTAATCAGGGCACAGTCTGACACTGAGAATAATCAGGGACAGTCCGATTCTGAGAATAATTAGGGCACAGTCTGACATTTAGAATAATCAGGGCACAGTCTGATACTGAGAATAATCCGGGACAGTCTGGTACTGAGAATAATAAGGGCACAGTCTGACACTGAGAATAATCAGGAACAGTCTGATTCTGAGAATAATTAGGGCACAGTCAGACACTGAGAATAATCAGGAACAGTCCGATATTGGGAATAATTAGGACACAGTCTGACACTGAGAATAATATGGACACAGTCAGACACTGAGAATAATCAGGGACAGTCCGATATTGGGAATAATCAGTGCACAGTCTGACACTGAGAATAATCAGGGCACAGTCTGACACTGAGAATAATCAGGGACAGTCCAATTCTGAGAATAATCAGGGCACAGTCTAACACTGAGAATTATCAGGGACAGTCTGATTCTGAGAGTAATCAGGACACAGTCTGACACTGAGAATAATCAGGGACAGTTCGTTCATAGAATAATCAGGGCACAGTCTGACACTGAGAATAATCAGGGACAGTCCAATTCTGAGAATAATCAGGGCAGTCTGACACTGAGAACTATCAGGGACAGTCTGATTCGGAGAATAACCAGGGAACAGTCTGATACTGAGAATATTCAAGGCAGTCTAAGACTAAGAATAATTGGGGCACAGCCTGATACTGAAAATAATAAGTAAAATAAAAACAAACAAAAAATGTCAAAATTTGTTCTTCACTTTGAAGATTACATACACTATCTTACTTTACATAAATTATTTGCCATTAGAAAAGGGAGCATATCAGACAAAGTATCAGCTCATTCAAATTAACACCAAGACTGTCAATCACAAAATATGAACATACTATATAAATGTAAGAAGAACATAAAAAGGCAATAGAACCCTCATTATCCGATTAGATTAAATTTTGTTTGAATATTCGTCCTATTTATGCCAACAAGGGCTAACAGACGACCAGTTAACCTAACTACTTTTTCCTGGAAGGTCAACCAGTACTTTAGCACATCCATCTCTGCAATGTTGTAAATTAATCATCAAGGAGATTATCGCAGGGCGGGAGATTCTGACCTATGACTTGAGTCAGGATTGATAGCCAGACAAGTAACCAACTGAACACAAAGAAGTGCATGTGCACTTAATGTCTGTATTTTCCACGAATTTTATCATATTTGGATAAAAATGTAGGCAGTGTTGCAGTTTCATTAGATGAACATGAAACTATTGTCCAACCAGAGCAAGAAGAAACTGTATGCATGACCACCAGATGTGTGTACTGTTTACAAAGGTTCATCCACTCAAGATAAAAATATAGGAGTTGCAATGACAACATTCTGAGAACATGTAAAAAGGAGAGAAAAGCTTTCAAAACAATGACTGAACAAGAACCAAAAAAAATATACAGAAGGTTGGGAGTAGTTAACCGCATCTACAAATTTAAAACCGTCTGACTGAAATGGATAATTGAAGACAACCAAAAACATATTCCTTTATCATCTCACTTGGCTAATTCTCTGCAAAAACAACCGAAACAACCATTATCTTACCTTTATGGTTGGATGGTCCTTATGATAAAGAACAAAATATACGTCTTTGAGTGTCGTGGTTGGATTGTTTGCATCAAAATCTATGACAGCTTTGTACATCATCATTGCCACCATGTCTGTGGGATACTTCAACTGACCGGTACCCAGGGCACTAAACAAGATGGAACCTTTCTGGTCCTTGGAAGCCTTTTGCAGACAGTCTTTCATAAACTTCTGTAAGATCTGAATAACAAACATCATTATTGTAGAGGTAATCCAATAAGTTGGTGTCTTGAGAAGCCAATAATTTAAGGCTTCATCTTAAGCCATTAACTGGATACAAATTACTGATTGGTTAACCTCACTACCTTGACCTTGTGCCAATGTGCGATTATATCAGTCTGACAGCTGGATGTCTACTGAAACCTGGTGTCTGTGGTTTAGTAGTCAGTTAATGTTAGCAGTTAACGGGTAAGCTTCAACTGCTTCAACCCTTCACCTATCTCTCATCACTAACTTTATGTGAGAAAGTAGGTAACTCAAAGAAAGATTGCCGTTCTATTCATATTCATGTTCATTAGTTTTGGATCTTTCTCCACTAATAAAATAGGACGGCACATAATATATACTTTTTTATTGATACTTATTTGAGCTTGATTGCCAAGTAAGCTGAGATATTTTTTTGTAATCGCTCGCAAGTACATTTCCTTAGAAGAATCGGTACAGGGTGTTTTTCATGAGGGGCCATGGAGTTAAGTCTGGGATCAGATCTGTGACCTGAGTATCAAACACTCCGCTATATAAACAACCCATTTATTGTGTTAACATGCTGGACTCCTAATCCAGGGGTTAGCTTTCAATCCCAGCTTCTTCTCCTTCACTTTTTTAATTGAGACTTAATAAACAAGGTCCCATAATGCATTGCTTTACATAAAATATTTTTAAGAGAGACTTAAAATTGGAGCTAAAGTCTGTCAGAAGTGTCACTGATTGGGCAACCTGTGGCAATGACTGATACAGTCAACAAAAACACATGGTGATATTACAAGACTATGAATTCACTATAAAACAGAAAAATCATAGAATGATCTGGTTTCTATTATTCATTTAGATTTTATGTCAATTGCAAAATAATTGTTTACAGTTGATAGAAATCTCCCTCAGTGTCATCCTGTGAGTAACATGTACATGGCAAATGTGACAACTTGCTAGGACATAACAGAATAAAGGCACTGCACCAGTTGGAGTCCATCCAACCATGACCACAATGATTTATGTTATATTATGAGTAAAAAAATTATCCAAATAATGTTACAGCTTTTAAATGCTTTTTTTTTAAAAATTACAGTCAATACTACATATACTATAAAATATTTGATTCTAACATCTTTTGCTGAATCATTGTCCCTCCAGCTGGGAAGTGCGGTCAAATACACATCCTGACATTCTAGTATTCCACATGCTTTCACGGCTGCAACCTCTCCAAACTGAATCTCTTTGGGGTATTTCTTCCGACACTGCCTTTGGAGTTCATCGCCTCCAGCCTTAAGTACGGAGCCACAAGCTGCTCCACTTTTCAGGTTTAAGTTAGGTGACGTTGTGACCACTAGCACATGTCCCTGAAACAGAAATCGTTTCATCTCATTTAATACATAAACGAAATCGACATGATTAGAATGGTGCAGTGGATCGCAATCGAGAGTGGTGACCTCTCATGAGAGGTCATTGATTGCCAGCTTTACAAATTGTTACTCTCTAGTTTTGGTCACTTTAAATACTTTTAATGGGGTTAAAACAATTTCTAATAATATATATAATGTTATACAAATTAAAGCACATCCAGTTTTAATGATAGAGGAAAACCTCGGATAAATCAGAGTAGAACCACATTCCTTCTACATGTAAGGCCATAATAAATTAATTGCTAGATTATCATTATCATCCTTGCCCGCCCCCTAATTTTCATGCCGCCCAAACCCATTTTATTTTCATAAAAAAAAAAAGAATAATAAAAAAAAATAAATACAGTAAATATTAAAAAAAAAAACATCAACAATTTTAAAAATAAAAATAAAAAATAAAATCCTCCCGCATTCCCTGTTTTTAGGAAAAAATTTCGATGATAATCTAGTAATTAATTTATAATGGCCTGACTGCAAACTGTCTTGAAAATGTTTTGAACCAAGCTGGTCTAAAACCAACAACCTCAGCACCTTAAATCACTCAGCCATGATGACCGATTTTCAAATAAATATCAAATAATTTATGATCCTGGCATCACACAGTATAGTATCTGACCTTTAAATTTAAATTTGACTGTAACTTTTGTCAAGTTGTTTTGCTGAGGCACAAGGGCAGTCATATTTAAAATAAGGTTTACCATTGAAAATAATTAAAGGGTCATAACTATGCCCATTCAATGGATTTGAACGTGCCGAGATAAATGCAACAAAACATGTGCCAAGATAAATGCAACAAAACATGTGGGAATAAATGCAACAAAACATGTGGGAGATAAATGCAATAAAACACATGCAGAGATAAATGCAACACAACATGTGCCGAGATAA
The DNA here is from genome assembly GCA_029582155.1 of Panopea generosa. Classification (NCBI taxonomy): domain Eukaryota; kingdom Metazoa; phylum Mollusca; class Bivalvia; order Adapedonta; family Hiatellidae; genus Panopea; species Panopea generosa. The sequence goes on along the minus strand of CM055908.1, from coordinate 33,234,846 downwards.
ATGCAACAAAACATGTGGGAATAAATGCAACAAAACATGTGCCAAGATAAATGCAACAAAACATGAGCTGAGATAAACGCAACAAAACACATGCGGAGATAAATGCAACAAAATATGTGGAAATAAATGCAACAAAACATTTGCCAAGGTAAATGCAACAAAACATGTGGGAATAATTGCAACAAAACATGTGGGAATAAATGCAACAAAACATGTGCCAAGATAAATGCAACAAAACATGTGCGGAGATAAATGCAACAAAGCACATGCGAAGATAAATGCAACAAAACATGTGGGAATAAATGCAACAAAACATTTGCTGAGATAAATGCATCAAAACATTTTCTGAGATAAATACAACAAATCATGTGGGAATAAATGCAACAAATCATGTGTGGAGATAAATGCAACAAAACAAGTGCTATAAACGCAACAAAACACATGCAGAGATAAATGCAACAAAACATGTGCCGAGATAAAATGCAACAAAACACGTATGGAAATAAATGCAACAAAACACGTGCGGAGAAAACTGCAACACACTTAATACAGAATGATTCACTGTAGCAAGTTGAAGGATGACGGTTCTTTTCACTCTGAGATTTCCCTCCATCAGTAAAACGGAATATATGCAGTATACATACACAACATGTTATATGTTGAAACTGTCATTAAACCCTAAAGAAGAAGAGTGACAACTTGTTCAAATACTTGCAATCACCTAATACATGTATTTCTGTTGTTTTATCAAACGGTCTCAAAGGATCTACGAGGGTCGGATGGACAGATGATCTATGAGGGTCTGACTGACAGATGATCTATGAGGGTCGGACTGACAGATGATCTACAAGGGTTGGACTGACTGATGATCTACAAGGGTCAGTCTGACAGATGATCTATGAGGGTCAGACTGAAAGATGATCTATGAGGGTCAGACTGACAGATGATCGATGAGGGTCGGACTGACAGATGATCTACAAGGGTTGGACTGACTGATGATCTACAAGGGTCAGCCTGACAGATGATCTATGAGGGTTGGACTGACAGATGATCTACAAGGGTTGGACTGACTGATGATCTACAAGGGTCAGTCTGACAGATGATCTATGAGGGTCGGACTGACAGATGATCTACAAGGGTTGGACTGACTGATGATCTACAAGGGTCAGTCTGACAGATGATCTATGAGGGTCAGACTGAAAGATGATCTATGAGGGTCAGACTGACAGATGATCTATGAGGGTCAGACTGAAAGATGATCTATGAGGGTCAGACTGACAGATGATCTATGAGGGTCAGACTGAAAGATGATCTATGAGGGTCAGACAAACAGATGATATATGAGGATCAGACAGTCAGTGATTGATATTTTATACACTTACACTCTGATCTCCAATTTCACCTTTCACAAGTGAGACTCGCACACCGTTGTTTGCCTTGAAGCCCTTTGCTGGTGCCGGAGATGTGTCAATACTATCATAAAAGTCTGAAATTAAATCGGTACTGTTTAGTTATTTAAGTAATATTGTTTAGAAAATTTAAATGATGATGTTTAGCGATTTGAATGGAAGTTACACTAAAAAATCTTATTTATTTTACTTCAATTGTGAAACAAGATTTTACAACTTAAGACAAATCATGCTCAAAGTCTTCCTGGTTATAACCAGTACTAAGCATATGCAGAAAAAGTGTCTTGCTCAAGGACATCACAAATAGCTGTGGCAGAGAATCAAACCCACGACCCTCCGGTCATGGGTTCGGTGAGCTACCACTGAACCATGCGATTCACTAAAAATAGCAAGTATGTACAGATACAATGACAGAAATTCCATGGCTGCTTTAAATGGGCAAAAATTTATTATGCCCCAACCTCCTGAAATTGAGGTTTCCCCATGCACCACAACTTGAAATCATGAATTCAAATAACTGTCTGTGACAATAGTTTCAGATTCTCTGAGTTAAAAACACTTCACCATCTATGACAATTTTTTTTCTCTAAGATTTTGAGTGTTATAGTTAATACATTTTTTAATTTCTAAGGCATAAAAATGCTTTTAACTCTGACATATATAACATTTGTAGCATTAACCAACTGTGCATTTAAAGAATGAATTGCATTTGCTGAACTTTCACATGTTCTGTGTGCAAGGTAAGTGCCTGGAGCTTGAAAGGTAGTTACGATGTAAAAAAACTTCTTACAGATGTGGTGAGTCTAAGATAGTAATGCCGGGCCCAATTAGCTCAGTCGGTTTCACGTCTGACTATCAATCCAGGGGTCGTGAGTTCAAATCCCCCGCCTGACAACAGTGTCCGTGATGATTGATATACGACATTGTGTCTCATTATCATTCGTCTCTCACCACTGATTCAAGTGGGAAAGTTATCAGTTACTTGCGGAGATGAGGTGTGCTCGAGTATAGGTTAATCCCAGGAAACAGTGGTTAGGTTAACTGATCATCTGTTAGCCCTCGATGGCATAAAAATGACGCTAAATATTCAATCAATCAATAAAACTAAGGTAGTAAAATCTCTTCTATCTGCAGGAGTTCACCTTAATTTTGCCTGTTTCACATAAATGCATATTTCCATTCCTTTTATTTGTATAATTAATGGAAGCTGTCTATAACATGTTTCTTTTCATTATTGTTGCTGTCAATTAATCTGTTATCCACATAGGTTTGAGTTGGTTAATGGAACAGCAAGCTGTTATATATGCAGGTTTGAGTTGGTTAATGGAACAGCAAAGTGTTGTATATATAGGTTTGAAATGGTTTATGGAACAGAAAACTGTTGTACATGCAGCTTAAAGCTGGATAATGGAACAGCAAATTGTTGTATATGTAGGTTAGATTTGTTTAATGAAACAGCAAGCTGTTGTATATGCAGCTTTGAGTTGGTTAATGGAACATTGCTTAATGGAACAGCAAACTGTTGTATATGTAGGTTTGAATTGGTTAATGGAACAGCAAACTGTTGTATTGCTTAATGGAACAGCAAACTGTTGTATACGTAGGTTTGAACTGGTTAATGGAATAGCAAACTGTTGTTCATGCAGATTTGAGTTGGTTTAATGGAACAGCAAAAGTGATGTCTCTTGTACAACTGTTTTGGAATTACAGTTTTCAATGGCCATTAACTAGAGGCATTGAAGTAAAATGAACAACACAACTGTATATAGGTCCAAAGGAGTAAATACATCATGACTATAAATAGAAACTGATAATGTATTATTTGTACAAACCCTCATCTGAATCTGATCCTACCGCTGCCCCCCGTGATGATCTGAACGAGTCTGCACTATCAGACGACACCTGGTAAGTTTCGAATCCATCAGGCAATTGTATTATACACCTGAAATAAAATTACTGGTTTGATCAAATGAGGAATAATTTCCATTTTAAATAAAATCAAATGAAACATTTCAATGGCGAGACTATAGCAATGTCTTTATAAATATACCAGACTGGGGCCTGCACATCCCCCTATGGGGCTTGCACATTCCCCTATCCGTGCTATATAAGATATTTGACTCATTTAAATATTGACAACAAACAATGACTCAGCCAACTGTAACCTCATACGATGCCTTCCAGAATTCTCCACCAATGTCCCGGAAATCAGGATCAGAAATACTGCTTAGAAAAATCAGTGACTTCAGCAAAGATTCAAACCCATATCCATTGTGTATTATCCCTTAACTCCATAGATACGCGTTTTCCCGCACCAATCACAGAAGGCCTTTGAAAACAGTGCAGGAAGAGTTCAGATTGCTCGTAATGAGCACTTCCTCTCTGTCAGTTAATATAAACATAATTCACCCAATAATTCAAAAGCCTTCTATATTAGGTGTCCAAAGGCATTTATATTAGAGGTGTCCAAAGGCGTCTATATGAAGTAAAGGGTTAAGTGAATGCTCTACCCATGTTGCCATAAAAGCTAGCTGTATTCCGAGACTGTAACATTCATTATAAACTAATAAATCTATTTACACAAGTGTCCAACTGAAGCCTACAACACACAAATTAAATAAATGTTGTACTGTTTTACATATAGAGACATGCACCTCTGGAACACTGAACACATTGCCAGTGGTTCTAAAAGTGCCTTGTTTCCATAGATTGTCCTCTGTTAGTCCAAATATTCAGGAAAAAACATGGGGTTGACCAGGTTGCTTTTTCACAATTTTGATGTTTCGATGGCACCCCTTCATTTTTGACAATTCTGCTCATTTGTTGCAGTGTATCACTACACATCTTTAAACTCTTATATCTTCATCTAACAGTTGCCAATGTCATCCAAACTTGGCAGAACTCATAAAAATGTTCCAATGTTCTCATATGTACAAAGAAATATGACCATTTTAAGCACTTTCAACAAAAAAAATGCTAAACCAATTTACACAGCTCTAATTTCTTGGGCGCAATAATCTTTCTATCATCACTAAGGGGAGGTAATTGATAAGTGAGACCTACAACACCCTGATAACATTGCTGCAAGATATTGGGCACATTCAAATAACAACAACATATAAACAATAGTAGACATCTCGGCCGAGTTTAACATCTCAACTTGAGATCTTTCTCAAATGCTGTAACTTTATAACAGTGATCATTTTGCATGTTATCCTTTACCAATGAACATTTTGCATGCTATCCTTTACCAATGATCTTTTTGCATGTTATCCTTTACCAGTGATCATTTTGCATGTTATCCTTTACCAATAATCATTTTTCATGTTATCCTAAACCAATAATCATTTTACATGTTATCCTTTACCAGTGATCATTTTGCATGTTATGCTTTACCAATAATCATTTTGCATGTTATCCTAAACCAATAATCATTTTGCATGTTATCCTTTACCAATAATCATTTTGCATGTTATGCTTTACCAATAATCATTTTGCATGTTATCCTAAACCAATAATCATTTTGCATGTTATCCTTTACCAATAATCATTTTGCATGTTATCCTAAACCAATAATCATTTTACATGTTATCCTTTACCATTGATCATTTTGCATGTTACGCTTTACCAATGATCATTTTGCATGTTATCCTTTACCATTGATCATTTTGCATACATGTTATCATTTACCAATGATCATTTTACATGTTATCCTTTACCAATGATCATTTTGCATGTTATCCTTTACCAATAATCATTTTGCATGTTATCCTTTACCATTATCATTTTGCATGTTATCCTTTACCAATGATCATTTTGCATGTTATCCTTTACCATTATCATTTTGCATGTTATCCTTTACCATTGATCATTTTGCATACATGTTATCCTTTACCATTGATCATTTTGCATACATGTTATCATTTACCAATGATCATTTTACATGTTATCCTTTACCAATGATCATTTTGCATGTTATCCTTTACCATTGATCATTTTGCATACATGTTATCCTTTACCAATGATCATTTTACATGTTATCCTTTACCAATGATCATTTTACATGTTATCCTTTACCAATGATCATTTTGCATGTTATCCTTTACAAATGATCATTTTGCATGTTATCCTTTACCATTGATCATTTTGCATACATGTTATCCTTTACCAATGATCATTTTACATGTTATCCTTTACCAATGATCATTTTGCATGTTATCCTTTACCAATGATCATTTTGCATGTTATCCTTTACCAATGATCATTTTGCATGTTATCCTTTACCATTGATCATTTTGCATGTTATCCTTTACCAATGATCATTTTGCATACATGTTATCCTTTACCAATGATCATTTTCTATACTATCCTTTACCATTGAGTAAAAGTGTGTTAAGATTTTAATTCTAGGTGGTCATTTAATGTGTAATGTATTCCCATTATCATTATGTGAAATTGAGATTTCTGGGCTGAGGATAATCTCAGTTTGAGATGTTTATACAAGCCCCTTGGTAGCACTACATGAATAAACCTAACTATATATATAAGTCCTCATTGAGACCTACAATAAACATAATTAATCAATACTTACCCCAGATAATCTCAGTTTGAGATGTTTAGAAGATACGGGCCCCTGGGTAGCACTGCATGAATAAACCTAACTATTTATGTAAGTCCTCATTGAGACCTACAATAAACATAATAAATCAATACTTACCCCGGATAATCTCAGTTTGAGATGTTTAGAAGATACGGGCCCCTGGGTAGCACTGCATGAAAAAACCTAACTATTCACATAAGTCCTCATTGAGACCTACAATAAACATAATAAATCAATACTTACCCCGGATAATCTCAGTTTGAGATGTTTAGAAGATATGGGCCTCTGGGTAGCACCACATGAATAAACATAACTATTTATATAAGTCCTCATTGAGACCTACTATAAACATAATAAATCAATACTTACTCCGGATAATCTCAGTTTGAGATGTTTAGAAGATACGGGCCCCTGGGTAGCACTGCATGAAAAAAACTTAACTATTCACATAAGTCCTCATTGAGACCTACAATAAACATAATAAATCAATACTTACCCCGGATAATCTCAGTTTGAGATGTTTAGAAGATATGGGCCCCTGGGTAGCACTGCATGAATAAACCTAACTATTCACATAAGTCCTTATTGAGACCTACAATAAACATAATAAATCAATACTTACCCCAGATAATCTCAGTTTGAGATGTTTAGAAGATATGGGCCCTTGGGTAGCACTGCATGAATAAACCTAACTATTCACAGTCCTCATTGAGACGTACAATAAACATAATAAATCAATACTTACCCCAGATAATCTCAGTTTGAGATGTTAAGAAGATATGGGCCCCTGGGTAGCACTGCATGAATAACCTAAATTGAGGCCTACAATAAACATGATTTATGATAAATCAATACTTACCCTGTACTCTTTTCAATGGCTTCAAGGGTACCTTTTTCTTTCTCACTTGTAAACACATCCCAGACCATTACTTTTTCAATTTTGTGTGACTCCTGTATAACGCTACGTATAATCTTTTCCACTTCAGGCTTTGCCCTTTCAATTCCTTCCCTTGTACCACAAACCACAACAGAGTTATCTGCAAATGGTGAAAGTAGTAAAACTGTCACATTATGCAGTTTAAAATAATTCTTTAAAGATGGAAGTCAAAACACATATGACTATTTGCACAACATTAAATAAAAGCAGTTTTCATTTTGAGAATAAGTTTTAACATTTACCAGGGCAGTGAATAGTGTTGGCCACTTAGCTACAGGTTATGGGTTTGATCACCAATGTGACCCATTAGCATCTAAAAATACAACACTCAGTACAGGTTCTACCAAAGAAGTGAACTCGAGGGCAATTCAAATAAGCTCTTAGCTCACTTTGCAATCAAGCTAAAATAAATTAATATAAACTTAATATTGCATAAATTATGACTAAAGTCCTCTGTGACCATGTGGTCTGAACCATGGTTATCTAATAACCACTGACCGCTGAGGTTGTGGGTTCAAGGCCAGTTGGTCTAAAAACTTTATGCGAGAAAATTTGCCAGTTTATATAATTTGCAGGATGGTGGTTCTACTCAGATTCATTCTGAGGTCTTCCTCCACAAATAAAACTAGATATGCCATATAAAACCTGTAACGTGGTAATGGTGTTAGACAAGACACCCAATTTGGGCTTGAGGCCTTTTTCATTTATACCAATATGAAGAAATGTCATATTTCTTGAGACATTTTAAGAAGTAATAATTGAACCAAGGAGTGTAAAATAAACAACCTCGCATTTGGTTACAGGTCCAGTGTGTAGAATATATACATTTAGGTAATCCCTTTAGCGCAGCTCCTAATACTAATAAACAAACAATTAACAGAACTATTATTGATAAAGACCAACAAGGCGGTTTACAATATACTTAATTTTATATTTTCCCCATTAATACAAAATGTTATTCCACACCCACCCCCAATTTGAACTTGGGACCTTTTTTCCAAAATATCTGGAAAGTCTTAATTAATAAATACCTTACCTTTCAGGGTCAATTCCACTTTTTGCTGCAGAAATTTTTGTCTGATGCCATTTATCACTGCCATTTTATGCATTTTTATGAACTTAATCTCAATTGATCCACATTTTAGCTCTTCTTCAACTACCAAGTTCTTCTCTATGTGATCTTTTATATTTTTAACAATGTCCTGAACCTGACCTTTCAATCCAAAAACCACCATCTTATCCTCACGATCCAATTCTTCAAATGTAGCATATCTGTCATATTTCTCTTTCATTTCATCATATAATTCAGTCCATGCCTCTTCCTCAAATAATTTTTTTGCTTTTCTGTCATAAGTCACAGACTTTTCAATGATCATATCAGTGAAGATGTTTTCAACGTCATTGCCAGTTTGTCTTGTAATAACATAGACAATCAGTTCTTTTTCTGTTAATTTCCATTCAGTTTTCAAACCTTTTTTCTGAATCATCTGATTTAATTCATTCACAACTAACTGGTTTTTGTTCACAAACTTTACACAGTCAGCTGAGTAGTCATGCTGAAATTCCATTGTTTCTATGTTATTAGCTTCTTCAAAGATTTCAAGAAACACATTTGCAATGTCTCCCGGTAGTCCTTCTACTTCTACTTCTGCATTTACCATGAATATTTCCACATCAGGATATTTCTCTCGAAGATCCTTAAATATGTTAATGGAATCAAGAAGACGCAGTTTATGTTCTGAATTAAAATTTTTAGACTCTTTTGTCCGTCTCTTTCTTCGGTCAATTTCTGTAGCTTTTTTCTCAAGTGTATCCAGTGTGTTGTCAACATCTTCTGGAAAGCCAAGAAACATCAACTTCCTGCTTTGATATTCAATCGATATTTCCAACATGTCAGTTGTAAATTCATCTGCAATATACAATTAAGTTTATCAAGCCTTTAAAAGTTTTTATTTCAGATATAACTACGATGGCTAATCATTGAATTTATAGACACATCGTAAAATACTGGTGAGAAAAGTACAGGAGTGAGGCCCAAATTTAACAAAATGTAATAGTTTAGAATGTATTTAAAATGAGAAAACGTTGAACCAATGGATATAAATTCTCCAAGTTAAGAAAGCCCTTTATATATCATTCTGGCATGTATTAGTAGATATCCTTTTGATAAAGGGTCAATTGAGTATATATAGGCATGATATACTGGGAAAAAATGTTTTTAGCCAGTTTTAAAAAGTTGAAAAAACTGACATTATATTTCCTTTAATGCCATTTTCAACACATTTCAATTGATATATATGGCATATATCCAGTTTTACTGGTGGAGGTAGACTTCGGAATGAATCCGAGTAGAACCACCGCCCTTCCGCAAGTAACTAGCAAACTTTCTCACATAAAGCTTTTGGAGCTAGTGGGACTCGAACCTACGACCTCAGCAGTGAGAGGTTGAGACCACTCAGTTCGGGAGAACCTTTATGTCCTATTTCAGGATTCAATAAACTGAGGTTCATTTACCAACAGTGTTATATGGGAGGCCTCTTTAAAAAAAAATCCTTATATATTACATAATTCACTTTGTGTTAGCCATAACAATTTTAAAATAAAACTAGAAATGTGTCTGTTGACTTGAATATTTCAGCTATTGATTTGAGTTAGTCTGTAGTACAGACCCAGCTCTCACAATTGGGTCTGTTAAATAGCAATGTTGGGAAAGTTACATCAGAGCATGTTGATTGGTCAGTATCTTCAACTGAAAGTTTGAATGACATTACAGTTTAGGAAGCGTTTATTTGCTTTGAATTGTGGCACAGGCATAGAATTCCCTGCTTTTTCATTGGGGGTTAATAGACCTGATTCGGGAGATATCAGGTTCCGGGATAGACTAGATCTGAATCCATTTCTTTATGTCAAAAGTGGTCATAACTCCTGCTGAACTTTTACCCATCAAATTTGAATAGTATTTCATAATTATAGATACATACATACATCAGATATTTTATTTAATACATAGCCGCCTTCAAAAGTTATTGATAGATACCAATTTTTTTATCTCAATGGGAATTAACGAACGAAGGGTTCGACAGGGGGACACTTAGTGCCCCATCTGGCAATGGTGAGGATTTTAAACTACAATGGCTTTGTATATTCTGTAACTTACAGAAGAACAAACTATATTTTTCTCAGCAGGTTGACGCAAGAAAATCAAAACTTAAAATTTCATTAGCATGCAGTGAGTTGTTTCACTTGATTGATTGGTTGATTACTTAATGACATTTTTGTGCTATCTAGGGCTAACAGATGATCAGTTAACCTAACCACTCTTTCCTGGGAACCTGAAAGGTTAGCCAGTAACTGATAACTTCCCCACTTGAATCAACAGTGAGAGATGAATGACAATGAGATGCATTGTCATATATCAATCATCATGGAGACTGTAATTGGGCGGTATTCAAACTCAAGAACCCTGGATTGAGTCAGACACACTACCAGCTGAGCTAACTGGGTCTGGCAAGTAGTTTCAAAGATAGTGTAAAAAATATCTTATAAATTTTGTCTGCCTATTTTTTAAAATAAAAAGTTATAAGTATTGTACCTGATTTGAAATATTTCAGGAGGTCATCCCAAACAAGTGGCATGCTGGTATATTCTCTTTCCCTTACTTTGTCCTGTTTGTAGTCATCAAATATTTTCTGTGTGTCAAGCGCCCATGTCTTTACGAGTGTTCGTATATTTGGTGTGGACTGTGACATTGTACATGTAATCTCGACAGACTGGTTACCATATTTCAGTGAGCAGTGATTATCACTCATATTTCTGTGTAAATCACTGCAACATTCCCTGGAAAAAAAGAGGTGGGTATTTTATCTCATAACTTCTGGTGCAGGAGTGTAATAAAGTCATGACAATTTTTTTTATATTAATCTAATGTAATATCACTTCTGATCAAATAAAACCTGCAAGATTTACATTACATTTAATAAGTTTTTAAATCAATCAAAGAATGTGCATAGAAATGGTGGCGAAACCAAAGTAAGTGAAGAGTATTACCAAAATTTACTCTACCCAGTAGTAAAATCAGACCTGTGTCATCAGCAGTCTGTGCCAAAACCTTTCAGAACTATAGTCCTTAGGACTAGAAACATTCCTAAATCACAGAGTCTGAATTCAATTCTTTTAGTCCTTTGATAACAGAAGACCTAAAATTTACATATAAGTGAACCTTTTTGGAGAGCAATGAGGGAGATTAGGTGATGAAATAAGGGAGATTGGGTGATTAAATGAGGGAGATTGGATGCAAATGAGGGGAAAAAAATTTGCGCCATGAAATTTAAAAATATTGCCATTTCGGTACAATTTTAAGTAATTTCTTAATAATTCAATTTTATTAAACCATAAAAGATGGTGTTTCATCATAATATACAGAGAATATAAATTAATAAGAACAGTAATTATTAAAGAATCATGATTTTTTTATTAAAATTTTTGGTTCTTCCCATCTGAATCGATCCTCCTATGTCATGTGAGTCTTGAACGGTTCTAAATACCCGGTATTGTGATGGTGATGGGCAAATGCATCAGGAAGAGCGTCAGCCTTGCATGCCTAAGGTCACATGGGTTTGATCCCCGGTCGGCTCATACCAATTAGTTGAAAAATGGTACATTCATCATTTTCTTAGATTAAAGTTTTGAAATATTTGAGTACATTTTTAAATATGTTGGTGAAACAGAAGCCAGTATTAACATTTCTGCAGACTTCATGTTTTGAAATATTAACTTCCTTAGGTTAACATGGATGATATTATTATAATCAAGCTTTTATTTCATCAACATGTTTAAATATTATTTAAATACTAAGAAAAGCATCTAGGTGATTACGATTTTAGACTGGTTTTAGTACAACTGTATATGATTCACTGACATTCATTGAATAAGTATATTTGCAATAAATAACCAGTCATAACTAACTAAAGACGTCTATATGAAGTAAAGGGTAAAACTTAAGAAAACCTTGAAGAAACAAAAGACTACCAGTAGGCAAATTTCTTTGGTTTTGCTTTATACTAAAAAATACATTTTCATTTGGCTGGTTATATACGTCTCACTACACAGTTATGCACCTTTTCCCCCACGGTAACATGATTCTTACAATTATAAACAGGTCTATGTAAATTGGTTTTGAAATATTTTCAAAATGGTTCATAGTAGTTGTGATTTCTTGCTGCAGATGAGTAGAGCAAAAGTTGGTATATAGCATATACTGCAATAAGACATCACTGGTGTTAAAAAAGTGACTTTTATAGGATTTCAACATATGCATGTATTTATGAGCATTTGAGGACTTCTTTTTTAAAACAAGAAGATATCAGTGGAACCGATGGATGCTCCACAAGTGAGTGTTTGACTCTGTACCATATTCCCTTAGTGTTGATGGCTACTTGGTTGAAAAATACCAAACTGCAGAGCAGGAACAATATGTGGCTCTGCACTTGACAGAACTCATTCGCAAATCATTGAACCAGAACAAAATGACAATGTGCGCATATCCTAGCTAGTTTTACAAAATTAAAACCAGAGGTAGCGAAATAGTGTCATGAAGACAATATGCACATCTCAACTTGGTAATGATGCATCCCAGCAAGTTTCATAAAATTCCAACCATAGGTTGAAGAGAAATAGAGCGAGAAGAATATGGTCACAGACAGAATGAAAGGGCCATAACTCCTTGAAAAATCATCAAACCGTAACACAAACATAGCAAATTTCATAAAATTCTAACGTGAGGTTATAGAGAAATTGCGCGGACAAGAATTTGGTCACAGACAGAATCAAAGGGCCATAACTCCATGGAGAATCATCAAACCAGAACACAAAGACAATATGCGCATCTGCACTTGGTAATGATCCATCCTAGCAAGTTTCATAAAATTCCAACCTGAGGTTGTAGAGAAATAGCGCGGACAAGAATTTGGTCACATACTCAATTAAAGGGCCATAACTCCATGAAAAATCATCAAACCTGAACACAAAGACAATACGTGCATATGCACTTGGTAATGATGCATCCTAGCAAGTTTATAAAATTCCAACAACAGGTTGTAAAGAAATAGCCAGGACAAGAACTTGGGAATGCATGCACGCACGCATGTACGAAGCGGCGACTATATGCTTCCCCCCTTTGGGGGGAGCATAAAAATCTCAGGGTGACACTGGACCCTATTTAAAAAAAAAAACGTGATGAACTTACCAGTTATTGTGCATTTTTATGTGGGTTTACATTCCTGCTATGAAAAAAAAACTTTACCATGGAAATCCTAGACCTTATTTTATATAGAACAAAGAACAAAATTCAACTGTGTAGTGAGACCTATATTTATTTTATAATCAATACTTAATTTAATGAAACCATAATATGCAGCCTGTTGTCACAGAAATAAAGAAATAACTTACCTCTGTAAGAAATTGGACATTTTGTCACTCAGTTCCAGGGTAAAGGGCTTGGGTAAGGGTATCAAGTGTAGAGTGGTATCCCATATACACCCAGCTTGACATGTGTAGTATGGGGACACACGTAACACCACTCCATCAGACTCGTGATGTCGGCCCTTTTCGCACAAACGTTGTACCACTGAAAAATTCAAAATTATTTTGCAAGTGAACCCACCTGAAAAAACAACTTAAAATTTTCACTAAAATAATCATTATTTCAATTTGACTGTTTTACAATACATAACAAGAAGATCTGTTCACCATTGTCTTACTTCATGCGGTATTTCACTCATATGTTTTGAGCTCTGAAACTTGAAAAGGAAAATACCCTTATAGCAAAAGAAACTAGCTATTAATTAGACCACCAGGTTTTGGCGTTGGGCTCCAGAAACTGAAAATTTCAAAGTTTTGGACATTTGTTTCCTAACAGAACAAATATTAAAATGAACACTCTCTTATAGCAAAAGGCAATACTATATTAGGTCGACATGTGTACACATTGGTGAGATTATTTGGAATATTGTTCAGGTAAACTGAGAATTTCATATTGTTGGCTATTTGTTATGGCAATGATATATTGAAAATGAAAACTGCCTCATAGCAAAAGGCATGACTAGACAAGGTATAAGTACAAAGTTTCTTCCAAAGTGATTTTGAATGGTTTTCGAGTTACGAGTATTTCATAATTTGGCTATTTGTTTCAACTGTAACAGAATTTTTTTTTTTTGAATGTAAATGAAAACTCGCTTATAGCTTCAGGCGCTACAAGACCACTAGGCTGGCATGTGTTCAAAGTTTCATGAACTTTGAACGTTATTTAACCCTTTACTCCACAGATACGCGTTTTCCCGCACCAATCACAGAAGGCCTTTGAAAACAGTGCAGGAAGTTTTCAGATTGCTCGTTAAAGTTGAAGTTAGGGTTAAGTTATGTTCCAGAAACACATTTGAACGGAGGCACACACGCATGTACCCAGTTCAAAATGTCCCACAAATTTGTGTTGACACCTACAACCTTAGGGGTGAGAGGTAATCATGAGACAGTGCCTTAGACCACTCAGCTACGGAGGAACCATTACACAATTTTAACTTACCTCTTGGATCCTGAAAACTGAATATGAGACAGCTTCCGTCTTCTGCCTCAACAATGGTATCAGAAGCCACCTCTCCTCCTAAAACAATGATTTATCTTATGTATTTTTTTAATCTTTTTGTTTGTTTCATATAGGCCATAATGAATTTTCAATTAATTGCTAGTTTATCATCCCGCCCGCCCCCTAATTTTCATGCTGCCCCAACCCTTTTTTTCATGAAAATGTATATTATATAAACAAAAAAAACGAATTTAAAAAAATTAAATCCCCAACCCCACTCTCACCCTTTTTAAGAAAAATTTGGATGATAAGTTTAATATTCACATTGGTTTGTTTCCATGTCTCGTTTCATCTTCATTATAGCAGTTTTATTATAAGGTTTAAGGTCTGAGAGTAGATAAGAGAAGAAGAAGAAGAAGAAGAAGAAGAAGAAGAAGAAGAAGAAGAAGAAGAAGAAGAGAGAAATATTGCATAGTAGATTCATAGGTACATGTACTTTGTCGGCCCCAGTCAGCTAAGTCAATAGCAGGCCTGAATTGGTCTACTGCAAAACAACTAAGAGAATTTTTTTGGGTAAGAAATCTTATGGTTATAGAACTATTGTGCAAATTGTTTTTTTAAAAAATGGGAGTGATATCACATCTACAAGAAAAAGGTTAACAGACAGACATACAATTTACTATGACATAAGCCCTGCTGGCCTGTAGAGTCCCAAAATAGGGTCGCTATCAGCACTTTTAGGAGAACGCCGAACAATGCTATATATAAATTATCTAAGGTCTTATAATGGCTTGTACTTTCAGAGAAAATATTTTTTGAATTTCCGCTTAAAATATGCTTATAATCCCTGTGGCATGGTCATTTATGGTCATCAAGAACTCATCAGAGATCTTGTGATTATATAACTACTATGCAAATTTGGTCAAGATTTGTTGAAAAATGAGGGTGCTATCACATGTGCAAGAAAAAGGTTAATAGCCAGATGACGAAAGACAGACGACGGACAATTTACCATGACATAAAAATTGTGATGGGATTGTGTCTACTTGGAATTGTAACATTACCCCTATACAACTCTATGTAAAAACAGTGACCCCTGTGATGATCCCAAATTTGACCCAGGGCCCTAACTTAAATAATCCTTTTATGGGACCTCCATACAATGCTGCCTGTAAAATATCTAAGGTCTGTGGCTTGAATAATTTTTAAAGTTTCATTTAAAATGTACTTGCAAGCGCTGTGATGGGGGCATTTGTGGTCAAATCACGCTGGTTCAAGAACTTGCCAAGATCTTGTGAATATATAACTACTGTGCAATTTTGTTCAATGGGAAATGGAGTTGCTTTTGGGTTTTATCAAAATGTTAACAGTGACCAAAATTTGACCCTGGAGACCTTACATCAACAATCCTTTTAGGGGACCTCCATACAATACTACATGTAAAACATCTAAGGTCTACAGCTTGAACTTCCAGAGAAAAATTATTTTTAAATTTTTTTTTTTAAAATGTGCTTATAAGCACTGTGGTGTGGCATTTGTGGTCAAGTCATGCTGGTTAAGAACTCATCTCAGATCTTGTGGTTATATTACTGCTGTGCAAGTTTGATTAAGATTCAATGAAAAATGATGGTACCATTGTTTCTACATGAAATTTCAACATTTTCCCTATAAAAGTCCATGTTAAACAGTGACCCCTGTGGCAACCCCAAATTTGACCCTGGGGACCTGACTTCAACAACTCTTTTAGGGGACCTTCATACAATGTTACATGTAAAATGTGACCTAACTTAAGGTGTGATACTAAACCCCCGCAAGACTGCGGTTGACCTGACCATATTCTGGCTGCAGGGAAAAGATGTAGTGTCATAATGTTGTTAAAATGCACTTATCACAATCATTATGTATTTCCATTTTATAAGAAAATATCTGGAAAAATTAAAAATCTCCTTAAATTAGCTACTGAAAGCTTTTTTTTTGCCGATATGTCAGAATTACAATTTACTTTTTTTGTTCTTTTTATGTTTCAAATGAAAAATGTGTTTTTTTTCTGCTCCTAGCCGTCTTCGCCAAACAATATGTAGTCCCAGGCTTTCAGCACTCAAATAGCTTTGATTACCATATCTAAGAAATCTGAATGATTAATGTACCAAAACCTTAATTCTTTCCATGTTTTTTTATCAACATTTATTAGAGAGATGCAAGTTTCCTATCCTTCTAAATCAAAATATAATATATTATGTGTATTTATGATAATGACCTGCAAAATCCATTTTAAAAATAAGTTTATTTTTAAGACATTTACAGCATGTTTCCTGATATATGTACAGCCTTTACTTAACAAATGATTCATACCTCCTATCTGCGAACGTTCAAAGTAGTAAATCAAGTTATTTTTGCTCTTTATCTCATCATGACTACTAACAGCAATGCAGGTTGGTGGGGGTACCTCGTGTACTCTCAACTTGTGACCATCTACTTCCTTTTTCTGGACTGATTCTCTAAGTTTATCCAGATCTGGAAATAAAAAAGGGATCTTTATTTCACAAAACAAATTATTTTGCAATGCAGTGATACGTCATGTTTGACTCATTAATGAATGTCACTCACTTTTGATTTATACAGACCTAAATTCATCAATATTTTGAGTCCGAGATTTAGACTCAGACTCAAATTGTCAAAAATCTACGATTCAAATAACATCTATGAAACAAGCATATCACTTTATTTATTTGCAGAAACGAGCAATTTTAATGATTATTTAACAGAAAATGTTACAGGATCAAATTTATTACCCATTGTTGCATGTTTACAGGGTTTTACAAAAATGTAAGATTTGAGTCGAGCCTCAGACTATGGATAAATTTAGGCCCAGTTATAACGAAATGGCCATCTCATGATTATTCATGCCGTGTATTTCAATCAAACTTGTTTTTGGCGTTTATCAATACAATTCAAAAGGACTCCAACAATTTTCTGGAAACAATCAATTTCAACATTGCGGAGTGTCTCTTTAGGTAGCATCTATGAAATTCAGAAGAACAGCCAGTGACTAAATCAAAAGGTCCAAATGGACATAGTATATCACTACCCTGAGATAAAACTGATAGGCCCCTGAGACAGAGACAAATTCAGCCACAGGGTCACGATTTCAACAAAAAGCAGTTCCAGAGAAGAAGTTGTTTGAAGCAAAAGTTAATGATGGACAAATTGGAAGACAGACATTGGAAGACAGACAACGAAAGATGGAAAAGAATATTTCCAAATTGACAAAAATGTTTTCTGTTGTATAGTACATGTATATTCAATTTTTGTAATTTTTTTCATATTTTCGTTTATTCTCAGACATAAACATTACCTTTAGGATGGCAAACCCTCCCTGTGGAGCACACATCAGGACTTTCCCCATATAAAATAATATATAAAGGTCAATAATATAACCTGTGGTTTCAGTTCATCTTTGTCCAAACATTTTATGTGAGAAAGTCAACCAGTTGCAAAGGGAAGCATTTTTTTTCTCAGATTCATTTTGAGGTCTTCATCCAACAAAGCAACTTAAGTTTTATAGATCTAATAAACTGCAATGTGTTGAAATGACATTAACACCCTTCAAAATAGAAAATATATTACCTGGTTTCCCCTTGATGATTACAAGAGCAGTGCCTTTGTTGACGTTTAACAGTGTTTTATCAGTGACCACCTCTTTATCCATTCTGCTCGCAACATAATCACACAGGGTGGAAGCAAGTGTTTTGGGGTTGACATTTTCCAGATATATAAAATGGTCCTCCTGTGATGAAACAATATAAATTGTCAGTTTTTGGAACACTGTTTGATAAACTTCCTACTCGGTAGGATAATATAAGTTAAATCTCCAGGATTCTTTTTCACCATCATATTAAGTACACAAGTGCATGTTTATACTTAAAACCTTAAATTTAAGAAAAGCACCCTATTGATAATGATTTTAGACTGGTTCCAGAAAAAGTGCATATAATTTCATTAAAATTAATAACCAGTCAAAACTCAGTTAAGTTTTTAAGTCTTTATGGAAAACTTGAGAAAATGTTTAAAATTGCAGTCTGGACTGTAACTTTGAGTACCAATGAGAGCCTCACACACTGTTGGCAGTTTATTACATTTCAAAGAGATATTTCAGTTCTTCACCTTGACCTTTTATATATTGACACGGTGCTACAAATAAAAATATTGATGTAGTTGGTGAAAATGTCGCGAAAACAATGTGTCAACATAACAGATTGATGAGGCTGACCGGACTGATGGATATATATTTCATGTGGGAGAATAATTATAGAATGCCAGTCAGTCAAATAAGGGCTGTACTAACATCTACGTTATTGCATCAAATAATTAGTCGAATGTATCTTAAGTCACTTTAATTACAATGATACTTACAGTATCGGGCTTCTCTTCTTGATTTTTCACTAGAAATAAAAGATAAAGACAATGTTATGAAAGTACATGTACAAGAAACATGGCAATTCTATTAAACCTGCTTTTTCAGAAATGTCTCTTGCTTACTAATTAAAAAAAATATAAGAAAAAATACGATCTCAAAATTGGTATACATGTTTATATTTTTTAATGGGATTTAACACCATTTTCAATATATGAGACATAATTATATACATGTTCTATCCAATTCTATTATTCAGAATGAATCGGAGAAAAGGCACTGTTTTTACTACATCTTAGTAGAAATATTGCTTTTTTTAAAAATGACAAAACATGATTACCTGAAGGTCGATGTGATTCAGGTGTCCGAGCTCTTGTTATCGGTTTTCTATCTTCAGTTAGATCTAACTTCACCCTTTTAATTTCTGTAGTAGGGGCGGGTTTAATAGTTGTAGGTTTTTTAACTGGTTTGTTCTTCTCTGTACCTCTTGGTGATCGATTAGCGTTAGATTTGGCGGTATGCTGCGTTCTCTTATCTTTTGGAAATTCTTTTGTAACAGTATTTTCATTGTCAAACAATCTTCTTGATTTGGCAACATTTTTTTCAGCATGTCTTTCTTTGACTTTAGCCCCAACAGGTCTACCATGTTCAACAGATTGTTCTTTTGGTATTTTAGGCTTTACTTCTACTGGTTTCTCTTCCCGGACCTTAGCCCCATCAGGTCTACCATGTTCAACAGATTGTTCTTTTGGTATTTTAGGCTTTACTTCTACAGATTTCTCTTCCCGGACCTTAGCCCCAACAGGTCTACCATGTTCAACAGATTGTTCTTTTGGTATTTTAGGCTTTACTTCTACTGGTTTTTCTTTTTTGTTAACTTTAGTACTATGTACAGGTTCTGTTCTTACCTCGGCATTTTCATTTGGTATTGGAGCAGTCTTTGGAACCATGGGTGAAACAGGTCTGTTGGGAATATTTGTTGATGGCATGTATGGAGCCATATTTGGGGAAGCTCCTAGTCCTGGATCAAACCCAAAAACTTGATTGTACGGCGGCACATGTGACATGTAAGGCATTTGTTGTTGTTGCATATTAGTATACCATTGCCACCAATATCTATTCATGTCTTCTGGACTCATAACACCAGCTGCATATTGTGGATTGCCTGGGGGAGTCTCAAAATTACCGCTCTGGTGTGCTTGACCATAAGATGCAAAAGGAGGACTAGAATTTCCCTCATCACTCCCCTTTTTCACATGACTGTCATAGTCATCTGCGGGCATGGTATTGTATGCTTCTGTCATTGAATTATCCTGAACCATTCTTTGACCTGACTTTGAACCATCATGGGATTCAAACTCTTGGGGTTTTAGTGAATGTTGCCTCTCTGGAAATGCAGGTGGATTGTCAATCTCCATAATCATGGATTTTAAAGTTTCCTGAACTTTTTGTGACTTTGGTCTCACAACAGGAGGAGTATCAACATCTCTTTCTCTCAACCTGACAGTTGGAACATCATTCTCTTCTGTAACTTGGTATTCAATGTTTGTAGAAGCATTTGCTGTTTTTTTGTCTTTGGTTTCCTCTCTGTTTTCATTTGTTTCCTTGTCAGTTATATCTTCAGTTTCATCTGTGTCAGTTTCCTGACTATCCTCTCTTGAAAGTATAAGAAAACTTGATCCAGGGCTTGATACATTATCTGATGGATGACTTACTGAGCATGATATAGATTCATTCCTTTCTATGCTAACTGTCTGTTTTTCTTCAGGTTTTTCTGTTTTAGCAATGATTTCTACATCTCCATTTTGTTTATCCTCTAGTATCTCATCTGTCTGTGAATCTCTCTTAAATTTTTCAGATAAATTCACTCGATTTCTGATTTTTGGTTTCTCAACTGTTTTTGTGTGTTCTACTGCAATACTTTCAAACATACTTTTTCTGTCTCTTACAGATACTGGAACGCTTTCTTCCATCTTGTCTGAATCTTCATCGAACTGTGACATAGCCATGTTTTTATCAATTTCACTGTCAGACACACTACTGGACATGCTTTTAAAGCCCTTACCGATTACAACAAATGACTCACTGAATGGGCTCTTTCTAGTTGGTTCTGTTGTTTTCTGACCAATAGATCTATCATTTCTCTTTTCACATGAAGAACTGATGTTGTGGTGATCTAAACTATCACTGTAAACTTCATTATCTTCAGATAAAGACTCATCTGCTGTTCCATAATTTTCATCATCATTGTTATCACCATCATCCTCCTTATCTTCATCATCACTATCCTCTTTATCATCATCCTCATCTTCATCTTTTTTAGTTGCATCATGGTCATCATCAGCTTTATCCTTTCTATCTATATTATTATCATCAGAAAGCCTTTTATCTGCATTTTCACTGTCAACACCATAGTTTTTAAATACCTCATTATTATCACCATCTTCATCATTTCCATCTGTATAATTATCATTACCAACATCACCTTCCTTTTTATCAGCATCATTATCATCACTATCTTTTTCCATTGCTTCATTATCATCACTATCTTTTTTCATTGCTTCCTTATCACCACTATCTTTTTCCATTGCTTCATTATCACCACTATCTTTTCCCATTGCTTCATTATCACCACTATCTTCTTTCATTGTTTCCTTATCACCACTATCTTTTTCCACTGCTTCTTTATCAACACTATCTTTTTCCATTTCTTCCTTGTCACTACTATCTTCTTCCATTGCTTCATTATCATTACTTTCTCTTTCCATTGCTTCATTATCATTACATTCTTTTTCCACTGCTTCATTGTCATTACTTTCTTTTTCAATTGAATCATTACCATCACCATTTTCATCATCTTTTTTATCTGCATAAGTATGTCCATCATCTTCACCAACATCATCATTCAGTTTTTCAGTACTACTTCTGGGTGATATCTCTTCAGGTAATTCTTCAGGCTTGATCACTAAAAAACTCTCTTCTGGATTTACAATTGTAAACATGCTCATTTCATTCCCTATGTCTGCCATCATTGTGTCTGAAATATTAATACTGTCTGAAGGAATTCTGTTTACTGGAATTGATACATTTTCCACAGGTTCTCTTTCCTCAGTTTGTCTTTCTGCTGTTGTTCTTTCTGTTGCTGCAATATCCATTGCTTTATCAAATGTATCAAATCTTGATCTATCACTTATAGTTACTGGTTGCTCTTCTTCCATCAGTGTTTGAGATATAGACTGAAAGTTTGATGGTTTAGGTGGTACTGGTGGTGGTTTCTTTTTGATTTGTTCCTTCTTTTGTGGCTCTTCATTAAGTACTTCTGTATCTTTTGCAGAAAGAATGAATTCGGGCTTTGGGGTAACTGCTGGTGATAATGAAGTTTGATCTTCTGGTGTTTTGGTCCCATCCATTTCTGTCTTTGGTGGACTTGCTGCAACTTCTTCCATTACCGATATATCAATTGCACCAGCCAAGTATGAATCTCTAGCTACATCAGCAACAGTAGACTGGTTTTGTGCAATTTCAGACTGCTTGTACTTACTTGGAACATGGAAGGGTTTGTGGAAATTAAATAAGGACTTTGGTTGAACATTGTGCTCGTCACAATCGGAGTCAGAGGAGGCAAGCGGGTCATCAAAGTCATTCTCAAACTTATCCTTTGGCCCAGAAGTTACTTCTTCTACTTCATCGCAGCTGGAGGAAGATGAACACGAGTCCATCATTTCTGCAAAAGAAGGCACATCGTCCAATAAAGCTCTTAATCATAAACAAGAGAACAACAATGACACTCAACTGCTCACCTGTATAATTGGGAACCACAATTAACTGATAACTTTCCCACTTGAAACAGCTGTGAGAGATGAATGACAATGAGGCGCAATGCCATAAATGCATTTCAATCATCATGGAGATTGTGGCTGGGCCAGAATTCAAACTCACAACTCCTAGATTGATAAATCAGACGCGTTATCGGCATATAAATTTGTGTATTACTTTAAATATTTTATACTTCCTTATTTTTTATTGTACCTAAACAATGTCCATATCTGAGTAAGGATGTGTTATTTGTTTGCTGATAAAATAAATATTGGTTCAATTAATTTATATATATGATAAATGGCATATCATACATATGTAGGTCAAATTTGATTTATTTGCTGGTTTAACACCTCCTCCTTTGTGACTAGAGCCTGGAGTAATTAAGTGTTGATTTTTAAAGGCGTTGACAAGACCAGCTGTATAGTTATCTACTAAGTGGAGCAGTAGTGTAGTTGATAGAATATTAGCTGCTCTAACCAGAGGTTGTGGGTTTGTTTCCCAGCTTGATCCTTTGCCTCCCAGAAAACAACACTCAGTACTGGTTTTACCCAGGAAGCGGACTTGAGAGTGGTTCAAATAAACGTCATGGTTTCTTCCCAATCGAGATAAACTAAATTAGTACAAACTAAGGTATTAAAACCTAACACTGGTATATTTATACATGTTCCATATTTTTGTTTTAACCATATCCGTTTGGTTCCGGGTGAGAATAGAATCATTGTCGATCTCCGTAGAGTGGTAGGAATCCTCCAAATGAGTGTCATGTTCATTTTATCATTTTTTGTCTGACATGTTCATTAAATTGTTGTTAAATTACCAACACATGTGTGTTTCCAGGGAGCCATATGTGCAAGGGCAAGATTTTTTTAGAATAGGATCACTGTGGCTTATGCTTGTTGTAAGAAGCAACCATTTGAGTAACATGATAGCACTTGCTGAAACTCTGCAGCTCTGTGGGTATCAGGGGTCTTATTCATTCTGCATATTCATTTGTTGGTGTTTTTTTTAACCAGTATGTTAATTTGTTGTTTTTGTACGGTACATGTAGTAATCTTTCTTCATGTTAAAATCTGTAAACCAACAAATAAAAAAGAGTGCCTATCTAAAGTTATCTTAAAATCATATATATGTTAGTTATCTTATCTACCAGTAATCAAGTCTAATTCTTTTCAATGAAATAGAAACAATAGATATTTATAAATGAAATGTCATTATCATATATGCATGCTCATTCAACTTTTAATCAAGCTTATCTTTTCATTGTTTAACTGAAATGTACTCATATATCTACAGAATTTACTGATAACTTTCCCACTTGAGTCAGTAGTGAGAAATGAATGACAAGAGACGCAATGTTGTTTATCATCATGGAGACTGAAGCCAGGCAGGAATTCAAACTCAAGACCCCTGGATTGATAGGCAGACGTGATAAAAGACTAAGCTAACAAGGCCAGCTTTCCTTGTAGTACTAGAACACAATGTTGGCATGTGTACAAAGTTTCGTAATATTGAATGCTTTGGAAACTTAGAATTTCATAATTTTGACTATTTATTTTCATGGCATAAACAAAAAAGTATTAAAAATGAAAACTCCAGAAGTAATCTAGAACTGTATTGGACTTTTATGTGGAAACGCTATGGGTTCCACGAATGGACAGAGGGAAGCAGACAGTTGTCAACCCAATTAAATATCGCATTGCGAGGAGATAAAAGATGAACACATGACTCCAGCGCTAACATCCAAGTTGTATATATTTTTGAATGCAATTTTTTATAGGCCTATAAAATCTTATTTATTTAAAATCAACTGAGATTATACTTTGCCTGTTATATGGGTGACACATATATCATATTATCATTGATGTGCCAGTCCCATTTTTTACCTCCTCAAATCTAAGAATTAGAAAAAACCTACTTTTACTTTCTCTTTTGATAATAAATCAATGCATAAATAATGTCTTCTTTTTTTCCTTAACTGCAACCCTTCCATGCAAAATAGAAATTCTTCACATCAAATTATCCATGTGTTGTTGGATAAATTTAATTGATTATTGAATCGGTTATATCTAATATTTATGATATTAATATTATTTAAATATGATCATTTGTACATACTAATGTTATATATAGAAACACTTATTTTTTCTAAAAATTCATTCAAGATGTGTGGTAAGTTGCTAACTGTTATGTTAGTTTCTAAGGATAGTTTTTTAATCGCGTTTTATGGACTCCAGCGGAATAAGTCCTCGGATTGTGCTGCGATTTCCAAATATTTGTCATTTTAAAAGTTCATAGTTAAGATAAATGATAATTTCAATGTAGTTATCTGTTTTTCATAAATTTTGAAAATACATTATTAAATATTTATAACAAAGTGACCTGAATGGAAACATTCACAAAATTATTTACCCGGAGGCTGGAGCCTACTGTAACAGTTAACTGACCTTTGACACAGGTGGCTATTGCGTACAGTTACGTATAACTGAAAAACCCATATGCAAACATTTAATGTATAAACACCAGATATCAAATTACACAGCCGATTATAATTTGATACTTTTGAAAGATGTTCAAGCATCTATTTCTTAGCAGTGTACTTATAATACAATATATTGAAAACGAAAGTGGAATTTATTTTCAAAATATTTTATTTAGTTTCGAATAACACGACAATGTCGTTTGTTTGATTTAATATTAAATAAAACTTACATCCGTCACAACTAGCTTCACTTCGGTTTACTTTGTCGTTATATTAGAATTTTAACCAGCACTTTCGATTTATTACAACATCCTATGACAAATATGGCCGTCGGCTTTCCCGATATTGGCAATAATAGGGGGTACCAATAATAGTCTTTTTCATTGGTCAGATTCACGCATGCGCATTTTCTTCTTTCGATTTAAACACTGGTCTTTGGCTTCAAACTCGATACCAGGAGCCAGGAATCAGCTGAATCAAGTTATTCGTATTTCCGTTTCCTGCTAAAATGTTTTTCCGGAGAAAACAATCAAGCCGGAATAACAATATATTAATTGTTGTTTTATTTGCATTTGCTTCGATGTGTGGATCATTCACCCAATCAGGTTATAAACTTATTTACGAGTGTCGCAATTTTTGCTTACATTACAAACGAGCAGACCTGTACGCGGAAATATTTATAGGTCTGTAAGATTTTGCCCAAAACAACCAGATTGCGCTATCTACCTCAGTCTGCGCCAGAATCACCACACTCCAAATTTTTCATCAAGAGATCACCATTCTTACAGGGTCCATTTTCGTGCATTCCATCTATTACTTTTTACAGAAGTTCAGATGGGTACATGTATGGCATTCAAATCCACTATACTGGTCATACCTAATACCGCGAGTCTAAAAAAATTCCGACCATGTAAATAAGGTTACCTAAGTGTGCAGAGTAAAAAACAGTTGCTGATACGAAATGCAAACAAATGCCGATGTTAACAGAAGTTGGAGCTTTATACCTGTTACCATAAATCTTAAATTTTCTCAATCATGTAAATAATGACATCAATAATAAACAGTTATAAAGTTACTTAAGTGTGCTGAGTAGTATATAGTTTGCCGGTAAGAAATGTAAACAAATGCCGACGCTAACAGACATATATGTAGATAACTAACAGAAGTTGGAGCTTTACGCATGTCTGGGATATTGTTATTACACGGGCATTTGTGGTAATAGGTATATCGCTGTATTAGGTATACAAGGCAGGGTTTTCAATAAGGACCAGCACCCGGCGAATCATCGCCATTTCAATTTGTCAAATCGCCAGTTCAAATCTGTGCCACAATAAAAAAAATATGAAAGTTTTTTTTTTTTAATGTAGGAATCAATTGTGTTTGTCCTTGCATCCTTTAAATTGTCGATCCGCCAAATAAACCTGCCCAAGCCCATCAAGTCATTTGAGTGCTTGCATGTCAATAACTAACGCTTGTTTATAAAGCGTTTATTACAACCTGCATGATATAGCATAAACATGAAGAAGAGAAAAATCCACGATTTCTTTCGGCCGAAATCAGGTGAAATGCCCCCCGGATATTGGTTTTTACAACCTTTTATTCTGCATTCGTTTATGGCATTACACATATGATGTTTTGACAGTTCATTCACCCTGATTTTGTTTCGTTTGATGCGTTTTTATCTTTGTTCAGTTATGTTTCGCTCATTGAGACGAGTTGGTTACTGAGATGGTGATGGTGAAAAGAACATTACATAAGGTAAGTTCAACAAAAGCATGCACAGGCAGGCGAGTGTTGCATTAGGATAAGTGCAACACTCAATTCCCAGTCCTGTTTGCTCTTTAAAAAAAGTCATACCCCATTCACACAATATAAAAACTCAGCTACTCTGCAGCAGACAAATTCGAAAAAAAAAAATCTGAGAAAATATACAATCACAATAATTGTTATCATTGTTGGAAAAGGAGAAATTGCTTGTTGTGGTCAACTTCTTTTGCTTCAAATAACGTATTTGCAGCCAACGACTTTTTAAAACATTCAATCAATCATCAGAGCCTTGGATAAAGTACATATTTCTTTTAAAATGTACACTCAACAATTGTTAGCATATGTACTTGATAGTAATCTCAGTGACTGTGAGACGGTTCTTTTGAATACCTGGCCACAGTAGGGTCTGAGTAATAAGACAATTACAAATCTTCTGTAAAACATTAAAACTATAGGCAGAAAAATATTACAGAAGGCGCTTTCTGCAACATTTCTAACCTGTATTAAACCACCACCTGTCTCAAATTCTGTCTATTTGCCTTCAATTAGTGATTGCTTAAGATAAGCCTGCCTGTACAAGATATTGGGTGTAGATTCAGATTTTTTTAATGAATTCCCTGGGACCGTTATTTTTTAATTTTATATTTTTTTAATTGTAATCCTTGGACTTTTACTTAAAATGTAGTTAATGTTTTTTAACTATGATTTACTTTGTGATATATATCAAATGTGCAGTAATACAATCAAGTGCAATATAAACACTTTTATTTAGTCATACTTTAATATAATTATACTCAGCTACTATTAACTTTCCAAACATCCAAAGTTTTTGAACCTTGACTTATTTTTTCATAAAGGACCCCATTGGAAATAAGTTGTAAAACTTTAATGGGTCATCCTGTGTAATATAGGTCTCAAAGTAAAAATTGAAATTGGATATTTATCAAACCTGTGATAATAAAATAAAGATTTCTGTGTTAATTTGAATAGAATATACTCACTTTTTTAGGCATTAACTGTGATATTTGTATTAAATTATGTATTTCTGTTTACTTGTATAATGCAATGTTTGTAATTGTGTATGACATACTCCACAAATAAATCTATAACTAACACAAACAAAAAGTAAATTTTTATTCTGAATTATAATATAACATATTTTTTTCTTCCTTCAGATCAGCCACAGGCCTCATCATCAGATCAAGACCCTGCTGCTTCACCACAGACCTTGTCATCAGAAGAATCTGTTCTTTCGTTGTCTGAACAAAACTCTACTTCATGTCAAGACACTGAAAACACTCGGGCTGAAGGCAGAGATGAGAAGGGGTCATTAACAGCTAAAGCCAGTGATGCATCTGTTTCAGCCACCTTTAGAAAAGAATCTGATGTAATGGGGGAAATATCTGGATGTTTCCCAAAAGACGATATGAAATTGTTACACAATAACCAGCTGTGTAGAGAGAAAAGATGTTCAAATATTAGTGAAGGTGAAAGGGATCAATTTAAAGGATGCAAGGACAAATTTCAACACAAATGGCTAAGTGATGAAATGTCATTCTGTAAATCCACTGGGTTTTGGTGGCTCATGTATAAAGAAGGAGAGGGAATGTTCTGTTTGATTTGTAAAAAGCACAATATTTTTACATCTGGGCTGAACCACTACATTACAGGTGCCAAGAGATACAAGCGACAAGCTATTGAAGATCACGCCAAGTCTGCTAACCACCGTAAAGGAATCGCCACTGAGATGACTAGTCGAGTTTCTGTATTTCACAAAGAACATGAGGAAAGACAGAGAGTTGGTGAAGATGTTCAGGTGAAAGCATTTATGGCTGCATATTGGTTGATAAAGGAAGAGATTCCAAATTGTAAACTTATTTCCCTGTTGTCATTGATAGAGAAACTAGGGCTTGACACCATCAAGTACTTTGCTCACAAAAGTCAAGGTTAGCTGCAAGAAATTTTCTTAACAATCGGAGAATGTTTGTACAGAAATATTGTGAATGAAGCCAACAATTCACTTGCATATAGTGTCTTGGTAGATGAAGTAACTGACATTTCTGTCAAGACCCAAATGGTAACCTTTATACAGTACATAAGTTCAGCACAGCCAACTGTTAAGTTCCTTGATGTTGCTGATGTGTTGGCAGATTCTGTCTCTGCTGATAGTGAAACTCTGCATGCTACCTTGAAGTCAACCCTGAAAGATTTGGATGATGGATTGCTGGCTGGGATTGTGACAGATGGAGCTAGCACTATGACAGGGAAAAAAAGTGGTCTAGCTGCCAGAATAAAGCAAGAACATCCCACAGTCATCTCTGTCCACTGCATCTGCCACAGGCTGGCTCTTGCCTGTACTGATTCTAACAAAGATGTAAGCTTTATTAAAGACATAGCAGACCTGCTTAGATGTTTGTGGAAGTTTTTCGAAGATTCACCGAAAAGGTCTGCTACACTAGCCAAGGTTCAGATTGAACTTGCAAACTGTGACACAACACGACTTCCAAAATCATCAAGAGTAGCAATAGTCCGCAAAGTAAAAAAGGCTTGTATGACTAGATGGCTGTCATTTGATGAAGGAGTCCGAGGGTTCCAGAATGATATGCTTGCCATTTTGCAATGCTTAAAAAATCTACAGAAAGATTGCACTGCCACAGGATTGCTTAAAAAGATGAACAATGCTCATTTCATCAGTGGGTTGTATATTTTAACAGAAGTGTTGCCTGTACTAGCCAAACTAAGTAGAACATTTCAAAAAAGCACTATAAATAACATGTGCATAGAACCAACCATTGACAAAGTGAAAGAAGAACTACATGAAGTTGCTAGTAATGGGGCAGTAGTACAGAAATATTCAGAAGATTTTGGAAAAGATGGAAAATTTGCTACTCTAGAATTGGAACCAACAGAACATCAACTTGCCGCCATGGACAATCTTCTTAAAAAATATGTGAGGGCTTTAACAGAGAACATTGATGAGAGGTTTGAAGAATCGGCTCCCCTTCTGACTTCATTTTCCCTCTTTGACCCTTTCTTGATTCCAGAGAAAAACGATTTGAGATTCAAGACTTATGGTGAACAGAAGCTACATACATTGTCAGAGCATTTTTGTCAAGATAATGAACAATCCAAAGACCAGCTATATGCTGAATGGGCAAATTTCAAGTACCACCTAGTCA
Source organism: Panopea generosa (assembly GCA_029582155.1). Lineage (NCBI taxonomy): Eukaryota > Metazoa > Mollusca > Bivalvia > Adapedonta > Hiatellidae > Panopea > Panopea generosa. Next base: position 33,204,663 of record CM055908.1, on the reverse strand, counting down.
ATATGAAAACTGAAAAAGTGGAATCCAAAGACAACAACAAAGTTACATCAACAGAGTTTGTACTGCAAAACATTTTGAAATTAAGAACCCAACAGGAATATGTATTCCCAAAACTTGCTCACTTAGCTTCTGTCATATTGTCACTTCCTGTCAGTAATGCATGGCCTGAACGTGGAGCATCAGCCCTAAAGCGAGTAAAAACAAGACTTCATGACAGACTGAGTAATAGGATGTTAGCATCACTGTTGTAGGTTTCCATTAATGGACCCCAAGTTGAAGAAGCAGATCAGCTTATCAGTCAGTGTGTAAGAGCTTGGTATCAGGTCAAATCTAGGAGGAAATTACACTCAGGACCAAAACCAATGACAAATTCAGCCAAGAGCCAAAGTACAGTTGTTACTGTTGATGCAAGTACTCAGGCAAAGTTGAAGTTGAGGTGGATGTATCTGAACTCAATCAGGAAAGGATCAAAACCATTTTGTCAATTCTCAAATTGGCTTCAGTCGATGGAAAAGAAGATCCAATGGACACTAATTCTGACTGGGAGGATGGTGATGATGATGATGATGATGATGATGATGATGAATATGACTTTGAAACTAACTGCAGATGTTAAGTGCTTGTGTGGCAGAACAGAACAGACAACACAGACACACATTTTGATATAAAGTTTATTAAAAACAGTAAATATATCAATAAAGCAAAAAACAACACATTTTTCAATTTGTACATTCATTGCACAGACCAAGTCTTAGCAAGGTTAAAATTATGGACCTCTCAGCTCATTTTGTAAGAATGTTTTAGCAGTAAATCCTGCCAAAAAGTAATTAGTTGAGAAATTTTCTTAACTCTTTATTTTTTTGCTTGATTTGCTAAAAGTGATAAAAAATAAATAAATGTGACCTAAGAAAGCCTTCTCTCAACAGAAGGCATCTAGGATTTCAAAATTTTCTGGGAGAGGACCCCCAGACCCCCACTAGGTAGTGGCCGCTTCAATTTGGAAATGATCCACTTCAAATCAAACTTATTGAATACCCTGACAAGGGATACAATATCAGAAGAATGGGAGGGCTGAATTCACTTGTTACTGAGGAAAAGAGTTGCCAAACAACCACGCAATCAACTGCTACATACCCTCTTTGCCACTTTCACTATAAATTTATTATAGTCAGCTCTCTGTGATTCTATTTTTTTCAATATACAGGTCTGCCATTTCAAAACATTGACTTTACTCAATCACTGCTAGTAGAATAATGCTTCATAAATGCACATCTCTAACCTTCTGAAATAAAACCAGCTGACTATTGACTCCTGAAATTAACACATAAACTATGTTGACAGAACAGAATTCAATTCAATATAAATTGAACATAACACAGTTCATTGTTAATTTTACACAAACATGCAATACAATCAATTATCATTATCATTATTTGAGTTAATAATTATGACCAACCAGATATATTTCATAAGTTGTTTCTGTACTAAGTGTCTTGAATATGGCCATTTTCGTGTTTCTTTTTTATGAATGAATGGTGTTTTATGGCATGTCAACATCCTTATGGCAATTTAAATGAGACCCCACATATGTTGAGTCTTTGGTCAGTGATAGGTCACTGATTTGGTAAAGTAATTACCGATCATTCAGTCAATTTAAATAAAAATATCATATTCCTTTTCAACATTTTCATTTACATTACGTGTACTAGTATTTTATTGTTAAAGGGAATATGTCAGGAAAAAACACTATAAATATCTAAAAAAATAAAATAATTATTAAAATGGATTATTGATTAGATGCATCTTATTATCATTAATAAATAAAATCCGAATAGTTTGGTATGTCAAATCCACCAAAACATGACAAAACTGTTTTTAAATTGGGAGAGGTAAACTTGAAACAAAATCCCCATTCTAAAAATAGATAGCACTTAAATACTGCTATTGGTGGATTTGCCATCCCAAACCATTCGGATTTTAATTATTATTGACAATGAGTCACTTTTTGGTGTCGTCGGCGTCGTCGTCATTGTCTGTAGACACCCAGGTTAAACTTTTGCGTTTAAGATATCTATGCAACCACTCATTGGATGTGAATGAAACTTTGCATGTGTGTTCACCATCATCAATGGAACACACAGAAACAATAACCATAACTCTGGATTGCATTTTGGCACAGTTATGGCCCTTTTTGCACTTCGACACCAAGGTTTAACTTTTGTGTTTAGTTGCGTTTAAGTTTAAGATATCTATGCAACCACTGATTTGATGTGAATGAAACTTTGCATGTGTGTTCACCATCATCAATGGAACACACACAGACAAAAACCATAACTTTGAGTTGCATTTTGGCACAGTTATGGCCCTTTTTCGACTTAATTTTTCAGGTTAAAGTTTTTTATCAGGTAAGATATCTATGCAACCACTCATTGGATATAAATTAAACTTCACATGTGTGTTCACCATCATCGATGGAACACACAGCAACAAGAACCATAACTTGGGGTTGCATTTTGGCAGATTAATGGCCCTTTTGGACTTAATTTTTCGTCTGTAGACACCCAGGTTAAACTTTTGCGTTTATGTTTAAGATATCTATGCAACCGCTCATTGGATATGAATGAAACTTCACATGCTTGATCATCATCATAAATGGAACACACAGAGACAAGAACCATAATGCTGGCTTGCAGTTGGCACAGTTATGGCCCTTTTGGACTTTATTTTTCGTCTGTAGACACCCAGGTTAAACTTTTGCGTTTAGTTGTGATTAAGTTTTGGTGTTTGCCTCCAATCTCAATCTTTGCATGGGTGGTAAATTTTATCCCATAGGAGAGCTTTGTTGTCTTCTGACAACTCTTGTTATCTATTTTAATATTTATTTTATTTTGTAAGACATTTTTAGCATGTTTTCTTTCAAGATATATTATCATTACCGGTAAGCATTATAATCAAGTAATGAAGAATGCAACAAACTCCACCAAGAAGGCCTTCAAGTTGTGTATGAAATTTTTTTTAATCCTTTTATTCTGCAGGTTATTCAAAGATTGATTTTGGAAATGTGTTAAAACAGGAAGTGATGTCACTCAAGATTACAGACCCAGAGGTAGAGCAATTAGTAGAGGTGAGTGGGATCACAAGGGAGGCCCTTCCAGGAACAAAACTGTATTACAGTATACTGCAATATACTGTTACTCTGTTGTGATATAAATAGGTATGCATTGCAATATGATCAATAAGAATTGAAAGTAAATATATTTTAAAATGGTTTACTTTTAGTTAATTTGGTAAATCCATCAAATTGACAAACACGCAATAAATGAAATGTACCAAAAATTGGTTTACACTACAACCTGTCCGGATAGACTTGAAAATTTTTGTCTAGAAAAAAAACTTAATTGGAAGAAATTGATAATATTGTACTGGTAGTTTGTTTGAATATTTGCATCATTTTTATGCCATCAAGGGCTGATAACATTCCCACTAGAATCTGCAGTGAGAGACAAATGAAAATGAGATGCAATGTCATGTATCATCACAGAGACTAGTCTGGCTGGGATTTGAATTCACAACCCCTAGATTGACAGTCAGATGTGCTACAGAGTGAGCTAAATAACATAGGCATGTAATGTTGTAGAAGCATTTTTTTCATGAATTATATTGACAGTTTAAAATTTAATGGAACAGCAGTAAAAATCAGTAAATTTATATTTTGATGAAATATTTGCTGGAACTGACTTGGCAATGTGTTCTGATTACAAGCTCATTATAAGATTGTGTCCAATGTTCTTACTGTTCATCATAATATTGATTTACAATAATTGTTGTCTTAAGAGGCAATTGGGGTCAAACCTGGGATTTTACCCCCCAAATCTCTGATTTGATTCCCAGCACTCTATCCACTGCACTACTGCCCAGCTTCAACATAATATTCTGATTAATAATAATTCTGATTAATTGTTAAATGTAAAATTCTGGCAAAATATTTGGTAATTGATTGTTATATATTTTCTCAAAATTTTCTGACTGTTGATTGTAAAATTCTTGAAAATAAAAAAGAAATGAGACATCAATTTACCATTTTAAGTTCAACTGAGCAAAGTTCAAGGTGAACTATTCTGACCACCCTGTGTCTGTCTGCTGTTCTTCTCTGAAACTGCTAAACAGATTTCACCAAATTTTTTGTGAAGCATTATTACTTGAAGCCCTCTCAAGTTTGTTCAAATCATGACCCTGCCCCAAGGTATTATCAGTTTTTTTATTCAAAATTTCAAAAAAAATCTTCTCCGAAAGTGTAAGGCCAGGAGCTTTGATATTTTGCATGTAGTATCACCTAATCAATTTCTCTCAGATTTGTTCAAGCCGTGACCCTAGGGTCAATATTGGCCCCGCCCAGGTGACTTTTCAGTTTAACATAGAGGAATTTTAAATTATAAATCTTTTTCTCAACAGTCAACCAACCAAATTTGTTTATAAAAAATGGGTAATGGTCTGTTGGGGTTCAGTAAGGAGACTTTGATTTTTAAATAGGAATAGTATGGGAAAACAGGAAATTATGATTTTCTCATCCTTTTTTGGTATTATTCCAATTATAATGATGTTTAAAGCATTGTTGAGTCATAACAGTTGTGACTGGGTCCTTTGAAGGGGATTTATTATCCATACGGGCCAGCAGGGACCCAAAAAGGGCGGTCTCCAGAACCAACAAACCAAATTTTTTTACCGGTATATTTGTTTTTTTAAAACAATCTCTGATATCTTTAATACATGTAAGGGGTCAACAGGACCCAAAAAGTGATAAAATTGAGAAATTTCAAATATCTTCTTCTCAAGAATAAATCAGCTAAATGTGTTCCTATTTGGTATAAATGAGTAGGGGTTTCATATTTGTTTAAATAAAAGTGTCCTTTGGGCCTAGTAAGTGGAATTTAGTTTTAACATATTTGATATTTCATTGATATTTGGTATAAAGGATCCCTATGAGAAGGAGTTCCAATTTTGTTCAAATGAGAGGGTATGGTAATATATGGGCCCAGTAAAGGGACTTTGATTATTACATAGAAATATATGGGAAAATAGTGAAATTCTAATGATCTAATTTAGGAATAATTTTAATCATCTTGATATCTGGAATTTTGTTTAGTCATAACAGTTGAGATTGGTCCTTAAAGGGGAATTTAATATTCATAGGGGGCCAGCAGGTGCCCAAAAAGGGATAACATAGTGAATTTTCAAAATACTTCCTCTCAAGAACCAACAATCTTTGATATCTTTAATGCACGTACAGATCAACAGGGCCCAAAAAAGGATAAAAATGTGAATCTCTAGAAATCTTTTTCTCAGACCAAATCAGCCAAATATTTTTCATACTTGGTGTAAATGGTCTCTATGAGTAGGGGTTTCAAGTTTGTTCAAATAATGGAGCTAATGTTCATTGAGGTCCAATAAGGGGACTTCAGTTTTTACATAGGAATACAAAATATTCTCAAAATTTGAAAAGAAATGAGACGTAAAATCAGGTGAGCAATTTAGGCCCAATTGGGCCTCTTGTTTATTGTTAAATTTCCTCCAAGGAATAATACTTTGGTTAGATTGATTGATTAATATTTAACGTCATTTTAATGCTACCGAGAGCTAACAGACGATCTGTTAACCTAACCACTGTTTCCTGAGATTAACCATTACTCGAGCATACCCCATATCCGCAAGTAACTGATAACTTTCCCACTTGAATCAGCGGTGAGAGACGAATGATAATGAGACACAATGTCGTATATCAATCATCACGGAGACTGTTGCCGGGCGGGGATTCAAACTCACGACCCCTGGATTGATAGTCAGACGCATAACGGACTGAGCTAATTTGGCCCGGCTTTGGTTAGAATGAACCGTTGAAGAAAAATTAAATGAAAAAGATGCTTGCAAATTTGTTTGTTTCAGTACTGTTGGCAGTATGCTGAGAAGAGGATCCCCTGGAGTGTACCCACAGTACCAGGACAAGTCCATCATAAACCTCAAGTCATATACTTGTATAAAGCGGTATGCTTTTTTTTTTTAAAAGATTTTTTTAAAAATTATTTTTTTGATTGGGTTTAACATCATATTATACAATACATTACAGGTTATATATCAAGGAACTTCACCCAGAAGTAATCTATGTAGACCCATCGCCCTTCCGCAAGTAACTGACAAACTTTCTGACATATTGATTTTGGACCAAGCTTAGCTCGAACCCAGGACCTAATCAGTGAGTGGTTAATGATATTGATCTAAGTTTAAAGAGAGAAAAACTTAATAATTTTCATTTGGTTAACCCTTTTTCTCCATAAGCATTTTCTTGGACTCTTCCAAATTGAAAGCATTTATTCACCACATATTAGCAATGGGTGAATTATGTTTATATTAACTGACAGAGAGGAAAACAGTGCAGGAAGTGTTTAGATTGCTAGTTACAAGCAATCTGAACTCTTCCTGCACTGTTTTCAAAGGCCTTCTGTGATTGGTGTAGGAAAACGCATATCTATGGAGTAAAGGGTTAAAGTAAAATCTTGCTCAATTCCCCCACTGCCCTAATCTCCACATATATACAAATATTCTATAAAGATATTTTCTCTTAAATTTATTTTAGTAAATTGTACACATGATGACTGCCTGCATGATGCAACTATAATATACATCTCAAAATATACATGTATGCAGTCTTCGATCCTTTCTGCTTCCAAAACCCTGGCATCTCTATTTTTCATATTTGTTTGTTATCTGTGACAAAAATGTAAAACAGGTCTATACTTGGATTGCATCATTTTTATTCGGGTTGATTAAAAAATCTACATTTTATGCTCTCGCCATTCAAAAAGCAATGTTCATGCGTTTGACAGTCTGTTCCTCCGTCTGGAAAATTGTTTTCTGATCAATAAGTTCTGAATGAGTGTGTGTATTTATATAATTAATACATTTTACAGGAGTTAAGGCCCCTTTTTGTTTTAATTGTTTTTTCCAACAATAGTGGTGGCATGTCTGTCAGCAGACATGTTTCCAGTTTATAAGTTGTTTTACTCATATTTTTCAGGCTGGAATGACACCACTAAATTTAAAATTTTATGTTGATAATATGAGGTTTCAAAAGATGGATATCTCCATAGATTTATACTTTCATAGATGTTCAGTTTAATTTGATGTGTAAAATGGATTTTAACATAGCTGTGTGTCCCATTAAATTTGGATATATGAACACCGTATCTCCTTTAGTTGTGATTGGAATTTTAAATTACTTGGCACAAATGTTCACTAGGACAAGATGCTATCTCATGCGAATGATTTGGGTCTGTTCGTCAAAGGTCAAGGTCATAGCTCAAGGTCAAGTGTTTGAAAATCTAATGTATACACTGTTTCCTTTTGTCTGGACTGTATCTTCTTTAGTTGTGATTGGAATTTTAAATTTCTTGGCACAAATGTTCACTAGGACAAGATGATGTGTCATGCAAATGACTTGGGTCTGTTTGTCGAAGGTCAAGGTCATAGTTCAAGGTCAAGTGTTTGAAAATCCAATGTATACACTGTGTTTCCTCTTGTCTGGACCGTATCTTCTTTAGTTGTGATTGAAATATTAAATAACTTAGCACAAATGTTCACTAGGACAAGATGATGTGTCATGTAAATGACTTGGGTCTGTTCGTTAAAGGTCATTGTCATAGCTCAACGTCAGGTGTTTGAAAATCCAATGTATACACTGTGTTTCCTCTTGTCTGGATTCTGTCTTCTTTATTTGTGATTGGAATTTTAAATAACTTGGCACAAATGTTCACTAGAACAAGACAGTGTGTCATGCGAATGACTTGGGTCTGTTCGTCAAAGGTCAGTGTCATAGCTCAAGGTCAAATGTTCACTAGGACAAGACGATGTGATAAGACAAAATTATTTCTTTAATTTTGTTGATGCAATAATAAAAGAGTATAATAACAAAGTTTTACTACAAATGCTTTAACTTTCATTATTACCTCCCATGTGTCATGTTAGCAGCAGTCACCATTACTTGTACAGGTGTACTTTCCAGTTATTTCTCGACAATAAAAGCAAGTACATGGATCGCTTTGCCACACTTATTATTTTGCTCTACAAAATTGTGCAAAAGCTATTCAGGCAATTTTATGTCATGGACCTAAGAGGCCCTGCATATACTTTCATCTTATTTCATTCACTTATGCCTCTAAGGGTTAAGGAGGTGGCGGGGGATATGACCATGTTAGTGGCAACCTATTGTCAAATGTTATTGTAGTCAGTGTCATAACTAATGATCAAAATTGTTATTGTTTCTTCCAAACGTACATAAAATTTCATCACGGAAATCTTCTTGGAAACATAATACAGTCAAACCTGTCTTAAGCAGCCAGTCAAGAGAATGGGTGAAAGTGGCCTTTTAAGACAGGTTGTTGCCTAATACATTTTAATTTTCTCTGAAAGCATCCAGATGGGAAATAGCAAATGTGGCTGCTTAAGACAAGTGGTTGCTTAATTAAGGTGACCGCTTACACAGGTTTGGCTGTATGTTCTTTCAATTCATTCACTAAAGTTACAATATATTTTATATGTGTACTCACAAAATGATGTTATTTTTACAGAACCTTGTGTACTCTTATGACAATGAGATGCCACTATACTACGACGGTGAAGTGATGGACAATACAGGACAACATCATGGCATTACAAGCTTTATCCTGCTGGGCTCAGCCTACAAGTTTGGGTTGTCTTGGAAACATAAAACATTATTATTTACTCACAATTTTACTCTTTCTGTGTATCCAAAAAATAAGGTTAATGTTTATTCACATTCGTGTTATGTGAAAAATACAAACGCTACGGATATTTCAAATGGGAATTATCTTTTCCCAAAATATGACAAAATAGATTTAAAAAATGATTTACCTGTAAATGGAATTAAAAAAATGAGTCGGTATGCAATACTGGATAAAGACGTAGATTTTAATTTCATAGATCCTGAAATGCAAGAACATATACCTGATCATGTGACTGATTTTGACCAATCAGATTCTAGTAAATGTACGTCTGATGGATGTAATACATTGCCAAAGGAAGATAATGAAAATTTTAATATTAAATACGCTAATTACATGTCAAGACAGTTTTCTATCATGTCATATAATGTCTGGAATATGAACTCTAAATCATTGAAAAAGGATGGATATACTCGGAGAATGCAACATTTAAAAAAGGTTAGTACTTCGTCTTAATTAAGATTTCGACATAGGAGATGGACTAGCTGTTCACCATTTTCAGATTGGAGATATTAAATCAGAGGGGTGCAAGTCGAATGTAAATTTAGGAAATCTCGGGTGGGGCCCAATATTTCAGTGGTGTTTCCCTATTTTCACTATTTTTATTATTAGGAATTTTCGAGGTGGAAGTTTTAACTTGTTCAGGTATATGTTAATGATATCATTTACAAACAATGTATACCCAGTATGCAAATAACTCGTTGTGTGATAAGAATCATCTCTATTTGTCTCACAGTCACTTTACATACACACTTTCATAAGTAAATGAAAATGGAATTGGAGAGAAATGATTGGTTGAAAAACGACTTTTATTGAACATATAGCAATATTATCCATAACGGACAATCAGTTAACCTAACCACTCTTTCCTGGAATTCTGGAACTTAAATTAGTTCTAAATGATGCCCATCTCCACAAGCAGCTGATAACTTTCCCACTTGAATCAGCAGTGAGTGACAAATGAAAATGAGACGCAATGTCGTATATAAATCGTCACGTAGACTTTGGCTAGGTGAAGAGTAGAACTTGCAACCTCTGAATTGATGGTCAAGACATGTTACAGACTATTCTGGCCCGGCTTGAAAATTGACAGTGAAAAAGGTTGTTGCAGAAATGTGGAGTTAATGTTTGTTTTGCAATTTAGTTAAAAACCCTAAAAATTATTAGTATATATTAATTTATTTTAGCTAATTTACATAGAAATCTGAGAGCTTATATGAACCACTCTTGATTTTGTTTCCTGGGTATAAGCAATAATGAGCGTTATTTTTAAGAGGCCATTTGGTTGAGACTGGGATCGAACCCACATCCTTGGCACAAGCCGTTAATACTATGCCACTATCACCATAGGTAAAGTAAATATAATTGATGGCTTGTACATGTACTGAAATTCAAAACATTATATTATTGTGAAATAAATCGAACAAACCTGGCAAGTTGTTTATTAAAGAACCCTCACCTATAACTTTGTGTAAGTAGAATTAATGATCCTCAGTTTATTGAAATATGGATAGAATTATATGTGAGAATGTTGTGCCTTATTATTTAATTCCTATAGATCACATTACAGACATCATACAGCTCTGGGTGTCCCCTGTGGCTGTTTGGTCCAAAGACTACCTCTCACCTCTGAAGTCATGAGTTCGAGCCTTGTTGGTCAAAAAACTGTATGTTAGAAAGTTTACTGGTTCTTCTCAGATTCATTCTGAGGTCTTCCTCACTAATTAAATCGGATATGCTATTAATTTTTATAATATTTTATGTGTTGAAAATGGTGTAGAACAAAAAGAAATTGAATAGAATCCCTTTAAAAAATATTTTTTTCTACAAATATGCAGTTTTTATCAAAAGTTTCGGAGATATTGGTAAGGCTGCTTTTTATGATAGTTATTTATGAAATGAAATTTGTAAATATTTATACTCTGCTTTTTTAAAGACAATAATGAAAGCCAATCCAGACATTGTTGGCCTGCAGGAGATCAGATATGAGGAGGCGAAGGGAGACAGCCTGGGGCCCAGCCAGATATATACCCTGTCAGAATGGCTCCCACAGTATCAGGTATTTACAGTCATGATTAAGGCAGTATGTCAGGAAAAAAATCGCTAAATGTTTAAATAAATAAAATTAAGTTTAAATAAGCATAAATTCTCTAACTGTCATTTTTAACTAGTTGGAAGTTCAAATCTACCAAAACATGACAAAAATTATATTTTAATAGTGGTGAGATCAAAATGGAATCCCAATTTTTAAAATAGAGTCGAGTTGCTGGCTGGTCTTCTCATTTTCATTCAGATTCTTTCTAAGCTGAACTTTTAAAAAGTCGGTGCTGTTGATAAAATTGATATAATTTTAGTAGAACATTGTTGGATCGAACACCGATGGCTGGGACACTACAGATGGCGCAAACCACTACTCTGATCATAGTCGAATTCTGTTTAATTCTATTCTACCTCCAAATGGCAAGAACACCGATGGCTGGAACAGTCGAACTAAAAATTCTGTGTTGCCAACACACCTATTTTTTATTCACACTTTGGAAGTATGTAACAGTAATTAGATGTTGTAATTAGATGTTGTAATTAGTTTGAGACCAGATTAGTGGTCCAGTGGTTAAGGCCTATGACTGCGAATCCAGGGGTCGCAGGTTTGATTCCCTGCTCCTCCGACTTAAAATACTTATCAGTCTTTCCGATGAGGCTTTAACAAAATTCGAGGTCCAATGTATCAGTGCTTAGCACCGGGCATGTAAAAAAAACAGGGACACTATAAAAGGGTCTTCTGTATCTCTGCACTTTCCTCCAAAAATCTAAAATTGCTAAAACTCTGCTGGAGGCGTCACCCATATAAGAAACTGGTGGCGACGATAAATAAAATTATCATCATCGTAATAAGTTTCAGTATTAAACAGTAATAAGATGTTGTAATTAGCAAATTCCATTCGGACGTACAGACCACATACATTATATAATCCTCATAAACTAATAAAATAATGAGAAAGGATCTTTCATTAACATTATCACTAACGCATTTACAGATTACATGGTAGACTGCTACTATTCTTTTTTTTCGTTTTTTTTTATTCAATCAATTTCCGAAGTACACAATCACAACTTTTTAATGGTGTAGTAATTTCTGAAATGTATATACATGTATTACATTCCACACATGATTTTCACACATAAGAAACAAACAAATGACTTATAGTTTATTTCAGTACATAAAATAAGTTGCAGCGTTTGTCTTTATATATTGAACATTATGTACTTTTTAAGAATTTTCTTTGCACTATATATTTGGTGTGTTGATACACTGAGTTATGAGGTATTTACACATTTTACTGAGGTTAAAAACTTTACATGTTAACACTTGTGAGTTACCCACCAAAAATAGTGTCTACTCAGTTACATGTTATAATTTTAAATAATATATTTTGATTAAATGCTATGAAAGGTTACTAACCTGAAAAGGTAGCTTTGGATTACTGTAGAGTTTGAATTTGTCTTTTTGATTATTTAGCATAATTTTTGTGTAATCGAGTGCCAACTGATGTTCAGTTAACCTTATTAACCAGTACTCGAGCACACCCATCTCCGCACGTAGCTGATAACTTTCCCACTTGAATCAGAGGTGAGAGAAGAATGATAATGAAATGCAATTCCACATATCAAACATCACAGACACTGTGGCAGGTGGGGATTCAAACTCACGACTCCTGGATTGATAGTCAGATGCATTCCTGACCCAAGCTTACCAGACCCAGTCAGTGTCACTGTGAAAATGAAAATAATGAAAATAGAAGAATGTTTTATGTTCAGGTGGCTCATTCTGTGGAATTCTTGTGTTTATTTCAGTTCGTATATCAACCAGCTCAGATGCAACCCAACACTCTGAATGATGGACGCACAGAAGAAGGCGTGGCTATCATGTCCAAGTATCCAATCATATCACATGATTATTTATTGCTTTTCATGTAAGCTTTTATTGAAAGTTTATATTTTTAACTCTTATTATACATCACTTACCCTGCAATAAAACTTGCAGTAGGAGTGGATGATTATATTGGCATGTTACTGCTACACTATTATTGAGTTGAGCTATTATTTTTTATTTTCACCAGCAGACAACCATCAACTCCTTTTATCACATAATTCATGGTGCATGAGTGTAATACACCCATGACATATTTTTTATCTTAACCTAGTGTAATATCACTATAGATGCTTTGCTCGGCGTTTTCCGTACAACTCGACTCTCGTACATAAATGTTGTTTTCCGATTTGCCTGAAATGACTAGGTTTGTTGTGATTAGTTATTTTCAGATCTCATTTTGTACGATGATGATGCCAATGCACAATTTTTGTTTTGTTTTTATAGATGTGGTTTGAAAAATATATGTTATTTGAGTTACTTGATAAAAAGAATCTTACATTTGTCCTTATTTTTATTGAAGATTGCACCTTTCTTGTTTAGTGATTGTAACACCACTTTTGTGCATAAAAAAAAAAAGTCTTATGTAATTTGGCTTGAAATATTTTCGAAATGGTTTATGGGGACTGTGTTTTCTTGCTGCAGGTGAATATATAAAAAACTGGCATACATATATACGACACCTTATAAGTTTACCCGTCTATCCAGCAACCGGCATATGTCCAGAAAGATTACTCAAAAGTTATATAAGCTAGGTTTGTGAAACTGTGCATGACATTGTTGTAGAGAGCCATATAAGAAGATAATACAGGTAATTTTGTTTTTTCGGTCTGACAAAAATTGCAGTATTGCAACAAAATAGATAAATATTACAGATACAGCCTGGATCCTGTGAAAACACAAAAAGTATCAAAGCTATATTTGTGAAAAGGGCAATAAGGAGAACATGCACATCATTTTATTTCTTTTTCAGTTGGACAAAAATTGTGGTTTCTATGGCAACAAAACCGGTAGGGGACATATGTATTGCTTGCAATACTCGAGTGTCTTGTTTTGTACAGAACATAGAGTAAAAATTCAATCGTGTGGTGAGACTTGAATTTAAATGAATATATTTTTTTTCAGTAATCGAAGCAATAGCGCAGATCTTCATCAGCGTATTCTTCTTCATGCAGAAATATACATGCCTCTTCTTGGAATGGTAAGTACTACGTGCATGTAGTTGTAAATTGTCACTTCATTGTAAACAACAGAATGTCAGTTTGTAAATTCTCATTTTTATACTGGGATGCATATAGTTCTGCACTTGTCCATTCATATTTTTCATACATGATATAATGAAGTTATTATAATCTCGCAATATGATATTTTGGATGGGGTATATATGAAATTAGAATAAACCTGTATGTATTCAGACTTTTACTTTTATTTCTATGTTGCAAAGGGGCATAACTCTGGTAAATGATTTCAAAGCATCCCTTTTTCACAGATTTGTGGTCATTTGTGACATAAGAGTCTATATATATTTTATGCATCTAGAAAAAATCATAGAAAATATCAATTTTGTATATTTAAATATTTTTACACATTTGTAGAATGACTTCTACAATGACTCTTTTTAAAAAACCTGTCTATAATTTCCTAAGGGTCCTTCGTGGCTTAGTAATGTAACACCCTGCCATCTGGTGACCACTTACCTCTCACCACTGAGGTTGTGGGTTTTATGTCCTAAAACTTTATTAAAGAAAATTTGCCAGTTGCTGGCAAAAGAATAGTGGTTCTGCACAGATTCATTCTGAGATCGCCCTCGACCCATAAAACTTGATATGCCATATACAGTCAAACCTGTGTTAGTGGTCACCTCTATTAAGCAGCCACTTTTCTTAAGCAGCCATATTTGCAATTTCCCATTTATATGCCTTTAGAACAAATTAACCCGTATTAAGCAACAACCTGTCTTAAAAGTCCACTTTTGCTTCTTCGCTTGACTGACTGCTTAAGACAGGTTTGACTGTATAACCTGTTTAGTGTTCGAAATGTAGTTTCTAATTATAGTTTCTGTCATCTTGATAGCTTATTTGCATATTAGATTAAAAAGATAAATAAATAAAAAATGGTTCTATTCTTAAATATAAAATTTCTGACAGTGGTTCATGGAGGCAAATTTCATCAATTGCATTCATAAAAATTGATTTGATGCATGAATATTCAATTTCTCATTCTGAGTGCCAAACAGAAAATATTTTCGACTTTGTATATCTCCGTCAAAGACAATATACACATATAATTTTTGTCAGTCTGTACTATTGTACACCTGTTAAATTTTATGATTCATTCTGAGTGCCCGACAGACAATATTTGTGACTGTGTATATATCTCCGTCGAACACAATAAACATATATCATTTGTGTCAGTTTGTACTGTTGGATATTCATAGTTGTGTAATTTATGCAAGCCTCAGTTTCATAAATCTTGATTTGGTAGTTGTAAAATATCAGAAAATGTCAGTTTGTTGTACATTTGATTTAAGATGTAAATGTTATCTACTGTCTACAAGATCACTTGGAAAATTAATATTATAATGTTTTGGTTATTGTACTTAATGAATCTACTTTCACCAGTACCGGAGTAAACTCATGTAGGGAATGTATAATCATGTACCTATAAGGTAAACATAGGAATATGTTTATTTTGTTTCTGTTTTGCCTCCACAGGTCCACGTGTTTGTTACACATTTATCATTGAGCCATGAGGCAAGGGAGCAGTCAGTTGTCCAAATATGGCAACATGTTAAAAAGTTTAAGGGGCCAGTCTTTATTCTTGGAGACTTAAATGCAGAGCCAAAAGAGAGGGCTGTTCAGTAAGTTATATTGACAATTTATTTATTATTATACCCCCCGACAAACAAAGTTTGAGTGGGTATATTGGAGTCACCCTGTGGTCGGTCTGTCGGTCGGTCTGTCAGTTGCAATTTTCCTTGTCCGGAGCATCACTTGAAAAGTACTGGATGGAATTTCATCAAACGTCATACAATGGTAGAATATAATGAGAGGAAGTGCAGTGTACAAGAAACATAACTCTATTCTTGCTAATTACAGAGTTATTGCCCTTTGATATTTTTTCTTGTCTGGACCATAACTTGAAAAGTACCGGATGGAATTTCATCAAACTTCATACAGTGGTAGAATATAATGAGAGGAAGTGCAGTGTACAAGAAACGTAACTCTATTCTTGCTAATTACAGAGTTATTTCCCTTGATATATTTCCCTTGTCTGGAGCATTACTTTTAAAGTACTGGATGGAATTTCATCAAACTTCATACAATAGTAGAATATAATGACAGGAAGTGCAGTGTACAAGAAACATAACTCTATTCTTGCTAATTACAGAGTTATTGCCCTTTGATATATTTCCCTTGTCTGGAGCATTACTTATAAAGTACTGGATGGAATTTCATCAAACTTCATACAATGGTAAACCATTTTCTGTCATGGCGGCGTTCGGGGGTATTCATCACCTTCAGTGATAGCTCTAGTTAATATTAATGATATGTGTCAGTGGCTGAATACTTTTGGAATGGCAGTTTATGAATTAGAGATATTGTCCATGCTCTTCTCTTGAATTTGCATTGCAATGAAACTTACCGAGAAAGATTAGTATGGAATTTTGCGGTATGACTTGCTGACTTGCAGTCCCAGCTTTTCAAAATTGTTATGAAGAATCTTGCATACCGGACAATGCTTTCAGAGTATTTTTAATAGGTACAGAATTTTCATACTAAACTCCCTCCACGCGCTCATCCTACCCTGCTCTGTCGTTGGAACAATTTATGACATGATGTATCAAAACATATGATGTAATATATCAATATTGACATCTCAACGCCTCGTTCCCTCTATCTGAACCTCCAACCCATGTAAGATTTAATAATCTCTTCTAAGGAAGAAGCCGGGCCCGATTAGCTCAGTCGGTTATGCGTCTTACTATTAATCCGTGAGTTCAAATCCCCCATCCGGCAACAGTCTCCGTCATGATTGATATACAACATTATCATTCGTCTCTCACCACTGATTCAAGCGGGAAAGTTATCAGTTACTTGGGGAGATGGGGTGTGTTTGAGTACTGGTCAATCCCAGGAAACAGTGGTTAGGTTAACTGATTGTCTGTTAGCCCTCAATGGCATAAAAATGATGCTAAATATTGAATCAATCGATCAATCTATGAAAGAAACAGCCAGAGTCCTAGCTTTGCATTCTGGTTCATTGATTTTTGGCCTTTTTAAATTTTCAAATAGATACTCTTGTCCGTGCTTCTTCACCACAACAAACAATTACATCTGAAAAACTTGCTGCAAATGATCAATCAACCTTACTGTAGTATTCACTTTGCTTTTTGGTGCCATTGCAGTTTTTGTTGCAGCCCTGTCGCCAGTTTAATAAGAGCATTTATGGTGATTCTCACAAATATTTGAGAGGGAGGGAGATACAGTCCCCCCCCCGAAAAAAAAAATTCATGTAAAGTTTTCTTATTATTCAGTTTTAAACATGAAATGTACTTTGGTTTCCATTTATTGATGGTCATTGCCACAGTTTGAATTGCCAATATAAATAATACATAGAAATTAAAATGTTTACATTTCTCTCTACCTCACAGATATCTAAATGGAAAGGACATATTTCCTGGGGAAGACAAAAGTTTACTGGTAGATGTTTGGAGAAAAATGAACCAACAACGAGACCTGACTGGTAACACTTTCAGCTCTCTCAATAAGAATCTTACCAAGAGGGTAAATAGCATCTATTACATGTAGATTTACTGCTGTATGAAGGATTAATTATATTTGTTAAACGTTCATGAGATATTAGTTGATGTGTAATACATGCAAATTAAATTGAACCTCAAGGGTTTTAATGAAACAAATAAATAATATGGTCAGGCTTGAATAAGAACAAAGACAAGACAGCCATCGCTTGCAACATGCTGGAGAATATTCGTAATGACATGATGGTGCTTGTCGCCTAGACAACTGTATTAACCTATTAACCTAATTTATGCCCTTCTTAGTTCGAAAACTTGAATTCGCACCCAACATCAGTATCATGTTTTTCATCAATAGGCGATTGAATACATTTATAAGAGAATTATATGCTAATCATTTTAAATAGAGTCTAAATTTCATCTGGCTCCTGTTTCACCAATATCTTAGCTTAGTTTAGATTCTAAACTTAAAATCAAACTTAACTAAGAAAGTTTACTAAACTTACCCAAAACCTGTTTCACCAAGTATTCTTAGTATTAACTAAGTATTCCGCTTAGTCTGTTGCAACAATTTTAAGTATTTAAGTTTTTGCATGTGAATTTAAGTTAGTTTTGACGTCAACTTAAACTCTTAAGTATTTTACTTAAAGTTAAGTTTTTAAGTATCGGATTTATGTTGGTGAAACAGGTTTAGCATACTTAAGAAAACTTTGGTAGCAAAACTTAAATTTAAGTTTTTTAATCGCTAAGTATGGCCTTAAGTTTGTTGGTGAAACAGAAGACTGGTCCATCAGTTGTATAGTCTGTTTCAGTTTTTGTCCACATAATTTTTTTATGTACCGGTAACTGTTTTCCCATTCAAGGGATTGTGACAGTTAAAAGGGAATTATCAGGAGTTTTAAAATCTTAGAATTGGCTTTAAAATTTGTTTCCCATTATAGCATGCCTACAATACGCACTGACACTGTATTGCCAAAAGGATATCTATTTAACCCTTTACTTCATATAGACACCTTTGGATACCTCTTATATAGATGCCTTTGGACACCTCTAATATAGAAGGCTTTTGAATTATTTGATGAATTATGTTTATATTAACTGACAGAGTGGAAAACAGTGCAGGAAGTGTTAAGATTGCTCATTTTCAAAGGCCTTCTGTGATTGGTGCGGGAAAATGCGTATCTATGGAGTAAAGGGTTAAACATATAATTTATTGAAAAGGTTCTTAACTTGGGCTCTGCGCCTAGGTTAGACTAAAAAAGATTTCCTGCTGAAAATTGCAACATATTTTGTGACGTATTAAATGAGTCGCATGATTTCATTTTAATTTCAGTTTGATCCGTCATAAAGGTTTACACGTAGTAAAATTATTTCATCTTAGAAAGATTCCAAATAAAGATGCGATGGTCATCCAGCAGTATTTAATCGCTGTCTATTTTAAAATGAGGATTTCATTTCAAGTTTACCACTCCGATTTAAATAGCAATTCTGTCACATTTTGGTAGATTTGACATATTAAGCCATTCGGATTTTATTTATTTATGATAATGAGACATATTTGAACCCTTAAAGAATGATTTTATTTTAAGACATTAAGCGTTTTTTCCTGATGTACTCCCTTTAAAGCTGTATATCTAGTCTATAATTTAGCCAGGTTGGTAGTACGGCTGATTATCAATCTAGTCACGGGTTTGAATCCTTGGCTGACCCTTGTTTCTGCCCGGTCACAGTCTCAGTGATATTTAATACACAAGATTGCATCACATTGTCGTTCATCTCTCACTGCTTATTCAGGTGGGAAAATTATCTGTTACTTACAGAGATTAGTGTACTTGAGTACTTGTTAACCTTCCAGGATCCCACTAATGAAAGTCAAGGTTGATTAACTAATCGTCTGTTAGTCTTCGATGGCATAATACTCAAACAAACTTTTCTAAAATTTACCTTTGCAGATAGACTACATATTCTTCAGAGGTTGGAATAATTGCTGCAAGATAGAAAGATGCCATGTGGTGGACGATGGAACAAGAGGGTGTGTAAACAAATAATTCTGTCTGTTTAAACTTGATTTTGAATCAAGTTATTACAACTTATTCTTTTCATGCTCAAATTCTTCCTGGGTAAAACTAGTACTAGGCATATGTGGAAAAGTTTAAACTTGTTTATTTTACTCTGATTGCGAGTCAAGTTATGACATCTTATGCATGTCATACCCAGTCTTCCAGTACTAGATTTTTGTGGCAAAAGTGTTTATGATTCTTTGGCACTAAAATACTTTCTATAAAAAAAATTTAGATACGGTAATTCTAAAAATTTAAGATAATTGATTTTGAGCGCTTGAAATATATTGTATTTTATGGCAATACAGTGGGTACATACCGGGTAATACATAAATTGCCAGAAAAATTGCATCTGATAATACATTTCTGATTTGAACACAAACATAAAGGAACATTAATAATGGTTAAAATGTGGTTGGAGATTCCTGTTTTTGGAACTAATATTCTTTTAATATTGGAGTATACATGTCATTCATGGACATCAGGTTGACATCAGGTGGAAATGAGATGATATTTCAACCTGAGCTTTTTAGAGGCCTCACAGCTCTGCCCATCAAAAAGCAGAGGTTATAGTGGCTGCTCACACTAGAGGTTGCGAGTGTGATCCCCAGCACAACCGGTTGGCTTCTCGAAAACAATGCTGAATATTGGTTCTATCCAGGAAGCTGACTCAAGAGAAATTCATATATAAGCTCTAAGCTTACATTGCAATCGAGCTTCAATAAATTCTTAAATATGAAAATATAATAAGAATATAAACTGAAACAGAAATGCGTAGGCTGGGAATCTTATTATCTCAGTGAAAACACATGATTGGTTCCTGCATATATGTACGCCGTGAAGCTTGCTTTTTCTAAACAAATCCCTCACCCCTTCATAGAAGTAGCAGGGTATATAACTTTGTATTTGTCAGTTATGTGGTTGGTAGACTATCATGATTAAAGAAAGATATAGACGATAACTAGATACAAGGAATTAAGATTAGGTGCGCTGACTGCCATTAAGTAACTGAAATCTTAAAAAAGGCTTTAAAAACACATACAATTAAACAGACATTCATAAGAGTTTGTAAATTTGCCTTTCATTTCACTTTGTCGATCTTTCATGATCGACTGGTGTAAGGAGATGTCTCAAAATCACTTACCTTTCACAACTAGAGTCGCGTGTTTGAGATCAGCTCAGTTAAAAAAAAAAAATTATTTGAGAAAGGTTGCAAGTCATTTGTGGAAGAACATTGGTTCTACGTAGATTCATTCTGAGGTCTTTTTCCACCAATAAGCTCGGTAGCATGTCTGACTATCAATTCAGGGGTCATAACTTTGAATTCTCTGCTGGCCATACTCTCGGTGGTGATTGACATACAGCATCTCATCATCAGTCATCTCTCACCTTTGATTAAAGCTGGAAAGTTAACAGTTACTTGCAGAGATGGGTGTGCTTGAGTACTGGTGAACCTTCCAGGAAACTGGGAAAGAGTGATTAGGTAAACTGATCATCTGTTAGCCCTTGATGATATTCAAACAAGCAAAAATACATCCTCCAACAATAAAATTAGATATGCAATATGTAACTTGTCATGTGTTGAAAATGGCATTTGTAAGAGTTTGTAAATAATATTATACTTGCATTTCATTTCACTTTAGAATTCCTTTAAAATGTAAGTCTTTTAAGACATGTTAAGCCATTTGACTGTATATTAAAGATATATTCATTGCAACCTTACAATTTTTACTTCTTTTTCAGTATACATGCAGCCTCAGACCATGTCCCACTGCTGGCATCATTTTCATTTCACGAGGGGTTAAAGAGCAATTCATGAATTGCATGTACATGTGTTAATGGTTTTCTGTCTATAGTATAAAAAAAATAAAACAGATTTTGGTCTTTTTTTATTTTCCAAAATCACAACAATCCTTCTAGAAATAATCAATTTGATATTCATGCATGCAGGTGAAAAACAATATAAGTTTAAACTTTAAACTTATATTTACATTGATTGTGAAACAACAAACCAGGCTCAACATTTCCCCTGGATAGAACCAGTTCTCAGTATGTGTAAATATAGTGCTGTGTTCATTACTTCACATGATCTTGGGAGCGGGGTGAAGGATACCTCCCATCTCTCACCCACAAAGTCCTGTGTCAATGCTCTAACACAAGATTGGTATTCAATATACATGTTAGATATTGTTAATAAATTAATTACAACTATTGAAATCAATGATAAAAAATCATTTAATAAAAAATCGTGTCCTAATATGGCATAATGTTGTCACATTTCCCTTCCCTCCCCCTACACACACAAACAAAGACATTCTCCTAATATAGCATAATGTTGTCGCATCTCCCTCCCCTCCCCCTACACACACAAACAAAGACATTGTCCTAATATGGCATAATGTTGTCGCATCTCCCTCCCCTCCCACTACACACACAAACAAAGACATTCTCCTAATATAGCATAATGTTGTCGCATCTCCCTCCCCTCCCCCTTCACACACAAACAAAGACATTCTCCAAATACAGCATAATTTTGTCGCATCTCACTCCCCTTCACCTACACACACAAACAAAGACATTGTCCTAATATAGCATAATGTTGTTGCATGATGTTATAAATTGAATCCATCACAATGAGATTTTCTCCGCATCACCCAACCTAGATTTCTGAATCCACACCTGTAACATACATACTTATTTTATCTAAAATTACTTTTGCCAGTCTATTCACATTCTGTGTTCTATGTGCACCCTTTCTGTTTTTCATGTGCTTTTCTTTTTCTTCATCGTTTATTCTTACTGATTGTAAATTATGTATAGCAGGTGTTTGTGTAGATTCAGAAGCAGTTTTACCAGTTTTAGTATCTACACTTTGAGGTGTTGCCGTAGTGCTTGTCATTTTTTCAGAATTTTTAATGCCATCATCTTCTTATGTTATATTATATACTGGATCAGTTAATTTTGAATCATTTTCCAAATTGAGTGTGTTCTTTTTTTCAATCGATATATCAGAAGGTGACGTGCACACACTGTTTGATCTCAGCAGTCTTTCAAGATAACTTGCTTGTTTCTCATTGGTCTCTTAATTAGTTTATCAGAACTTTTCTTTCTATGTTTCTTTCTTTCTGTTGGCTTGCCATTGGCCAATGCCACTGGGAACAC
Source organism: Panopea generosa (assembly GCA_029582155.1). Lineage (NCBI taxonomy): Eukaryota > Metazoa > Mollusca > Bivalvia > Adapedonta > Hiatellidae > Panopea > Panopea generosa. The sequence goes on along the minus strand of CM055908.1, from coordinate 33,181,962 downwards.
ACTGCTGCAATTAACAAGTGCATCAATAGGATTCCTGTATTCCATCGTGTTTCACCTGAGAAACATGTACAGTTTACGTAGAATGTATTTTATTTCATGCCATAGTCTGTATAGGTCAATAATGATGATAATTCCGATGATGGAAAATATGATTGAGCCTATACGTACTGATGATGCCCTGTAGTCCATTACACTGATGTACTTCCTTGTACTGCTGGAGACGTTCTTCTTGTCTCCAGTGAGCTCTTGAATAATATTCTCCACTTTCTGCTCCACAGTAAGGTTGGCAACTTCTTACTTGGGCATAGCCAGAAATGTTCACAGCTTTTGACATGAGCATATGCATCCATTCACTGTACTAGGAGTGATTTGTTGAGTTGTGGAATCGGTAGAGGCGGGGTTTACTGTTGTAATTGGTGGACTTGATTTAGTGGAGGCGGAGTTCACTGCAGTCATTGCTGTGATTGGTGGAATGTTACATGAGGTGTCTGTCACATTTATATTGTTGTCTGTTATGGAATAGTCAGTATCATCTGTAAATGAGATGTCAGTTGTTTAATATCTGAGCAGCAGATGGAAGGTTTAAGGTTCCATGGTATCCAGATATCGAGGAAGAAATCATGTGTGTATATGTGCACATACATACACAATCTTCACTAGTTACTGGCATACTTTTGAAAGTTAACTTTAGTCAAACCTGTGTAAGCGGTCACCTCTGTTAAGCAGTCACTTGTCTCAAGCAGTCACATTTTCTATTTCCCATTTATTTGATTTCAGAGCAAACAAACATGTATTAAGCAACAACCTATCTTAAAAGGTCACTTTTACTCCTTCCCTTGACTGGCTGCTTAAGACAGGTTTGATTGTATTTGGAATAAGTGTGACCCATACCCGCAATCTCAGCCAGTTTTACACATCACGTAACTTCTCAATCCCTTCCCAACACTCAAATCTGTGATTATCTAAAACAAAGATTTCTTTAAAATGATTTGAGAGAAATGTATTTGAGACATTTTGCATTTCAAATCTAATTAATATCCTCAAATAGTGGTGTATATTCTCCACTTTTCTCAAGTTTGAGGTTGCATGTGCATGTATACGCATGTTTTAGTTGTTTCCATTCAGATCTGGAATACAAACCATATTTCGCAATATGAAATTTCCACACAAACCGAGATCATTCCCATCAATTTAAGTTGGGAACTGTTTAAGTTCTTTTGTTTACAAAATGTGTGAAACTGCCTCGGAGATGACTGTGAACATCATTTTGAAATATAAAAACATCTAAAACATTAAAGGCAACAAATAACTTACAGTCTATTTCATGTATGAGAAATCAATTCTCTGTGGATTTTGATAGACTTATTTGCCAAATAAATAACTCTTGGGCCATTTATCCACAAGAGATGCCAATTTCCTACTCATCTCCATTTATAAGAAGAAATTTGATCAAAATATTTAATAAAGTTCATAATTATCTTATTCTCATTCATCCAGTAGCTATTATTTTTAGACAAGCTTCCAAAAGTCGACGGCACTTTCCTACATCTCATGTTTGTTATCATTTTGGAAATATATAATTTATAAATATCTTTTTTTTTAGCTCTCCTGATGAAATCTAAGAAGTGCGTATGTCATTGTGATTCGGCCAGCATTCGGCCATCCATTAATCAGTTTGTACACATTTTGTAAATGAGGGATAGATGAAGAATACAAACTTTTTGTTTCCATTTGTGAAAAATGAATCTTGGTTAAGTTATAGTTACCAATTAGATATCCCTGATGTATCTCAATAGAAAAGAAAGCTGAAATATTTTTATTACGTGGCGGGCCCGATTAGCTCAATCAGTTACACGTCTGATTATCAATCCAGGGGTCGTAAGTTCGAATCCCCCGCCCGGCAACAGTCTCCGTGATGATTGATATACAACATTGTGTCTCATTATCATTCGTCTCTCACCACTGATTCAAGTGGGGAAGTTATCAGTTACTCGCGGAGCTGGGGTGTGCTCAAGTACTGGTTAATCCCAGGAAACAGTAGTTAGGTTAAATGATCGTCTGTTAGCCTCGATGGCATAAAAATGATGCTAAATATTCGATCAATCAATTTTGCAGTTATTACCTCAAGGTCAATGTCACTATTTCTAAAAGTAGATAATTATAGCTCCCTTTATTATAAATACAGGGACGTAGCTTGGCTTAAAACAATGTAAAGGTAGGGCATACTCCTCAAAAAAAAAAGTTAGCAAGACTATCATAGGTGTGTAGGTGTGTTTTGACATATATTTCATATTTGTAGGACCCTGGTTATCCTTAATATTGAAGTCACTGTTTAATAAAGTTCACCTCAATAAAGGAAAAAATGAAGAAGCATATTGATTTTATTGCACGTGCCCACAGTTCCTATAGGAAGCTAAGCCACTGAAATATATGTTAAACAAATGAACTAGAATATTGTTATTTATTTCTATAACATAACCATACAATGGCCATCATTTTTTTGGTTAAGGTGTTTTTGTGTGCTTTTTACATAGATCTATATCTATAATAGTCACAAAGCAAAGTGTGTGTTCTGTGCTTGTGGTTAGGGCCTGCATGTGTGTGTTCCCTGCTTGTGGTTAGGGACTGCAGCATACCTGTATATTGAACACATATGTTTGGCACAAAATCCAGAGATGGTAGGTAGCACACACTAAATGAGTTGTTGTCCATGCACTCGCTTGACCAGAAATGACACATCTGCAACTAAATGATTAACAAGAACTTAGTAACGCTCTACTGGTGTTGTTTAGCTCTACGTGATGTTGAAATGCTAATGGTATCAATATGGCTGTAAGTGGTTCTAAGCAGAGTAGTAGTGTAGCAGATAGAGTGTTGGTCCCTCATGCCAGAGGTTGCAAGTTCAATCTCAATCAACGCCACATCCTAGTCAAGTGGTAGAGCATCCGCCTCGCATGCGGAAGGTCGAGGGTTCTATTCCCAGCCGGGTCATATCAAAGACTTGAAAAATGGTTAAAAGCTTCCTCACTTGGTGCTCAGCAATAAGAGGATAGTTTTAGGTCTGGTTGGCCCAGTGTCAGCATAATTTGACTGGTTGGGGAATCATGCCATGTGTCTGGGGCATGCTACTCCAGTGTGGCAGTGCTCAGAATACTGTCTCACGTAGACACCGTCATGATATGATTGAACAAATTTTGAAAGCGACTTAGTGTCGCCGCGACTTTCAACACTATACAACAACAACAATTTACGCATTTGGGCTAAAGTAAATTTGTATAAACGAAAAACTAGTTCTCCTACAAATATAACATTTGAAACTTTAATACTTCCTGGATACTATAATACTTTCTGGATATCATGCTGCAGGCATTATTTTAAAGTCATTTTAACAAAGTTTTAATAATAAATGCATGATCTAGGTATATATGTAACACTCACATTTTCTATTCTCCATACATTATAACCATTATAATAATATAATCAGTTTGGAAAAGACCTGCTGTTTAAAGGATGGCAGCTTTTTGTACTTTTGAGATTCCTGCCATAAATTATAATAGTTCCTTTTAAACGGCTAAATTTGAATAGATAATAAATTGGCAAATAATTCATGAAAACTGTAACTTTTAATAGGTTTACTACACTTTGCTACTTTAAAATATTGTTTTAAAGAAACCTCCGGCTGCGAAGATAAACTACGCCGTGCTTAGGGAAACTAGAGACAGTTATTTACCTCATTTACATATCGTGCAGTGCAAGAACTATCAGCACACAGGAGTGAACACACTGCATCAGTTGAGGGTACAATCATCTTGTCACAGGATGAAATACACGAGGTATCTGAAAAAATGTTTTTACTTGTAAGATTTTTTAGACCAGCGAGGATGCCTTTGTAGGATAAATTAATATTGATATTCATTACCAACTTACACAGAAGGATAGGAAACGTGCATACTTGCATCTTCCTATTAAATGCTGATAAAATGGCTCACAAATGATCAGTGTTTGGCAAAGTAATCATCCAGAATTCGCAGAAAACTGATTTCTTATACATAAAATGTTAAAAGTATCGAGTAATATAAGGTGCTTAGTTAAAGCACTTGGCGAAATAGTTTATTTCAGCTTTTTCGAGGACCTATAGATCTCGATCTGTAATTCCTTGGATTTACACGTTATTTTTTTGACCCATGCATGTTTCCTTACAAATGTTGCTTTATATAAAGCTGATGTTAGAAATAAGTTTATAAAAAAATATTATTTTAGAAGACCAAGTATGATCAAATTTGTAACATTGCTACAATCTTCAAACAAAATTGAACTTGTTAAACTAAGCTAATACATATCGGAAGCTTTAAAAATTAGACGCTCTATTACGAACTTTATTTTAAATAAATGAATTAATTAATAGTACATTTTCACGAAAGCTATGTCAAATATTGTGTATGTGTTGTTAATAAATTTATTATAATTGGGTGGGTAAAATACTAAGATTATATGGGTAAATCATGTTTTTTGTTACTTAATATATTTTGTTTAACAGACACGTCTATATACTAAATATTTTATACTTTTTCAAAATTTAATGTTCATGATGCTTATATCTGTCATATACATATGCAAGAATTTTAAAAATGGTACTAGAAGCTTCCTCGCTTGACGCTCATCATCTAGAGGAGAGTTCTAGGTCTGGTCGGCCCGGTGTTAGTATAATGTGACTGGGTGGGGTATCATACCACGTGTCTGCGGCATGATACCCCAGTGTGACAGTGCTTAAAATACTGTCTCAAGTAGACACCGTCACGATATGACTGAAAAATTGTTGAAAGTGACGCTAACACCATACAACAACTGTCATGTGCAAAAATATTGTCAATTGTATGTATAATGATGAGAAACTGTATCTATATCGTTAACATCATAGAGACGCTTATTTGATACATATTGTAAGTATAAGTCAATAAAATATGTCTATGTCTATATAAAAAGCCAATTATGGCAACGTCTTCAGTGTTCATCTGACCATGGAGAGGAGTACAAACTAAACAATGACGATTAAACTTAACAAGCCTTTCAATTTATAATAACAAAAAACAAAATAATGTTGGTTGGTTTTAAATTGCATTAGGCCATAACAAATTAATTGCTAGATTATCATTCCCACCTGCCGCCCCGACCCTTTTTTCATAAAAAAAAAAAATTAAAAATATAAAAAATTCCTTTTTTTTAAGAAAAGTTTGGATGAAAATCTATCAATTAATTTATAATGGTCTTACACACTGTGGCAATACTATACAAATTGTAATGGCGAGATTTTGCGTGAATACACGAGCATTCATAAAATATCTATCAATTGCCTGTCCTCTATATAATTCCTTGATGAACACTTGAAAAGAAGGCTATTAGACTATTTGTGTGGAGTCCTTGAGAAAGGAACTTTATCTGCATATACTTAGTACTGGTTTACCCTGGGAGACTTCAATGCGTAATTTGTCTAAATTGTAAGAAATTTGTTTCACAATCGATGTAAAATAAAAAAGATTAAGAAAACTTAAAAAAATGAAAATAATGCTCGTTACCGCTGTCATTTCTCATGGAGATAAACGGTTGTGTTTTGTTACACATTCTTCCCTTCAGCCACATGTCCTTGAATATTTCAACGAATATTTCACGATTTATCCATATGTAAGTGCACTGCTCATCGGTTATGATGAAGTCGTCTGTTACCGGGGTAACATAGTCCACCTCCTCGCACGTGTCCCAGTAGAAGGATACATTCGGTGTCGCCACATCGGGCAAGTGTAATCCAAACCAATACGTAGAAGATGACCACATGTTGTTGTTCAAATCCACATCTCTGTAATATTTAATTAACACATTTAGTGTAACCAGAAAGCTTTTTTAATCTACCGATGTGTGTGGTTTTTTATATAGATTTAACAACATTTGTCAATGTCTGTAGAGAAACTTTCGCAGACTTTTAGATTTAATCTGTAGTCTGACTGAAAGGTTATTTATTGCCATTTTTATGTAAGCCACATTTGTCAAATAAAAACAATTTGTTGTCAAGTTAAACCACTGAAACTGTGTTAATGATGAGAGATAACACAACAGAATAAAAACTGTTAAAAAAGTCGATAACATGCGCATTCGCTTTTGAAATTTAAGAGATCAACAAATGAACTCCCTTTGCGTTGACTAATATTACCAGAAGGTGTATTATTGTTCTTTATTCTATAGTAAATAATAAAAGATTGAAGAATTGTCATTCATAGAGAGACCGAAACGAAAGAAGTGAAACTTGCCTTTTACTGTTTGTCAACCTCTGCACTACCAAAATATGATGAGAAAAGTAGAGGTCATGTGTCCTTTAAGGGATTTGTTCCGTTTAGTGTGTACACTGTTGACAAAGTGAAAAAGTCTTCCGAAATCATGTATTTATACCCCAATTTCCAAGCATCATTTTTTTCTAAATTTACAATTCAAACATGACAATGCTTTCAAAATAGTCAAAATACATCAATTATACCATTAAAAAAAAAAAATGAGCATTAAAATATTTCACAGAAGAGATTATTTAACCATCATTATGCTACCCGTGGAAGCATTTTCGGTTCCCAGTGATATATCCATGCCTGAACGATGGGGTAGAATTTCCTGTTTCCAATTGTGGTACTATGCCTCAACGAAGTGATATAATCACCATTTTTTGCTTGTTACAGACCCAAATACAATTTTAGGTTGCATCTTAAACTATGTCCGCATTCAGGCACACATCCGGCTTTAAATGTACCCTATGGGATTTCCCATGGACTTTTAGTTTTTAACTGACTAAACTTTATTTGAGTGCTACATGTACAGCAGATTTCCCATGTGCTCATGTTCTGCATCGACAGCAGTTGCCCACCCACGCTGTGGCAGATCGCCCTCGCCTCGTTCCAAGTTTTCACTGTCTGGTGTATGGTGAAGAAAGCTGCTTTGTCTGTCCATTCCGAAGTCACTGTAACTAGAAACAAAATAAACAACGGCGGTTATTTTAAAATTATTTATTTTACATCGATTGTGAAAAAAGTTATTGCAACTTAGATCAGTCACATTTGAAGTCTTCCAGTGTAGAACCAGTACCAAGCATATGCGGCGTATAGAATGTCTTGCCCAAGGACACTACAAAAGAAATGTCTTGCCCAAGGACACTACAAAAAGAAATTTCTTGTCCAAGGACACTACAAAACACTGGTTTCATTACATTCACCCATGAAAATTTCTTTTTTTTACATCGATTGTGAAACAAATTTTTTAGGGTACACAATACTATTGATGTGCGAATAGATGGACCGAGAATTGCTAGTAATTTAGTTTCCATGAAATTAAGGAATCCGGGCTCCTTTGACAGTTGTTAGTTGTGCCTATAAATAAAGTGGATGCCAAGATACGATTTTCGTTAGAACAATTGGAAGGAGGACCCCAAATTGATATTAAAGTAGAATTAGTTTGAAAACATAATAACATGACATACAATGGTGTGATTTGTTGTTGCTGACATGACGGTTAATACCTATGTGAAGTTCATGGTCTCCACCCCATGAGGTCTTGGGGGCAGGGCCAAAACAGACAAATTTAAGGTAAATTTAAAAAATCTTATTATATGAAGAAAATTGTGAGCATGATTATTGACGATTATTATTATTATTATCTCGAGGTTTGGCCCACTTACCAAATCTATATAAAAGAAATTGACAAAAATACGTTATTTCTTAAGTCTGAATAGACTTCTGTGAAAATTTTTGTGTGATCTGATGTTGCTGACACAATAGTTAATACCTGTGTGAACTTCATGGTCCCCTTTATGGTGAACTTTAAAAATCTTTTTTATTATAGGAAGCAGTAGAAAAAATAAATTGCAAGCATAGTTAATGAGGCCTAGGAGTCCGTCATAAAAATTGTGAATTTCATGTCCGCGGGTGTCGTGGTTTGACCCTTGCGGTAGGTACTACTTGACTAAATCTGTATAAGAATACATGATGTCATTTCTTGATGCAGATCGTGAGGTGTTCAAAATCCATGTTCGGATTTTTGCCGCTTCCAGAAAAACAAAATATGGAAAATGAGTTCATATAGCTTTATGTCATCAAGGATAATCAGGTGACCGTTAAGGCCCATGGGTCTCTTGTTATGAAAAGAGATGTCTTGCTATATGTATGAACAATCATAATATCGTAATAAAAGAATAAACCTACACTTTTGCAGATTAATCTACAAATTATGCAGCTTGTTGGTGGCAAAATGTCACAAAAGGAATAGTGTACATGGCTGCAATATTAAAATCGATGTAAAAGTTAATATTAACTTATTATGCCATAAAATTTGAATGGACACGGGTTTCTGTTCAATTGTATGAAATTGCTTCATTAAAAAATGCGCTTGACCATTACTCCAAAGGTATATATAGTGGTTTGAACTGATTTTTGTCTCGTCATGTCAATTGGTTGCAGTAGGTCCCACAAATAATATTTATACTTTATGCATTTTGTTCCAGTATATAGTGTCTCATACTAAAATCTTTTTTTTTTTATTTTATGAAAAATGACCTTAACTTTACACCAAACACCCCATATACAATCCCAAAATTTATAAACCCAATATGCTATTTTGAAACTACGTCATTCTATTCTTAGAAGGAACCTACCATATTAGGGATAACAGCACACTTATCTGTTACATACAACAGATTAAATATTAATGTGTTCCATGTGATGGACGAGTCTTAACTATAAATAAAATGACGTAGTTTCACAAAAGCGTATTTGGTTTATAAGTCTCCGCAACCAAACTGCAAGTGAATTGTCTTTCTTACTCAACATGGAAAAGTTTGACAGCACATGCCCTTCAAACGACATTAAGCAATCCCAATTACAAGAACAAGAATGAATGAATAGTGTTTTACGGCGTACCAACACATTATTGTTATTCGATACCAACAGGAATTAAGATTCCAGTTTTACTCTACATGTACGAACACAACGAATTGACTTACAAATACATAAACCTAGAACTGCAGAGTTTCAGCAAATTATCTTGTATTACTCAAATTGTCGCTTCCTACCATATGGAGGAGCCCCTGTGATCCAATTCTTGCCATCACTTATATGGCTCCCCAGAACCACACAGGGGTTGTTAATTTAACACTAGTTAACAACCCGGAGGATTCCAACCCCTCTGCAGAGATCGACAGCGATTCTATTCTTAGCTGGAACAACACAGGCTTTCTAGAACAAGACACTGTAGGCTATAAAAAAATCTGGTTTAAAATGTTAAATTAATAACATCAAATAATTAGAGAAAATAACCCCTTTAAAGCTAGCCTAGGTATAAATGAGGAGGCGGGAAGTTTAATAAGTAAAAATTTAAAAAATCTTCTTGTCAGAAACTACTTGCTCGATTTTGAAATAATTTCACAGAAATGTTCCTTGGGTGACCCTCTACCAAGTTTGTTCAAGCCTAATTGATTTGTCAAAAAACATGGCAGCCAGGGGGTGGGGTTACTTTACTAGAGAAGCCGTTGTGCTAGTTTACTATAAAGCCTTCTTGTCTGAATCTACTGACCTGATTTCAATGTAACTTCACTGAACTCTTCTTCTTGCCCATCTTGTTTTCTTGGAATTTTAAGTTGGGTAAATCAAAGTCAGTCAGGTGGGCGATATAGGGCCATCTTGGCCCTCTTGTTTATGTATGTGAATTCTTACCAAAGATGGTAGATTTCCTGACTAAACGGATTATCACTTTAATTTGTTGTCGTAATTTGTTGTTGGAATTGTAAATTAAAAAAATTACAACAACAAAATTTACAATTCTAACAAATGGTTGTTGTAATTTGTTGTTGGAATTGTAAATTTAAAAAATTACAACAAAATTTACAATTCTAACAAATGGTTGTTGTAATTTGTTGTTGGAATTGTAAATTTAAAAAATTACAACAACAAAATTTACAATTCTAACAAATGGTTGTTGTAATTTGTTGTTGGAATTGTAAATTTAAAAAATTACAACAAAATTTACAATTCTAACAAATGGTTGTTGTAATTTGTTGTTGGAATTGTAAATTTAAAAAATTACAACAACATTTACAATTCTAACAAATGGTTGTTGGAATTGTAAATTTAAAAAATTACAACAACAACATTTACAATTCTAACAAATGGTTGTTGTAATTTGTTGTTGGAATTGTAAATTTAAAAATTTACAAAATTTACAATTCCAACAAATGGTTGTTGTAATTTGTTGTTGGAATTGTAAATTTAAAAAAATTACAACAACAAAATTTACATTCCAACAAATGGTTGTTGTAATTTGTTGTTGAAATTGTAAATTGAAAAAATTACAACAACAACATTTACAATTCCAACAAATGGTTGTTGTGATTTGTTGTAATTGTAAATTTAATAAATACAACAAAATTAACAATTCCAACAAATGGTTGTTGTAATTTGTTGGAATTATCAATTGAAAAATATAGTATGTGTGGTAATAAAATAATAACAACAACATTTTCAATTCGTTATTTTATTTCAGTATAAAAAAAAGTATTACATTTTTAAATAAAAAGTACTATGAATATATATATAGAATGTATGTGTGTAGTATGTATAATTTATATAGCATATATGTATATGAATAGAATATGTAATATCCATAGTATGAATAGTATATGTGGTATATATAGTATATAAAGTATGTGTATAGTTTATATATCATATGTAGTATGTATAGTATATGTAGTGTGTATATAGTATGTTAAGTATGTATAGTGTATATAGTATGTGTAATATGTATAGTGTTTATAGTATATATAGTATGTGTAGTAACGTATAGTATGAAAAGTATGGTTAGTATGAATAGTATAGTGTATATAGTATGTGTATAATGTTTAGTATGTATAGTATATATATAAAGTATGTGTATTATATATGGTATATACATTATGTAGTGTGTATAGTATATATAGTATGTGTAGTATATAAATTATGTATAGTGTATATAGTTTATATATCATATGTAGTATGTATAGTGTATATAGTATGTGTAATATGTATATTGTTTATAGTATATATAGTATGTGTAGTAATGTATAGCATATGTAGTATGTAAAGTATATAAAGTATGTATAGTGTATATATTATATATATTGTATGTAGTATGTATAGTGTATATAGTATGTGAAATATGTATATTGTATATATAGTATGTGTAGTAATGTATACCATATAGTATATGTAGTATGTATAGCATATGTAGTATGTAAAGTATATAAAGTATGTATAGTGTATATATTATATATATTGTAGTATGTGAAATATGTATATTGTATATATAGTATGTGTAGTAATGTATAGTATGAATAGTTTGGTGAGCATGTATAGTATATGTAGCATTTTAGTATGTATAGTTTATATATAGTATGTGTAATATATATTGTATATGTAGTATGTATAGTATATATATAGTATGTGTAGTATGTTTAGTATGTATAGTATATATAGTATGTGTAGTATGTGTAGTATATGTAGTATGTTTAGTATGTGTAGTATGTATAGTATATATAGTATGTGTATAATGTTTAGTATGTTTAGTATGTATAGTATGTGTAGTATGTGTAGTATATATAGTATGTTTAGTATGTGTAGTATGTATAGTATATATAGTATATGTAGTATGTTTAGTATATGTAGTATGTATAGTATATATAGTATATGTAGTATGTGTAGTATGTATAGTATATATAGTATATATAGTATGTTTAGTATGTGTAGTATGTATAGTATATATAGTGTGTGTATAATGTTTAGTATGTATAGTATATACAGTATGTATTGTATGAATAGTAAAAGAATAGTATATGTGGTATGTATAGTGTATATAGTATATATAGTATGTTTAGTATGTGTAGTATGTATAGTATATACAGTATGTATTGTATGAATAGTAAAAGAATAGTATGTGTAGTATGTATAGTATATACAGTATGTATTGTATGAATAGTAAAAGAATAGTATGTGTAGTATGTATAGTATATATAGTATATATAGTATGTTTAGTATGTGTAGTATGTATAGTATATATAGTGTGTGTATAATGTTTAGTATGTATAGTATATACAGTATGTATTGTATGAATAGTAAAAGAATAGTATATGTGGTATGTATAGTGTATATAGTATGTGTAATATGTAAAGTATGTATAGTGTATATAGTATGTATGATATGTATAGTATGTGTAATATTCATGAATAACACAATGACAACTCTTTAATGATAGCATAATATTATCAAATTAACAAACAAGAAATCAATCATTTACACATTAAATTTCATTTAAAATGAAAGTGTTTAGATATTAGGCAAACCCCGAGTTTATATTTTCTAGATTCAAATAAAAATAATTAAACTAGGTATAAAATCACTGTCAATGTTTCCATTACAAGTTAGTCGTTTAGGTTTAGATACAAGAAAAATTACAAATAACAAGGATTTACGGAGTTTGTGATGGAATATAGGTCATACAAGACATGGTAATATATGGGTCATAGGAAGCATGTGTACGAGAACATGTGTGACTTAGGGCATATATGTATTTTACTTTACTCCATAGATACGCGTTTTCCCGCACCAATCACAGAAGGCCTTTTGAAAACGGTGCAGGAAGAGTTCAGATTGCTCGTAATGAGCAAACTGAACACTTCCTGCACTGTTTTCCACTCTGTCAGTTGATATAAACATAATTCACTCATTGCTGATACGTAGTGAATTAATGCTTTCAATATTAGGTGTCCAAAGGCGTCTATATGAAGTAAAGGGTTAAACAATGTTTATAATGTGTATATTACTCGATGGGATTAACCATACCTTGTATGTGAACCTAGAAACGCAAGCCAGCATGTTAGTATGTTATATAACAAGTTAAGTGATTAGTTTTTATTAGTGGATCAGGAAAAATTGACAGTGGTGTTTTTTTTATTTCAAATCTTCATATTATGCTAGATAATGTTTGTCTCCGTTTTGTTATCTGTTTCATGTGATCAATAGCATGTCCAAACAATGTAGACCCAAAACTGAGCAGTCTCGTCAGTGTTTACATTGTTTGAATCTCAGTTAATTAAAACTATTACACTAAATAAATATAAACACTAAAGCATAATAATAAAATTAGCCACAAAAAAATGGGATTACAGCATCTCGTTTTTATAGAGCAGAACATAACATACTTGATCAATATTTGTACAAACTACATCATCATAAATGATACAATATACAATTGATAATTAACAGCAATAATTGAATTCTAACAATAACAATAGTATTGAATATAATCTCAAGTTTTGGCTTCAGAGTAATAATGGTTAATAAATGAAATGAGTATGAACACTTTATTTTATGTCCAATGCTTCTATTAATATCTCGAAATGTTATATAAAATGGTTTTATTATGTAAATCTATATTTATACATTTATACATTTATACATACTACATATACTATATATAGAAAAAAAAAAGCATAATTTGACTAGTTTCCATTCACTATCCAATCTGTTTTTGTTTATTTGGAAATGATTGTAAACATATCAATTATCTATCATCGTTACAGGTAAGACAATTAACAATGACCTTTCAATTGACTGCTAAAAATTGTAACAAATGGAACACAGTTTATTATGAACAGTACTCAACAAAATGATTAGATGTAATTAACATTGTGAGTCCTATCTATTTACCATACAAAATCCAACAAACATTGTTTTTGTGATTTGCGAGACGCATTTATATAGAGTGACGACATATATATATATATATATATGACAAGCCATATGTACAATCAGGTGCATAAAACATAATACACATATGTTAAAGAACAATATTTGAAATATATTGCACATTTTTTAATGACAGTCATAAAAGATTTTCAAAACGTGGTCGACTCGCCCAGGAAAAACCAAAGACGGTGAACTCTGGAAACCTGTGCCCGTTTATCAAATGTCTTTTACCACTGAATGTCGAGCTTCATTCTTGAAAATCTTTTATGAACAACACACCTGCATATTCAGTATGTTCAGAATTACTTTTGATAAACAACATTTATCACATTGATGTTTCATATTGTTATGTAAATGAAATACATGTAACAATTATATTTCAATGTAATTTCAAGCATTGAATTTAAATTTTTCCGATGTCGTCGCTCAGAGTGAATAGCTAGAACTGATTTCTTACCGCCAAAAATCTATATTTATATTTAATCTCGAATCACTCGAGCATTCAAAACAGGTTTTGTATAACAATATAGGATGTAATGCGGAGTACAATAATGATACACAAGTGTTAATTGTAATTTTGTTTTTCATTATGAAAACATTCCCAAAATATTGATTACTGGGAAAAAACCTTAAGGTAAATATTTACTGAAATGCTGACAATTTTTATACTAATACACTACAGTAAAACTTGTCTTAAGCAACCAGTCATGGGAATGAAACCTTTCAAGACAAGTTGTTGCTTAATACAGAAAAATTTATTTTAAAAGTATAGTCAAGTGGCTGTTTAATAGAGGTGACCAATTAACAAACTTAACAAAGGTTTGACTAATTTATTTATGGGTTTTGTGTTGTTTTTTAATTTGATATGTATCTAGACATTTACATTTGATCAGGTTATTATTTCAGAATGCATTTTATGGAGGAAGTGTGTTCAAAATTATGAAAAACAAAAACACATTTAACATCATCACTTTACAAATCAGTATTATTTAATTTGAATATATTCAAATTTGTTTTAATGAATATAGGATCTACCTGTAGATTTAAAACTTAAAAATCACTTTAAATATTTCATGAATATATTTCTTTTATTCATCTGTCACTGAAAATTCCATCATGATATAATTTGCACCATTTTTGAAAAAAAAAAATGACATCATAGTACAGCAACTGGTGTTTCGGCGCCACAACATCAGTAGCAGTACATCAGTGTCATCCCAGATATATATATCAAATTTACAATAAAATTTTCTATGATAAATTTGACAATGATCTAGGCAAACGATATACAGTTCCCGATAATTTTGCAATATTTTTATATAACTTGATTTCATTTTTATTTGTACCCAATTTGAGGAAAAGACAATTTCGCATTTTTTAAAGGGACACATCGTAATGATAAAATTCTCACATCAATCTTTACACTTATGAACATACATGTATAACCATATTGAAATATTTATCTGCATTATAAGTATAGTTTAACCTTGCATTTAAGGAATTATTAAATCAAATTTGGTATCACACTTGTTTTGAAATATGAGTAAAATAATCTAAAAATTATTATTTTATTGTATGTAATGATCATACTGACAAGAGAAACTGATTTACCAGTAGCATTGTTTGTAGAGAACCGGCATAATAAAAAATTATGATTATCATGTTTATAATTAATAAATAATGTTAAAGAAAATTTTATAAAATTGCTGTGTCCCTTTAAATCACAATGATTTACATGAAAAACAAAAATACTCATTTTCATACAGTTTCCTTTGCATGCATCTTCATTGATTTTCATGATAAGCACATATTTTGGTATATTTAGTGGTTATTATCAAAAATATTCTACAATCTTTTTGGAAGATTTGAAAAATTAAACCAATAATGTTGAAACTAAAGTATAGTTTGTTTACAGGGATTTGTGAAAATAAAATTTGTTTAAATGATTATCAAAAATTTCAACTGGTAATTTTCAGTGCATTACCTGTTGAATGCTTGTTTTTATGAGTTTATTGAAACCATGTTTAGTAAACTGCTTTGAATTTGTGTTACCAAAAATATAACAAAACTAAACTACAAAATACTGACTGACTTTACGGTAATAAGCAACAAACATTTTGGCCATATTCGTGTCACCACTCATTTGGCACCCTATTCTTTTTATCAAAAATTATTTTATTTATTGTAGCAGCACAATTAATCAATGAAAATGCATTCTCGGAACCTAATGAAAACTGGATTCTACTCCATACGCCCTTCTTACATTACAAATAATAAAAAGTGCATATATCAGTAAGTGCTTACACTACAGTCCACTAGTTCAATTTTGTTTGTTTATTTAAGAATGGTTGTCAGAATATTATTGACTTTGTATCATCGATACAGGTAAGGCAATTATAGGTACTCAATCAGGTATGTGAATTTATATGTTCTTACAGCGGGAAAATTATAGTAATTACAAACAAGATTTCGCAAGATTTCTTCTGAAAGGGTTTGCCATAAAAATAATTTTAATCAAGCCCAATTAAAAAGCGTCATTTTTTGGTGTCATTTAACACTGATGTACATAGTGGAAGCACTTTAACAATTTGAGGATTAGTCTAATACATCTGTGTTGTTCTCCACTTCTATTTCTTGCCGTGTGATGATCTCTTTTAACCCAAGCTGACCATCTGAACCTGAAATATACAATAATCCCAGTTATTTTCCTGCAAAACTGGAGATGTTGTCTAGGGGATAACACTGTAGTTATATCCAGTACATTAGTTCTGAATGCACCTTATATATAGTATTTGAACTTTTAGTATATTTGAAATATTTTTGATTTTGAACATCAGCATTTTTACCGGGGTTAGATAGTTCCATCTAAACCAAGGACTGTGATATCAGTTACTTGCGGAGATGGGGTGTGCTCAAGTACTGGTTAATCTCAGGAAACAGTGGTTAGGTTAACAGATCGTCTGTTAGCCCTTGATGGCATAAAAATGACACTAAATATTCAATCAATCAATCAATATTTCTTATCTAAATGTGCCAAATTTAATAATGGCACTTTCATAACTCAACATATTTACCTAAACCAGGCCCAGTTAGCTCAGTCAGTAATTTGTTTGAATAGACTCAATCTAGGGGTCATGAGTTTGAATGACCTCCCAGTCACAGTCTCTGTGATGATTGATATACAACATTGTGTCTCATCTCTTATTCAAGTTGGAAAGTTATCAGTTATATATACAGATAGGTGTTTTCGAGTACTGTTTAACCTTTCAGGATCCTAGGAAAGAGCGGGTAGGTTAACTAATTTTTTGTTACCCTTAGTGGCATAAATAAGACACTTGGTGACATAAATAAGACACTAAATATTCAAACAAACATTTACCTGAAATCAGATGAAGCACCCGTCAAAAGCCATGGCATCGTGAACTCTGCATCAGGTGTTGTTTAACCATCACCATGACAACGTACAAATACATCTGAAAAACATCACTGAACTATATAATAGGATCATGCAGAAATATTTGACATACTTACAACAAGGCAGTTATGTCCCTTTGAATAATGTTTGCTTTCATATTATTTAAAAGAAAAAAAAAATGAATGTTTGATGTATTTACTTGTCACTGGAAATTAACCAAGACCCTCTTATAGACACTTGTGTTTGTGTGCGTTTGTGTTTATATATGTGCATGTATGTTTGCAATTGTTAAGGGAGAGATACATAGTTCCAATTTGTTTTCCCTTTTAATTTTCATATATTGTAATTTTATCTCTTTTACAAATAAATACTTTGTATCAATACTTTTTAACTTTATATAAGAAAAACAGTGCAGAGTAATTATCGGAACTATGTACAGATGAAGGGGGATACGTCTGTGCATTTATATCACATATACAAAGTATATGTTCAAAGGCCATGTACATTTACAAGACGCAGTTGTTTTTTATACACAACTGCCCCTTGTACGACGTATTTATATTTAAGCAGGCCGAAAGATAGGTTCATAAAAAGCCTAATAATTGTTGTAAGTGTTTAGCAATGCCATTTTAATAGAAAAGATGAAACATGCAAAAAATGTAATTAATTTCATATGAATCAAAAAGAAAATGTAAATGCAATATGCATATAAAAATAAATATTGGTTTTAATATTTCTATATATATTTTTATTAAAATTGCTTCTTGTACTTTTATCTGATGTTAATTTTTTAATGAGATGTACTTTAACTTTCATACATTTTAAAATATATTTAGATTTTATGAGATTTGCTTTTACTTGTATTCATTTTAAGAGACCAGTTAATGAGAGATTTTTTAAGATTTACTTTTACTTGTATTCATTTTAATAAATGAGAAATTTTATGAGATTTACTTATATAAGTTTATTTGTCTTCAATTTTCAGATACTTTTATTAACCAGAGATTTTATGAGATTTGCTTTTACTTGTATTCATTTTAAGAGACTTCAGTTAATGAGAGATTTTATGATATTTACTTTTACTTGTATTCATTTTAAGAGACTTTAGTTAATGAGAGATTTTATGAGATTTACTTTTACTTGTATTCATTTTAAGAGACTTTAGTTAATGAGAGATTTTTTAAGATTTACTTTTACTTGTATTCATTTTAAGAGACTTTTATAATGAGAGATTTTATGAGATTTGCTTTTACTTGTGTATTCATTTTAAGAGACTTATATTAACCAGAGATTTTATGAGATTTATAAGTTAACTTGTCTTCAATTTGATATACTTATATAAAGAAAGATTTTATGATATTTACTTTTACTTGTATTCATTTTAAGAGACTTTAGTTAATGAGAGATTTTATGAGATTTGCTTTTACTTGTATTCATTTTAAGAGACTTTAGTTAATGAGAGATTTTATGAGATTTACTTTTACTTGTATTCATTTTAAGAGACTTTTGTTAATGAGAGATTTTATGAGATTTACTTTTACTTGTATTCATTTTAAGAGACTTTAGTTAATGAGAGATTTTTTAAAATTTACTTTTACTTGTAGTTATTTTAAGAGACTTTTTTAATGAGAGATTTTATGAAATTTACTTATACAAGTTTATTTGTCTTCAATTTTCAGATATTTTTATTAACCAGAGATTTTATGAGATTTACTTTTACTTGTATTCCTTTTATGAGACTCTTATCAATGAGAGATTTTATGAGATTTGCTTTTACTTGTGTATTCATTTTAAGAGACTTATATTAACCAGAGATTTAATGAGATTTATAAGTTAACTTGTCTTCAATTTGATATACTTATATAAAGAAGGATTTTATAAGATTTACTTTTACATTTATTTATCTTGAGATATTTATACTCGTGTTAGATTTTTTTTTTTTTGATAAGAAGTTTTACTTGTATTCATTTTTAGAGACTTTTATATTAATTAGAGAATAAAGAATGATTTTTTCTTATACAAGTTTACTTGTGTTCATTTTGAGATACTAATATTAACAAGATATTTGAAAAGAATTACTTTTACTTGTGTCCATTTTGAGATATTGATATTTACAAGAGATTCTTGAGATTTCATTTTACTTGTATTTATTTTGAGAAACTTATATTGACCAGTGATTTTATATATTTATTTTTTGTCTATGTATAGTGTTTTAAATGATTGTATCATGTAGTTATTTTATTTTTGATATTTTAAGTTACTCGACAGTGTGTTTTGGTTTTACATTAATAAATATGTTTTAAAGGATTTTATGTCTTAATATTGTTTCATATTTGATTATTGTAAATGTGCACTGCTTATATGGGTATTATTACATATTTGATATTTTAAAATGACTTTTAGGCTGTATGTGAATTGATGATTAGTTTTATATCTGTTGTGTTGGTAATGTATTCATTTAATTAATTTTGGTTACTTGAATGGTTTTTATTATAAGCATAGTTTTGAATAGTACTATTTACCATTTGTGTGATATGGATTGAAAGAAAAAAATTCAAATTTTATTATTCATGATCATATACATAGTAAATAGTGTGCGGTGAATATTTCATTAATACGTAGTATTGATACTTTTAGAAATATTTATCTATACAAAATACTAGTCTACTATTTAGATTAATACCCACTGCTATTTACACTCCTAATAACTTAAACTTACTCTACTAATTACTTACATTTACATACCTGATTAGTTATATTTACACTACTAATTACTAATATTTACATTACTAATTAATTATATTAACCCTACTAATAACTAACATGTACATTACTAATAAATTGTATTTACACTACTAATTACAAACATGTACATTACTAATTTATTATATTTACACTACTAATTATTAACATATACACTACTTATTACTAATAACTTAAAATTTAAACACTTGGTCTATATACATTAGTTACTAATACTTAATTACTACTAAAATACTAATATAAATACTTTTAAATGACCCTACTGAGTATTATGAATATGCTTTTATTATTTTAATGAAAAGGTTTGTTTATGTATCTCAGATGTAATTTGTCTTATAAAGGCTTCTTCAAACCCTCTCATTATGTTTATAGATTAGTTCTGTGTTAAAATGGTGAGATCAAACATGTTAGTTAATGTAGGTTAAGTGAGAGAGGATTCTTAGAAGACTTTTATAAAATTTACTGCAGATCCGAAGTGATTACTCAAAAATATTATATCCAAAAAGAAATATTAAGCCTTTTCAATTGAAAACATGGACACTACTGCTACTACTTATACTACCACTACATGTAGTTTTAGTACTTCTATGCTATTGATGTTGCTACTTCTATTAATAATGTAACTGTGTCTACTGCTGCTGCTGCTACTGCTGCTGCTTCTGGTACTACTACTGCTATTATTACTGCTGCTGTTACTACTGCTGCTCCTTACCACCATTGCTCTGCTTCAGCTATTATTACTACATCTACTGCTTCTGTTGCTACTGCTTCTGATACTACTACTGCTATAGCTACTGCTGTCGCTGCTACTACTGATATTACTTCTCCTATTACTACTGCAACTACTGATGTTGTTCCTACCTCTGATGCTACTACTACAGCTACTACTAATCTACTGCTACTGCTACTGCTACTGCTACTAATGATAATAATAATAATTAGTGATAAAACTAATTACAACACTAATGATTATAACAACAATAACAGTCATATGTAAATTAATTATAATAATGATTGATACCAGCATAGTTTGATCAAGATCAAATGAATTTTTACTTGTATTTGTTTACCTTAAGTGAATTTATTAAGTTTAATTTAACTCTACTACATATATCTAAGTTTTTTTATATTATTTTCACCCTGAATTTATTGTTTTAGTTACCTTATGTGTCTGTTCTTACTTTAAACCCTATTTTATTTGTGTGATTTAATGAGTTTTTTTGTGTTTTATTTAACCCTGCAGGTCTTTTCTTTTACCTGTATTCCTTTTTTTGATATTTATACTAATGAGAGATGTTATAACATTTGCTTTTACTTGCATTTTTTTATATTTACAATAATGATAGATTTTACTAGATTTCCTTTACTTGCATTCATATTTAGATACTTGTATTAAACCAAAATTTTATAAGATTTACTTTTACTTGTATTCATTCTGAGGTACTTATATTTAATGAGATTTACTTTTACTTGTATACTTTTTTAGATATTTATATTGATGCAAGATTAATTTATTTACAACAGATTTTCCAAGATTTACTTTTAACTTATATTTATTTTGAGATAGTTTAATAAGAGTTTCAGTTACTTGTATTAACTTTGAGATATTTACAAGGTATTTTATCAGATTTAGTTTTATTTTGAGATGTTAATATAGGCAAGCATATAATACAGGCTTAAATAGAGCAGTTTTTGTGCATATCTCTTAATAGCATTAATGATTTGTTTTAATGCAGTTTTATGTATACTGTGTCCAGTTTGTTATGTTATAAGCAGTAAGTAATGATATTTGCATACTTAAATTATTTACTAGTACATATTTTAGTGATTATATAATGTGTATTTATATATTCATAAATTTATTTATATTTTCTGTATGATTTTAAGACTTATTTATAAAATTGTTTTGTGATTTAAATGATTTCATCATGCATAGTTATTTTATTTCTGACTGTTAAAGTTACAGAGTCCCATATCTTATATTTTTATATCGTTTCATATTTGATTATTGTAAATGTGCATATATTATTGGTATTATTTCATATTTGATATTTCAAAATGACTTTTAGGATGTATGCATAGATGTTTCATATAATCATATTGTGTTATTTCTATAATATATAGTTGCTGATACTTTTAGGAATACTATTTTATACTCAGTACTACTAATAAGATGTAATTATTACTATTTACACTACTCATTACCAATAGTTCCATTACTCATTATTTAAACTAATATTTACACTACCAATTACTAATATTAACATAACTACATAATAAAACATAGTTACATTACTAATTATTAGCATTAACACTACTTATTACAAACATTATCACAACTAATTAATAACATTTACACTACTTATCAATAATATTTACAATAATCAAATTTAAACACTTGGTCTATATACATTAGTTACTAATACTTAATTACTCCTAAAATACTAATATAAATACTTTTAAATGACCCTATTGATTATTATGAATAGGCTTTTATTATTTTAATGAAAAGGTTTGTTTATGTATCTCAGATGAATTTGTCTTATAAAGGCTTCTTCAAATCCTCTCATTATGTTAATAGATTAGTTCTGTGTTAAAATGGTGAGATCAAACATGTTAGTTAATGTAGGTTAAGTGAGAGAGGATTCTTAGACGTCTTTTATAAGATTTCTGTAAAATATGTTATATTTTAACAAGTAAATCAAGACTTTTTAATTGTAAACAGGGACACTACTGCTACTACACATATTACTTCTACTATGGCTATTGCTGTTGCTACTGCTTATACTACTACTACTGCATCTACTGTTGCTATCGATACTGCTTCTGATACTACTACTGCTACTGCTTTGGCTACTGCTGTTACTACTGCTACTCCCACTTCTATCATTACTACATCTACTGCTGCTACTTATGATACTACTATTGCTACTGCTACTACTTAATAATAATAATAATAATGATAATATCAATAATAGTAACAACAGTAATATATAGATATTATTAAGATCAAATGAATTTTTATTTGTTTACCTTAAATGAAAGTATTAAGTTTTATTTAACACTACTACATATATATATTTTTATCAATTTTACTCTTAATGATTGTTTTGTTTCTTTACCTTAAATGAGTAATTGATTGTAGGCGAGTCTTTGGCCTTGATTTATTGTTTAAGTTTACAATATATGTCTGTTCTTATTTTAAATGAATTTATTGTTTACCTGACCCTATTTATCTGTGTATTTACTTAATGAATTTTTTGTTTACCGTACATTATTTATCTGTGTTTTTACCTAACAAATTTATTGTTTACCTGACCCTGTTTATCTGTGTTTTTACTTAATTAATTTATTGGTTACCTGACCCTATTTATCTATGTTTTTACTTAATTAATTTATTGGTTACCTGACCCTATTTATCTGTCTTTTTACTTAATTTATTTATTGTTTACCTGACCCTATTTATCGGTGTTTTTACTTAATTAATTTATTGGTTACCTGACCGTATTTATCTGTGTTTTTACTTAATTAATTTATTGGTTACCTGACCCTATTTATCTATGTTTTGACTTTAATAAATTTAATGTTCACCTTACCTAATTTATTGTGTGTTCAGCTTCTTACTTAACGAATGTATTGTTACCTGACCTTATTTATCTGTTTTTACTTTAATGAATTTATTGTTTACCTTACCTTATTTATTATGTGTGTTCTTACTTTAATGAATTTATTGTTTACCTGACCCTATTTATCTGTTTTGACTTTAATGAATTTATTGTTTACCTTACCTTATTTATTATGTGTGTTCTTACTTTAATGAATGTATTGTAACCTAACCATATTTATTTATGTTTTTACTTTAAAATGAATTTATTGTTTACCTTACCTAATTTATTATGTGTGTTCATACTTTAACGAATGTATTGTTGCCCAACCCTATTTATCTGTTTTTACTTTAATGAATTTTTTGTTTACCTTACCTAATTTATTATGTGTGTTCTTACTTAATGATTGTATTGTTACCTGACCCTATTTATCTGTTTTTACTTTAATGAATTTATTGTTTACTTTACCTTATTTATTATGTGTGTTCTTACTTTAATGAATGTATTGTTACCTGACCCTATTTATCTATGTTTTTACTTTAAAATGAATTTATTGTTTACCTTACCTAATTTATTATGTGTGTTCTTACTTAATGAATGTATTGTTACCTGACCCTATTTATCTGTGTTTTTACTTAAATGAATTTATTGTTTACCTGACCCTATTTATCTGTGTTTTTACTTATTGAATTTATTGTTTATCTTACCTTATTTATTATGTGTGTTCTTACTTTTATGAATGTATTGTTACCTGACCCTATTTATCTGTGTTTCTACTTATTGAATTTATTGTTTACCTTACCTTATTTATTATGTGTTTTCTTACTTTTATGAATGTATTGTTACCTGACCCTATTTATCTGTGTTTCTACTTATTGAATTTATTGTTTACCTTACCTTATTTATTATGTGTTTTCTTACTTTTATGAATGTATTGTTACCTGACCCTATTTATCTGTGTTTCTACTTATTGAATTTATTGTTTACCTTACCTTATTTATTATGTGTTTTCTTACTTTTATGAATGTATTGTTACCTGACCCTATTTATTTGTGTTCTTACTTTAATAAATGTATTGTTTACCTGACGCTACTTAACTGTGGGGTTATCTTAAATGTAATTTTATTTAACTATATTGTTGTTTTTTTACCTTAATGAATTTATTGTTTTCTTCATTCCTATTATACAAGTTTTACCTTAATGAATTTATTGTTTTCTTTATCCCTATTATAGAAGTTTTACCTTAATGAATTTGTTGTTTTCTTCATTCCTATTATACAAGTTTTACCTTAATGAATTTATTGCTTTCTTTATCCCAATTATAGAAGTTTTACCTTAATGAATTTATTGTTTTCTTTATCCCTATTATAGAAGTTTTACCTTTTTGAATTTATTGTTTTCTTCATCCGTATTTATTATATTTGTATTAACTTATTGGATGTATTGATTTATTTATCCTAATAATATGGTTTTTTTTTACCTTTATGAAAGTATGTAGTTAATCTTAATGAAATTATTGTTTTTATTGTCTCATTTATTTCTATCATATGTGTTTAACCATAATCTGTTTTTTTGTTTTATTTATTTAAAATTAAATGTGTATTTTTACTTAAACGTAAATATTATTTTGTCTATTTATATTATATGTGCTTTTTATGGTAACTGAATTAAATGTTTTATTTAACCCTATTATATTTTGAAATATTATATTTTAAGCAATCTTAGGTCGATTGAATTAATTTTAACTAATTTAATATTCTTTTAATTATATCTGTTTTTATTTTTATTTTATCTATGTATTCATTGAACCCCTAACCAATTATAATACTTGCATACTGCATACATAATAAAAAATGGAAAATAAATATGAATTTGTTAAATTTCCAAAAATGAAGCATTTTAGTTTTTTTGTTTAAAATTTTGATTTAAAAAAAGCAATGGCATTGCTGGAGGTGTGCAAAGTCAATTTCCAGGTTTACATGTATCAAATTATTAATGAAAATTTAAATAAAATCTAACAAGATCAAAAATAGATAAGATAAAGAGATCAATTAAACCTCTTTAACTTAAAATTTCAGAGAAAGCATACAAAGTTCAAGGGACATAACTGCAAAAACAAAACTAATCATATAGATAATAATTATAATTTAACAAGTTGGTACTTATTCTATACAAGCCAGACCCAGTTAGCTCAGTCAGTAAAGCAAGTGACTCAATCCAGGTGTCACTAGTTCGAATCCCCGTCTGGCCACAGTCTCTGTGATAATAACTTTACAACATTGCGTCTCATTATCATTAGTCACTCACCACCAGTGCAAGTGTGAAAGTTATCGGTTACTTGTGGAGTACTGGATCCAGGGGTAATGAGTTCGATTCATTCTGAGGTCTTCTGCCACCTATAAAACTGGAGTCCATATAATATAACCTGTTTGTGTTGAAAATGAGTGAAAAACGCAATTATCCAACCAATTGATGCTTCTTTTGTTTACTATTCAACCTTTAGATAAGTTTTTTATTCATAACATGGGACACTTATCTGTAATCCACTTGATCTGTACAACTTCTACTGCATACATCAATGACTTCATCTTGTCAAACTGTCAAAACCAACATGCTCCATCTTGGGTACCAACATGCATCACCAAATACTGGCTACCAGCCTGGGCTTTAGAAAATAAAAATGTTTATATAATCGTCATATAAAACACAATTCTAAATATAGAATAAACCATAATATAACGTGTATCAGAATAGACAACAATAATCATTTAATGAGGTGTCAAGTGTTGGCTATTAATGCCAGATGCTGCTGGTTCCATCCCAGACTCGATCATATTGCATCTCATAAACAACATCAAACACTGTTTGATGGGTATGACATTTAAGAGCAAGATATTAATAATTAAAGACAACCCTTTTAAGATACAACCTTTTTCCATTATTTCTATTTACACGTTTCACTATTGTCTATTTACAGACTACTCAGATTCATTCTGAAGTCTTTCTTTTGCAGAACTAGATGCCAGTTACTAGTGGAGGGGCAGTTGGTCTATTCAGATTCATTCTGAAGTCTTTCTTTAGCAAAACTAGATGCCAGTTACTAGTGGAGGGGCAGTCGGTCTACTCAGATTCATTCTGAAGTCTCTCTAGCAAAACTAGATCTATGCCAGTTACTTGTGGAGGTACAGCCGGTCTACTCAGATTAATTCTTAAGTCTTTCTCTAGCAAAACTAGATGTCAGTTACTTGTGGAGGGACAGCCAGTCTACTCAGATTCATTCTTAAGTCTCTCTAGCAAAACTAGTTACTAGTGGAGGGACAGCCGGTCTACTCAGATTCATTCTTAAGTCTTTCTCTAGCAAAACTAGATGCCAGTTACTTGTGGAGGGACAGCCAGTCTACTCAGATTCATTCTGAAGTCGTTCTCTAGCAAAACTAGATCTATGCCAGTTACTTGTGGAGGTACAGCCGGTCTACTCAGATTCATTCTTAAGTCTTTCTCTAGCAAAACTAGATGCCAGTTACTTGTGGAGGTACACCTGGTCTACTCAGATTCATTCTTAAGTCTTTCTCTAGCAATACTAGATGCCAGTTACTTGTGGAGGGACAGCTGGTCTACTCAGATTCATTCTTAAGTCTTTCTCTAGCAAAACTAGATGCCAGTTACTTGTGTAGGGACAGCTGGTCTACTCAGATTCATTCTTGAGTCTTTCTCTAGCAAAACTAGATGCCAGTTACTTGTGGAGGGACAGCTGGTCTACTCAGATTCATTCTGAAGTCTTTCTCTAGCAAAACTAGATGCCAGTTACTTGTGGAGGGATAGCTGCTCTACTCAGATTCATTCTTAAGTCTTTCTCTAGCAAAACTAGATGTCAGTTACTAGTGATGGGACAGCTGGTCACAGACTACTCAGATTCATTCTGAAGTCTTTCTCTATCAAAACTAGATGCAAATCAAACAACCTGCGGTGTGTTCAAATAACAAAATGCTCATAAATTTAAAAAGATAATGGTCATTTGAAGTAATATTATTTAAATAAAAAAGTAGCTATTTTTTCTAATTATTTACATGTACATTACAAAAGTCGGTAAGTTTTGTAAAGCATTTGTGCTGCCAAATATTACTAAAAATTATTCATCTGTTAATATTAAAAAGTTTCAAAATCAAATGTAAAAAAAAATGTTACACTTATTACAGGGACAGCATAATAAGTGCTGGGATGCTGAGGAAGTTATTCGCTAATACAACTAATTACTTCCCTTCTATTTTATTTGTGAAAACCTTTAAAATGTTCAAAAAGTTAGAAAATTTTCCAGTCAATTGTGGAAGGATATGCCCAGCTTTATGTAAAAACTTTAGCTGAGATTTTTTCCCATTACTTGTGAAAGAACACCAATGGTTCAAATTGTTTTAGGTGCTAAGTTTTCTAGTTACTTGCAGAAGAACTGCAGTTCTACTCAAAATTCATACTGAGGTATTCCACCACCTATAAAACTGGATGCAATATAGTATAACATGTAATGTGTTGAAAATTAAAGTTAACCACAATTGTTCTACCAGCTGATGTTTTCTTGACATTTCAACCTAAATATTTAGATAAGTTTTAAGTCGTAATATGTGACACTTATCTGTTATGAACTTGAACTGTCCAACTTCTAGTGCATATGTAATTGACTCATCGACACCAATATGCTGGTACCAACATGCTCCACTTTATGTACTAACATGCTCCTCACTATGCTGGCTTCAAGCCCCATCCTTAAAAAATGAACAGACATTCTACAAATATTTATATAATTGTAAATAAAAAAGCAACAAGTATATTATTAAATATATGAACAATTAAAATATGACATATTCCAGAACAGACCAAAAATCATGTTTCACTGTTGTCCACCACAAAATTTTATATGAGAATATGTGTCAGTTCATATTCATTCTGAAGTCTTTTACTAACA
Organism: Panopea generosa; assembly: GCA_029582155.1. NCBI lineage: Eukaryota > Metazoa > Mollusca > Bivalvia > Adapedonta > Hiatellidae > Panopea > Panopea generosa. Next base: position 33,153,423 of record CM055908.1, on the reverse strand, counting down.
AAATAAAACGAGATGCCACATATAACCTGCAATGTGTTGAAATTACAAACTTATACTTGCCTGATGGTAACCTATATTAATTAAGGCAATCAAATGTTACAATATCTGGATATTGAATTCTGCATAGTGCTGTTGTTTAAAAAACAATAATGTTTAAACATTTATTTCAGACATATTATGAATTGTTTATGGTGAGAATCACTATGAAACATAATATCTTAATTGCATTTTTACCCTGATCGAACACTAACTCTCCAACGCTAGGGATACCTTTTTAATTAATACATTTCTACCATTATTGGGCTTGTATGTGAAGTGAACTTTGAATTATTGCTGCAATGGCAAAGTAATGATAACAATTTTTAATACTTACAAGCACTGGTCATCCTAGAAAAAATCTTGAACCTGCCTATACATGTCCAGTTGGTATGCCGTAAAACCACAAGCTTTCCATACCACCATCAACCAAACAAATACATTGCCACCAACATGTCCTGTAACTACAGAATTTATAAAAAAAATATAGTAGCAGTGTGGCACTTAAACGTAAATAAATCAATCTTAATTGCTTAAACATTTAAACAGGAAGAAAATACAGAAAGTTTGCCATTTGAGGCAGAGTCATTCCACCTAAATAGTTTGTTATCAATAATAATAAAAAAACATTTACCAAAAATAAGGTTACTTGCCATAAAATATATTTTGTTAATTTCCCTACAATTGATAACAGCAACATGAATCTAAAGCATTATAGTGTAATGACCACTTTTCTCTTTCTCCATTGAGGTTCGAGCCAAGCTTTGTCCAAAAACTTTGTGAGAAAGTTTGTCAGTTACTTTCAGAAGGACATCGGTTCTACTCGGATTTATTCCAAGTATATTATTCTACCAATGAAATTGAAAATGCCACATAAAAATTATACTAGTAACTGCCACATGTGTTTAAGAAATTGGCATAATATATGATTACCACAGGGTTATTTAGCTTTGTTATTGTATTTTTTTTATAATATAATAATATTGTATTGTTATTATATGCAATGTTAACAAACCGTTGCCATAACAACTGCTCAGTCAGCAACAAACTTCTTGTCAAAAACAACCACTCAGCCAGCAAATAACCGCGACGATTTCAAGAAGTGCCTGTTTGGTAAAATGTAAAAAAGAAGAAAATACATTATCGAACATACATCAATAACATTATATTTGTATACATTAGGTTGTTGGTTCGATCCCCTGTCGCAGCCATGTTGAGCAAGACACTGTATCCACATATATGTGTACTAGTTCTGCCTATGAATACTTCGAGCATGGTTTTCTCAAGCACGCACATAGGCCCTACACATTAGCATTTGCTAAACAGTAGCTCAAACTGGTATTTAAATGTTTTATTCAGGAATCGTCGATTTTTATTTATCACAAAGCCATGCCAAGTAGTTGAAGCAAAACAGAAGCCATGATCTCTTTTGATTAAATGATATATACCCGGTTGTGTTGACAGCCAAACACGCGGGAAGAGACTGTTTGTAAATTCAAGCTGTGTCACAAATGTAAACACAAAATGAGGAAAAAGTAGCAAAATATTATCAATTAAATAAGAAACGCTACAAATGTATTAAAATGTGTAGATAAAATACAAAAAAAACACTTTAACTCACGCTACCGCCCAAAATATATCCAACCAAAACGTCCGTCCTCTTTGAAATCGCGAAACAGAATGCGCGCTTTGCGATCTCTCGGTAATTTCCGGTACACCTCGGTGTTCTGTCACGTGACCTGAACCCAATCAAAATCAAGCATAGGCTCAACGACAGTTTCTTATTGGGCAATGCATTTCCCGCCAAACAGGTCAAAGCAGTGAACTGTTTATATTCGACGGTTTTCTCACCTACCAAATGTGCGAAAATATAACAATGCGTAATCGAGTGAGCACATTTTGTTTTGTGTGCATGGTCAAACTACACATGGGGAGTTGAAACGATAATTCTTTTAGAGGTAAAAGGCATTTGTTATTTGTTTCAAATAAAAAAATTTTTTGCAGTCAGTATAACGTGATACTGGCTTAAAATTAGCCGTGATACAATTCCTATGGCCCTCTGTAGTCCCGTAATCAATGAATTTAACACAAATACATTTCCAACTAGTTATGTTCCTTAAATGTCAAGATAAATGATACGATCGGCTACTCGCAGTTTAAACGCACTATACTTATTACGTCACCAATAGAAAATTACATCTATCCAGGTCCGGATTTACGTGTGGGGGTACTTAAAATAAAATAATGCATTTTTGTTTTTCTTATTTAATACTTTTGATGTTTTTTTTTAATATTTAAAACTAAATGTTGTTGTTGTTGTTGTTGTTGTTGTTGTTGTTGTTGTTGTTGTTGTTGTTGTTGTTGTTGTATGGTGTTTAGCGTCGCTTTCAACAATTTTTCAGTCATATCGCGACGGTGTCTACTTGAGACAGTATTCTGAGCGCTTTCACACTGGAGTATCATGCCGCAAACACATGGTATGATACCCCACCCAGTCACATTATACTGACACCGAGCCGATCAGACCTAGAACTCTCCTCTAAATGCTGAGCGTCAAGCGAGGAAGCTTCTAGTACCATTTTTAAAGTCTTTAATATGACCCGGTCGGGGATCGAACCCACGACCTTCCACATGCGAGGCGAACGCTCTACCACTAGACCTCGCCGCGGTCTCCAAAACTTAAAGCTTGTCACAACGTTCATTTATCACTAATGAAAAAACAAGAAATGTCACTAATAAGTGCCCCCCAAATGGTCTGTGAAAATAACGATATATCTTATAACAGGTTGGGATGTATCTGTGAATATCAAAAGTAATGGACTGACGTTTTTAGACTGGACAAGCAATTTCATGTTTTTTTTACATTAAAGTGTGACATTGACCTCTGTGTAACTTTAACCTTGACATCTGATGTAAATATCTGGGTATTTCTACAGGTAAATGCAGGTGACACATCATTATGACATGTTGATCACTTGTGTCAAGCTATTTTAAATTCCTCCATATAAGACAGTTACAGACCAGATATGAAATATCAAACAAATTGAAAGTGTGACCTTTACCTTTGAGGTCATATTTTGGGTCTTACACGCGACACGTCGTCATGTCATGTTGACAAATCACAGACTCGAAGTGTTGTTAAACAAACTTAAAGTATGACCATGACCTTTGATGTACAGGTGCGGGTCTTCCGCACAGTACGTCACCATGTCATCCAGATGAATTGATGAAGTTTTGTTTTTAATTTATCTATAGATTAAGTAACAGCCCGTACACGAAATCTCACACAGACTGAAAGTATTGTCAAACAAACTTAAAGTGTGACCTTGACCTTTAAAGTGGGAGTCTGGGATTTACGCACAAGTCGTCATGTTATGCTGATCATTTGTAGTAAGTATTTATGAAATCCATCTGTGCGTGACAAAGATACAGGTTGGACACGAAATTTCACATAGACTTAAAGTGTTGCCAAGTCAAAGAAACTCAAACTTTGAATGTGACCTTGACCTTTGAGGTATGGTAGTGGGTCTTACGCGCGACACGTCGTCATGTGATGTTAATGAATTGAGCCAAGTGTTTTTGAAATTTATCGATAGGTGACAAAGTTACAGACCGGATTCGAAATTTCAAACAGACCGAAAGTGTCATCAAAGTTAAATTATTAAAAATAAATCCATGTATGCATGACAAAGTTACAGGCCGAACCGACTCAAAGTGATGTCAAACAAACTCAAGTGTGACCTTGACCTTTGAGGTACGGTTGTGTGTTTTCCGCGCGACACGTCACCATGTTATGTTGATCATTTGTAGCAAGTATTAATAAAATCAATTTATGCATGACAAAGTTACAGACCGGACACGAAATACCGGACGGACGAACTTACGAACGGACACTGCGATTACTATATATATATATTTGGGGGCGGGGATGAGTAGGGTGTCGCGCATATACTTATATTAATTTCTGTTTTGTTTAGGAGCATAACTCTGATAAACAGTTAATAGGCACCCAAACCCATTTGGTGTCATCTCTGATAGACAAAGTGAAAAAAAACAACACGGAACAAAAATACAAAGGGGAAACCTTCAGCCCTTTTTACATATAATTAGATTTGAGGGTCGGGTGAAACACGGAACAGAAACATCAAACAGGAACCTTCAGTCCCAGTTACATACATATTTGGGTGAGGGAGAAACACAGAAAAGAATCTGTAAACAGGAAACCAGTAGTAACTTTAACATACAGATTGGGATAGCGGGAAACATGGAACAGAAACACACCAAAGAAGAAATCTGCAGCCACTTAAACATACGGCCTTGGGTGAGGTGAGGCACGGAATGAAATTGTTTACTTTAAATGAATGAATGAATGAATGAATGAATGAATGAATGAATGAACGAATATAGTTTTACGGCGTATCAACACATTATAGGTTGTTCGACGCCAACAGGAGTGAAGATTGCGGGTTCACTTTACATGTACAAAAACAACAAATTGACATACAGATTAAAAACAAGAAATGTCACTGTTAAGTGTCACACGCCCCCCAAATGGTCTGTGAAAAATAACGATATTTTATAATAGGTAGGGATTTATATGTATCCATGAATAAAGTAATGGACTGACATTTCAGACTAGACACGTAATTTCATGTTGTTTTTTTACATTAAAGTGTGAACTTGACCTTTGTGTAACCTTGACCTTATCATCTGATGCAAAAGTATGGGTATTTCTACAGGTAAATGCAGGTGACACATCATCATAATTTATTGATCACAAGCTATTTCAAAATCCCTCAATGTAAGACAAAGTTACAGACCAGGCATGAAATATCAAACAAATTGAAAATGTGTCGTTGACCTTTGAGGTAAGGTTCTGAGTCTTATACGCGACACTTCATCATGTCATGTTACAGACCGAACACGAAATCTATTACAAACTGAAAGTGTTATCACATTGAGCCAAGTATTTTTGAAATTCATCTAAGTATGACAAAGTTACAGACCAGACTTGAAATCTTAAACAGCCTCAAAATGTTGTCAAACAAACTCAAAGTTTGACCTAGACCTTTGAGGTAAGGATTTCAGTCTTAAGTGCAACACGTCGTCATGTCATCGTGATTAGTTGAGCCAAGTTAAATCCCTATATAAAAGACAAAGTTACAGACCAGACACTAAATGTCAAACAAATTGAAATTGCGACCTTGATCTTTTTGGAAAGGTTCTGGGTCTTACACGCGACACGTCTTCATGTCATGTTGATCAATCGAGCCAAATGGTTTAGAAATCCATCCATGTATGACAGTTACAGATCGGACACAAAATCTCAAACAGACTGAAAGCGTCGTCAAATATAGTTACATTTTGAACTTAGCCTTTAAAGTGGGAGACTGGGTGTTACGCGCGACACGTCGTCATGTTATGTTGATCATTTGTAGCTAGTATTAATAAAATATATCTATGCGTGACAAAATTACAAACCGGACACGAAATCTCACACAGACTCAAATTGTTGTCAAATAAACTCAAAGTGTGACCTTGACGTTTGGAGTATGGATGTGAGTATTACGCGCGACACGTCGTCAGGTCATGCTGTTGAACTGAGCCAAGTGTTTGAAAGTTGTCTGTAGGCGACAAAGTTACAGACCGGACACGAAATCTCAAACTGACTGAAAGTGTCGTCAAACAAAGTTAAATCGTGAACTTGACCTTTGAATTTCAACGTACCAAAGCCTTCTCAGTTTTGAACAACACCATGCAATATCTCCATCTTACATTAGGCCTACTCGGTTTGGAACAACACTGCAGAATTTCCAGCTGACTTTAGACTTTCAAATTTGAATTACTTCTGCTATTCATGATAAAGAGCTTAGACATATATCGTTGTGCAGACTTTAAAATGTAATACATTTCTTAGGCGAATAGCGGAATATTTTCCAAGGGGAATACTCGTGTATGACAATAAAAAAACGTTTGGCGTACGTTTTTGGTCTTCATTGAGCCCTAAACTGTCCACAGTTTATTTCTTTGCTGTTGTGTGCAGAAAATAAACGTCACAATCCTACTTCAATTAATAGTAAGATTAACTGAGGTGGGAAATTCAAGCATTTTATACTGATTCTTAGTTGTACGCTTCAGCTGCTGCAACTGATACTGATTGTGTTGCTACTATTACTACTACTATTACTACTACTATTACTACTACTATTATTACAATTACTATATGTACTACTACTATTTTATTGTAACTGCTAAAGTAACTGCTATAACACATGGTCGGAGGGTCGTGGTTTCGATCCGCCACGGCTATGTGTGGTGTCCTTTTTCCTCATATGCTTTATAGTACTGGTTCTACCCAGGAAGACTACTACTACTACTACTACTGCTACTACTACTACTACTACTACTACTACTACTACTACTACTACTCTACTTCTACCACTACTACGACTACTACTACTACAATTACTACTACTGATACTATTACTGCTACTACTCTACTACCACTACTACTACTACTACTACTACTACTACTACTTCTACTACTACTACTACTACTACTACTACTACTACTACTACTACTACTACTACTACTACTACTTCTACTACTACTACTATTACTACTATAGCTACTACTTCTTCAACTACTATTACTTTTAGACCCTATTGCTACTATAACAACTACAATTGCAAAGGCTTTGTGTAAATATTGTTAATGACCGTACAGCACTATCAGTAACGTATGATCAAACTACTCGAGTGTCACTTCTTATACCGTGTGACCCATTTGTACGTATACAGGCGATGCATCTGCACCTCATAGAGACTGATTGTTATTGTAAGGTGTTGTGTGATGTTAGCTCACTCCAGTACAAGAGCCTGACGGAACTCAGGAACTGTACGTGGAGGGGATTGCTTGCATAAACTCTGTGATCATTCTCAACCAAGACATGCTCAATAGGGACTTAAATGGCTAATCCATGACAGTTACATTGGTGCCAAGAACTGTGCAATTATACGGGTATATTGGTAAAATAGAAAACGAATGAATTAAATGGAATTTTACAGCTCAAAAAAAGGTTGGATGAAGTAAACATATTATATAGGCTCAGTTTCCATGAACACTAACAACAAAATTCAAATACTGATTTGAAAAAAATAATACATTAGCCAGTGAATATTCAGACATACACTAGAACCTTGGTACATACAAAGCTGCCCTACACTCAACCTGTCGCATCTTAAAGGAAATATATCGGCATTTTTCAAAATTTAAAATGGCTAAGAACACTTTTGCCCCAAATATATCAAGCCTATAAATACTCACTGACCCCGTATTGCCAAACAGAGATATATTTAAAAATGTCAAAACATTATACTGAAAAGGGTTTCCCTAACTTAGGCTGCGCGCCTAGGTTAGACTTAATATATTTCCTACTTAAAATGGTAGCATATTTTGTGACGAATTAAAATAAGTCATATGATTTAATTTTAATTTCAGTTTGATTCGTAATACAAGTTTACACGTAGTAAAAATCGTTTATTTTAGAAACGGTCCGAATGACGATGCGATTATCGTCAAACGGTATTTAAGTGTTGTCTATTTTTAGAATGGGGATAACGTTTCAATTTTATCACTCCTATTTAATAATCGATTTTGTCACGTTTTGATGGATTTGACATACTAAACTATTCGGTTTATATTTATTAATGATAATGAGATGCTTTTTATTCATTTTGATAATTATTTCATTTTTAAAGACATTTATAGCGTTTTATCCTGATAAACTCCCTTTAAGACACTGCATGGGCAACAGTAGCCATATTCTTACCATCACTGTGCAATCTCACTAATGAATATGACACCTCCGAACCAAAGAAAAACAAGTCAATAGTCTATCTCAGAACCTGATATCTGCCGAATCAGTCAACCCTCAATGAAAAAAGCAGGGAATGCTATACCCGTCCCACAATTCATAGCAATTGAACGCTTACTAAACTATGACGTCATTCAAATTTTCCTGTAAGCAACTGACCAATCAACAGGCTCAAATGTGCTGATATTTGACGGACCCAATCGGGAGAGCTAGGTCTGTTCTACAGACTAATAAAACAAGATAGAATCAATATAAAATACCCACCACCAGTTTCTGGAACTCCACAATGTCTTTCACGTTATTGTTTCTGATGTAAAAAAACTGTAAAAAGAATACAATAACCATGTATATATACTCATCAAAAATAGAAACGTCCCTCCATATTTCAGGAAAGATTTATCGAAAACCAAAAGGGTTACTTTTTTGAATCAAAATAAAAAAACAAGTTCATTCATTTCTGTATCAAAACCAATTAATAACATGTGGCTATCTTGTTAAATTTTCGAGAGATAACCGGTCAAGAGAGGTAGGGGTCAAAATCAAAAATCCCAAAAACTCAGAAAGGTGTTATTGAATGTTTAGAGATGGAATTTCAATAAGAAATGTGGCACATCCAGTAAATCTCGTTAGTACCGAGTGTGGCCACCATTTGCATGAATGCATGCAATGATCCTACGCCGCATCGACGTAACGTAACGCAATACCAGTGCGTTGGGCAAAATCCTCCATTCCTGTTGTAACGCCCGTGTAAGATCGCGAACATTGTCAATCTGATGGTTAGCTCGTGCTTTGCGGCCCAACAGATCCCATATGTGCTCAATGGGGTTAAGATCCGGGGAAACCGCGGGCCATGGCATGACGTTGACATTGTTTTGCTGCAAGAATTGAGTGGTGACCCTGGCTACATGAGGGCGGACATTGTCCTGCATCAATGTTACACCAGGACCATGCTGACGAATAAATGGTAAGGCATATGCATTTAGCACGTCTGCAACATAACGCTGTGCATTAATGTTGCCCTGTACATCAACCAAATCTGTCTTCCGGTTTCCCATGATCCCACCCCAGACCATTACGCTCCCTCCCCCAAACCTGTTCTTCTCAACAATGCAACAATCGGCGAATCTTTCATTTTTACGCCTGTATACCCGTAATCTTCCGTCAGCATGAATAACTGTGAACCGAGATTCATCGGTGAACAAAACTCGGTTCCAGTCAGCCCTTCTCCAAATCAGATGACGTCGCGCCCATAACAGCCTGGCAGCACGGTGACGTTGGGTCATTATCTGACCAGTGTATGGGCGGCGTGCCCTGATTGGTTGGGTGTTACGACGCAACCGGCTGCGAATGGTCTGCCCTGAGATACCGTATTGCCTAGCAGTGACTGTGGCTGCCAATTGACGTTGACGTAATGAAACGATCGGCTCTTGCCGTCGTAACACGAGGCCTATCAGGTCGCTGCCGGTCGTGAACAGTCCCAGTCTGCTGGTACCGAGATGCAAGATGATCAATCGTCTTCCAACAGCACCCGAACCGACGTGCGACTACCCTGGCGGACATCCCACCCGCAAGCATCCCAATTGCCTGATTTCGCTCGTTTTCGGAAAGCCGTGGCATATCGAAAATAGTGAAAAATTAAAGACAAAATTTAATTTTCAGAATAGCCCCTATCGCATGAATGGTACGACATGAACTGAATCAACATATGGATGACATGTATAGCGTGCACGTGCAAAACGTGCAACTGACCGTTCCGGTTACTGGCCGATATGTAAACCGTGCGTATCGGGTAAACTGTACACGATCGTATTCTGAACATCGCCAGGGTTTAAAATACATGTACATTGAACATGTAGCAACTACACAGGCTATAAAACAGGGACGTTTCTAGTTTTCCTGAGTATATTTTAAACAACACGGGAAAACTAATTTCTATATTCACTTAAAAGTTTACAATATACCAAAATACAAGTCCAAGAAGCATATACCCTGGACCAAGCCATGGACAGTATTCAGGTACATTAATACATATATACGAACCAATAAATTTGATGTCGACCATGAGTAGTCGTGAATCCTTAACTGGATCCTTCTCATATAAAGCTATCAGTTCATGTATGTAAATGTGTCCACCCTGTCCAGATGTGTTGCATGTAATTCCATAGTATATAAGTTATGGTCGACACCAAATTTATTGGTTTGGCAGAGGCCTTGATATTGTATCTATGATTTGCATTGTAGCTAGACGCACTTGCCGTAGTCTGGTCTGTACATTTAAGTTTTGGTTATTCACAAATAATTATCCATATATATACATCATGCAATGTGAATGAGCATCTGAAAAGATCCCAAAAATCGTAAATTCTGTTGTTGTGAATTTAATTATCTCCCTTTATATATATATATATATATATATATATATATATATATATATATATATATATATATATACATACATTTATTTTCATACTTGTTATATGTTTAAATTATTGTATATAACTATTTATTACTTAATAGGATATTATTGTAAATGTCAGCATTGTTTGCATGTTTGATATGCTCATTATACACCATCACATGTATCTATAAATTTTCTATTTGTAAGTATGTATTGCCATTGATTGAATGCATTGTTTGTATTGTAGATCAAACCAGATCGAAGATAAAGTGATTGATCAGATAAGCATTGGATAAATGAAGTTAAGAACCTATGACTTTATCTATATTTGTCAACCATGCCTTCCCCCGACATTTCGGGTTGAGTAGACACCGGCGACACAAAGGTATGCATTCTGTTTACCATTTGTCCAATACTTAACTGTGTAACAACCAAGGGGTGGTTTTCGCCAATCATGCATAAGAATATTTTTAGCCTTGAACTCAAGAATTATATTTGAAAAACATACTAAGAGGTCATTTTTTGAGACCAAAATTTGCAAGCATGTAGGGACACTTACTATATTGTCAAATACACTCTCACAATTATCCTCTCTGTCATAGTAAACTAGATATCCAAGGTTGAGATTTATCCTATCTGACATTGTAAACTAGATATCCAAGGTTGAGATTTATCCTATCTGACATTGTAAACTAGATATCCAAGACTGAGATTTATCCTATCTGCCATAGTAAACTAGATATCCAAGGTTGAGATTTATCCTATCTGACATTGTAAACTAGATATCCTAGGTTGAGATTTATCCTATCTGCCATTGTAAACTAGATATCCAAGGATGAGATTTATCCTATCTGCCATTGTAAACTAGATAACCAAGGTTGAGATTTATCCTATCTGCCATTGTAAACTAGATATCCAAGGTAGAGATTTATCCTGTCTGCCATAGTAAACTAGATATCCAAGGTTGAGATTTATCCTATCTGCCATAGTAAACTAGCTATCAAAGGTTGAGATTTAGATTTTCAAGCTTAATCTGAGGATACTTGCAAGACTGGTTGGTGAATACCGTGACGACCCCTCATTTCTGTTTCACAAATATTATTCTTTAAGTTTTACTTAAATACTTATGAAAGGTGAGTAAATGGTATGACGGGCTCGGAAAAAATATCGATAGATGCACGAAAATCCTATTCATGCAAATCCTATTCATGCATTAGTAGGAAACACAGGCAATGATAATTGGTTTATTGGAAGGCTACTATCACAATTTAAGACAATTAATACTTGTAGAAATCATTAAAAACTTTGAAAACATACCTGCGCAACCGCCGAAACTTTCGAACGCCGTCGCTTCGTTACTCACAAATGACTGTACTAAACTCAATATTTCTAAGTGACTGTACAATTCGTTTATACACTGTGAAGTTGCAAGAAGTCTGCTTCAGATTTTCAGCGTCAACGTGTACCTGAAACCTTAGAGGAGCTTAATAGCGTCGGGGTGCACTGCGACAAAGTTTCTTCTATAGGAATATTTATTGCGCCGGAACTGGGGATTGTTTCATGCACATTAGTTTAGTCTGATGCTTTTTGTTTGAAACATTTCTCAAACATAACAGGTTAGTTTTGTGCTGGAACTGGACACTTATCTTAGTTCGAAGGTTTAGGTTTGGAACAGTCTCCAAACATGTAAGTGTATATTTATGCTGGAACTGAGCAGTGTTCCAAGCATACAGTTTTGTTATTAGTTTGAAACCGTTCTAAAAAAATAACTTTATTTTCAGTCTGAAGCTTGGCTTTGTTTCATGCACTTTAGGTTAGTTTGAAGACGAATGTTTGAAACAGTCTTCAAACATATAGGCGTATTTTTATGCCGGAGCAGAGTTTTGTCCCAGACATACAGTTTTGGTTTGAGAATGAAACAAGTCTCAAACAAATGCTGTCCAGACACGTCTGAACAGCTGGTCTCATTATTAAAATAGTGTTGAACACCAGTTAGTTCAATTCTACAGGGTTTGAAACATTATATTGTAAATAGTTGATTGATATGATTGTCTGTATGATTTCTAAATATTAGAATCATTTTATTATATTTTTGTTTTGTTTGACGTTTACGAATCATGAGGCAAGAAGCCTGAGGAAAATTTATATATATTATATAGTTTGAACAAAATTATTTAACATAGTTTCAATCTAGGTTGTTTTTACAGCATAATCAAGTGAAGACACAGTCGCCTTACATAAGATCCCGTTTTAAGCTCAAGATACTCACCCATCATCCTGACACAAGGCTTTAAACAACACGTTTCTTTGAGAGAAAGAATAACATGGCGGATGAGCAAATGGAAGTTGTTCTTAAAAATCTCAGCATGGATAGACACATCCCTTCCTTTCTACGGCAAAAAATATCGCTTCATGCGGTGCGTGTCCATAACTCTTCCTGGGGGTGCGTGTCCATATCTCTTACTGTGATGCGTGTCCATATGTCTTCCTGTGGTGCGTGTCCATATCTCTTCATGTGGTGCGTGTCAATATCTCTTCCTGTGCTGCGTGTCCATAACTGTTCCTGGGGCCGCGTGTCCATATCTCTTCCTGTGGTGCGTGTCCATATCTCTTCCTGTGGTGCGTGTCCATTTGTCTTCCTGCTGTGCGTGTCAATATCTCTTCCTGTGGTGCGTGTCCATAACTATTCCTGGGGGTGCGTGTCCATATCTCTTCCTGTGGTGCGTATCTATATGTCTTCCTGCGATGCGTGTCCATATCTCTTCCTTTGGTGCGTGTCCATATCGCTTCCTGCGATGCGTGTCCATAATTTTTCCTGTGGTGCGTGTCCATATCTCTTCCTGGGGTGCGTGTCCATATGTCTTCCTGCGGTGCGTGTCCATATCTCTTCTTGTGGTGCGTGTCCATATCGCTTCCTGCGATGCGTGTCCATAACTTTTCCTGGGGGTGCATGTCCATATCTCTTCCTGTGGTGCGTGTTCATATCTCTTTCTGTGGCTCGTGTCAATATCTCTTTCTGTGGTGCGTGTCCATATCTCTTCCTGTGGTGCGTGTCCATATGTCTTCCTCCGGTGCGTGGGTGCGTGTCCATATCTCTTCCTGCAGTGCGTGTCCATATCTCTCCTTGCGGTGCGTGTCGATATATCTTCCTGTGTTGCTTGTCCATACATCTTCCTGCGGTGCGTGTCCACATCTCTCTCTGCGATACGTGTCCATATCTCTTCCTGTGGTGCGTGTCCATATCGCTTCCTGCGATGCGTGTCCATAACTTTTCCTGTGGTGCGTGTCTATATCTCTTTCTGGGGTGCGTGTCCATATATCTTCCTGCGTTGCGTGTCCACATCTCTCTCTCTGCAGTGCGTGTCCATATGTCTTCCTGCGGTGCGTGTCCATATATCTTCCTGTGGTGCGTGTCCATGTCCATATCTCTTCCTGCGGTGCGTGTCCATATCTCTTCCTGCGGTGCGCGTCCATATCTTTTTCTGTGTTGCTTGTGTATATATCTTCCTACAGTGCGTGTCCATATCTCTTCCTGCGGTACGTGACCATATCACTTCCTGCGATGCGTGTCCATATCTCTTCCTGCGGTGCGTGTCCATGTGTCTTCTTGCGGTACGTGTCCATGTCTTTTCCTGGGGTGCGTGTCCATATCTCTTTCTGTGGTGCGTGTCCATATCTCTCCCTGCGGTGCGTGTTCATATGTCTTCCTCCGGTGCGTGGGTGCGTGTCCATATCTCTTCCTGCGGTGCGTGTCCATATCTCTCCTTGCGGTGCGTGTTGATATATCTTCCTGTGTTGCTTGTCCATATATCTTCCTGCGTTGCGTGTCCACATCTCTCTCTCTGCAGTACGTGTCCATATGTCTTCCTGTGGTGCGTGTCCATATATCTTCCTGTGGTGCGTGTCCATGGCCATACCTCTTCCTGCGGTGCGTGTCCATATCTCTTCCTGCGGTGCGCGTCCATATCTCTTTCTGTGTTGCTTGTGTATATATCTTCCTACAGTGTGTGTCCATATCTGTTCCTGCGGTACGTGACCGTATCACTTCCTGCGATGCGTGTCCATATCTCTTCTTGCGGTGCGTGTCCATGTCTCTTCTTACGGTACGTGTCCATGTCTTTTCCTGGGGTGCGTGTCCATATCTCTTTCTGTGGTGCGTGTCCATATCTCTCCCTGCTGTGCATGTCCATATATCTCCATGCAGTGTGTGTTCATGTCGCTTCATGTGGTGCGTGTCCATATCTCTTCCTTGGGTGCGTGTCCATATCTCTTTTTGTGGTGCATGTCCATAACTCTTCCTGGGATGCGTGTCCATATCTCTTTCTGCGGTGCGTGTCCGTAACTTTTCTTGCGTTACGTATCCATATCTTTTCCTACGGTGCATGTCCATATCTTTTTTTACAGTGAGTGTCCATATCTCTTCCTGTTCTGCTATTTTAAATATAGAAATCACCCAGTCAAACTGATCTCGTCATAATAAGGAAGTTTCGACATAATATCATAATATAATAAACTTTCGACAAAATATAATAAAGTTTCGACATAATGTAATAAAGTTTCTTTATAATATAATAAACTTTCGACAAGATATAATAAAGTGTCTACATAATGTTATAAAGTTTCTACATAATGTAATAAAGTATCTACAGAATATAATAAAGTATCTACATACTGTTATGAAGAATCTACAGAATATAATAAAGTATCCGCATAATATGATAAACAGTCTACATAATATAAATAAGTATCTACACAGTATAAGGACGTATCTACATAATGTAATGAAGTATCTACAGAATATAATAAAGTATCCACATTATGTAATAATGTATCTACATAATGTAATGAAGTAACTACACAATATTATGACGTATCTACATTATGTAATAAACAGTCTACATAATATAATAAAGTATCTACAAAATGTAATAAAGTATCGACATAATGTAATAAAGTATCAACATAATGTAATAACGTATCTAACGTATTTAATGACGAATGCACATGATATAATAAAGAATGCACATAATACATATAGAATGGACCACATAAGACAGCTATGGCGTTCCATATATGACGTCATTCAACACTCGTAGAAGCAACTGATC
The DNA here is from genome assembly GCA_029582155.1 of Panopea generosa. Taxonomy (NCBI): domain Eukaryota; kingdom Metazoa; phylum Mollusca; class Bivalvia; order Adapedonta; family Hiatellidae; genus Panopea; species Panopea generosa. The sequence continues at coordinate 33,138,004 of CM055908.1, read as the reverse complement.
ATTTGCATTGCTATGCAACGGACCCGCGCGGGGAGAACTGGGTCCGTTGTAAGTTCTAGATAAACATACAATATCAGTTATTGTAACAAACATGAAGATTATATTAAAAATGGCAGTATAATAAAAAGTTATTGACGCCGTAAACATATAATGTGTTTATATTTTAAGACTGATTGCTGCCGATGATGTATTGGCCATGTTAATGCACGCTGGTGGTGCCGTTTGCGGTTTGCCAGCAGTATACCCCTGACCAGCTTACCAGATGAACAAAAGCAAATGGAAATGTAGAGCGGAAAACTGTTAACGAGCTGTGTGTCGAAGAGGGTTCGGCACCCACATGGCTGAACGGTACGTATTTGTCAAAGATTGCGCTTTCTCTGTCTCATTGTTTTACCCATTCCTCCCAGTCACTCGTGTTCAATATAACTACATTCACAGTCTTAGATTTTTACAGTATTTTAATACATAACTACGGTGTTCCCTTGGGTTCGTCCCGGCATATTTCATAAATTAAGTTGATGATGGTGAAAATTATTTCGACTTTTCACTATCGTTGTTTCGTTGTTTTGACCTTTCACCATCGTTGTTTCGACTTTTCACAATCGTTGTTTCATTGTTTCGACTTTTCACCATCGTTATTTCGACTTTTCACTATCGTAGTTTCGTAGTTTCGTTGTTTCGACTTAATTTAATAAATATACCGCGATAGCCCCAATGGGACACCGTACATAATAGGTTATATATGGCATTAGGGTTTATTGCCGGAGAAATACCTTATAAGAATCCGAGTAAAACAAACGTATTTTTGCAAGTCACTTTTAAACTTCATCACAATTTGCTTAACGAGATGGGCTCAAACCTATGGCCTAATTAGTGAGAGGTAGATCTAAATGACGTTGAGAAGGCGCTTTGGACAACTCTGCGAAGAAGGAACCCGTCTTGTCGTTGATTAACCCGTTTAGGCGGATTGGACGCATTCAGCCAAGGGTTCAGTCATAAGGAGTTTTTCTTGTTAATCTAAAAGAGGTCCAAAATTTCAGCGGACGGTGTCTAACCATATATTGTCAGATGATACCATTTTGAAACATGTCCTTGGTAAATCTTTGAGTGGGGACCAGACCCCGTGTCCTTCTTAATCCGCCAAAAGAGTGGTAGTATTATCTGGTAAAATGAGCACAAGCAATCACAAATATTTTAGAAGAATACCAAATAGCAAAACTTATCAAGTTCATACATGCACACATATGGTTCAACGCTAAACTGTTCAATTTCCTTATTTGTTTACTTGTAGATAGAACAGTGGTGCTCTTAGCCTTCGATATGTGTATTCTTGGTTGCGCTAAGCTTTGATATGTGTATGTTTGGGTGCAATGCACACATACATATATTATACAGATATTGCCTGACTTATTGGTATCTTTTAATGGCTGTTTTTCTCCTGGATCCACTAGTGATCAATGTCATTTGTGAATTATTATCAAATTAGAAACGATGTTACAATTTACAATGACACTTTACCATTAGTTATCAGACCAACTAGATATGATAATTCAGGTTGGTGGTATTCTTATTCATGGTAATTTTGATAATTTTTTACATAACACCTATATTTTTCAAAATGTTATATATACCCAAACCTTAAGTCACACGATTGGTATGGTACAAGTACATCTAAACTACAATTTAATAATTAATGGTGGCATTTCTTTCCTAAACCTATATATAAGCCGGCATAGACGATGATGATAACGAAAATTAAAACTAGTTTTACGTCTCTCGTTACAGAGTTATGCCTCTTTTGAGTGACGTTGACGGAGAGCAGTCCTATCAATTTCTATGTAATTTGGTTAGGAATGCACCTAAAATAAAGATTCATAAATATTGCGATTGGTTGCTGTGGATGTGTATGTAGTATATACTGCAATAGGACATCTTAAGCTCTAAAACTCACGTTTGTGTAGAGCAGTTCTGTATTAGAGCAGGTGATGGCTGTTTTCGTTTAGTTTTTATTTGTTTTTATCTTGATGGTTTCACTGTAGTTCTGAATAAGTTGTTGTGATTTTTTATGCACGGATAGAATATATGTATTCAAATAGAGAATTATTCTTTAAAGAACAAAGAACAATGTTCAACAGTGCAATGATACCTGTATATATATACTGTATAAGTCGACATTTTCGCGTATTCAAATTTTCGCGATATCCGAAAATAATGCGTGAAGAAATGTTTGCAAAATGAATTTTTTATTATCAAAACATGTTTATTTACTGTTCTGTTTTTTTTTATTCGTCATTAAAATATTAAAATCATACCGTCAAATAAATTCACACGTTTAATGAAAACGAAGTCATATAGATACTAGTATGGGTTTTTAGATAGACTTTGGTAGTTTTTATGGGTAATGAATGGGGGCTGATATCTTTACGAATATTTAAGATGTGTGAAATTCGCAAATCTTACAACGTCGCAAAATTTACCTGGTAACCAGTATTTTACTCGTGTAATTATTTTCCCCACGTGCGGGAAATACATAATGGAAAGCGTGTATTTTGGGTAGTACATTTAATGGTATTTTTATCATAATTGGTAAATGTAAACCAATTGCTCAAAATTAAACTCAATTATTTTACATGATTAAGTCAGTAAACAATCACTGTTTCAAAGAGACTTGATAGAAAAATACATATCTGTATCTTCCGACCAGCTTCGGTAGCTACTGCATTTAGATATTTGGCATGAGAGACGATCTCTCTACATGCCCACCTCGCATGCAGAAGGTCTTGGTTCGACCCCCGACCGGGTCATACACATACTTGAAAAAAATTACTAGAAGCTTCCTCGCTTGGCGCTCTGTATTTAGAGGATAGTTCTAGGTCTGGTCGGCCCGGTGTCACTATACTGTGACTGGGTGGGGTATCATCCCGTGTGTCTGCGGCATGATACTCCAGTGTAGCAGCGCTTAGAATACTGTCTCAAGTAGACACCGTTGCGATATGACTGAAACATTGTTGACCATTCAAACAAAACAAAACGATTGACATTGCAACGGTAAAATTGTAAATGGAATGTTCAGTGTTATTAATCATAAAAATGTTGGTGTCTGTGTAATATAAATTCAATATCACTCGTTAACACTGACATTGGCAAACTGACTCGGTGAAATAAACTGATAATTTCACTGATACCTTCTGTTGTACTGTGTACAGAAGTAAGTGGTAGTATATCATTGACAGACATCTTTGTAAAAAATAAGTATAAATTTCAAAGTAAACCTTCGTTTATCGTTAACAGTAATTACAGTGGTGGCTATTAAAGTATAATGTGAAATATAACCCGTCATGTGACATATTGCATAGGCCATAAAAAATCGGTCATGTGACATGCTGCAGAGGCCATAAATAATCGGTCATGTGACATACTGCAGAAACCATACATAACCGGCCATGTGACATACTACAGAGACCACAAATAACAGGTCATGTGACATACTAAAGATACCATAATTAACCGGTCATGTGACATACTGCAGAGACCATACATAACCGGTCATGTGACATACTACAGCTACCAGAAATAACCTTTCACGTGACATACTACAGAGACCATAAATAACCTGACATGTGACATACTTCAGAAACCATACATAACCGTTCATGTGACATACTACAGAGACCATAAATAACCTGTCATGTGGCATACTACAGAGACCACAAATAATGTTTCATGTGACATACTACAGAAACCATACATAACCGTTCATGTGATATACTACAGAGACCATAAATAACCTGTCATGTGGCATACTACAGAGACCATACATAACCGTTCATGTGACATACTACAGAGACCACAAATAACGTTTCATGTGGCGTACTACAGAAACCATACATACTGCTCATGTGACATACTACAGAAACCATACATATCGCTCATGTGACATACTACAGAAACCATACATAAGCGTTCATGTGACATACTACATAGACCATAAATAATCTATCATGTGACAAACTACAGAAACCATACATAACCGTTCATGTGAAATACTACAGAGACCACAAATAACGTTTCATGTGACATACTACAGAAACCATAAAACACCTGTCATGTGACATACTACAGAAACCATACATAACCGGTCATGTGACATACTACAGAAGTCATATAAACCGTTCATGTGACAAACTACATAAACCATAAATAACCTGTCATGTGACATGCTACAGAAACCACACATAACCGTTCATGTGACAAACTACAGAGACCATAAATCACCTGTCATGTGACATACTACAGAAACCATACATAACCGTTCATATGACATACTAAAGAGACCACAAATAACGTTTCATGTGACATACTACAGAAACCATACATACCGCCCATATGACATACTACAGAGACCATTAATAACCTGTCATGTGGCATACTACAGAAACCATACATAACCGATCATGTACCATACTACAGAAACCACACATAACTGTTCATGTGACATACTACAGAAACCACACATAACCGTTCATGTGACATACTACAGAAACCATACATAACCGATCATGTGACATACTACAGAAACCACACATAACCGTTCTTGTGACATACTACAGAAACCATACATAACCGTTCATGTAACATACTACAGAAACCATACACAACCGATCATGTGACATACTACAGAAACCATACATACCGTTCATGTGACATACTACATAAACCATACATAACCGTTTATGTGACATACTACAGAAACCACACATAACCGTTCATGTGACATACTACAGAAACCATACATAACCGTTCATGTGACATACTACAGAGACCATAGATAACCTGTCATGTGGCATACTACAGAGAGCATACATAACCGTTCATGTAACATACTACAGAAACCATAAATAACCGTTTATGTGACATACTACAGAAACCACACATAACCGTTCATGTGACATACTACAGAAACCATACATAACCGTTCACTTGACATACTACAGAAACCATACATAACTGTTCATGTGACATACTACAGAAACCACACATAACCGTTCATGTGACATACTACAAAGACCACAAATAACCCTACGGTAAGCTTGTGCATGTGCTAATATCTATGTATTCGAACTTCCAGTCATATGTTAGGGTCGGAGAAAAGTTCACTAAGCCATTTAAATGCAATATTGGAGCGAGACGAAGGGATTTAAATTTGCCGATAATTTTTAGTCTTTACATGAAAGACCTTTGTACCCACCTCAGAGAGAAATGTCATAATGCTCAACGCAATTTCTGAATTTTGTGATAACAAGCACATGCAGGTCGACATCAAGAAAACTGGAATAATAGCATTTAGAAATGGTGGACCACTGCGAAATTATGAAAAATGGTCCTTTAATGGTAATAATGTAAACACGACATCGGTACATAAATATATGGAAATATATTTGATTGCTCTTTACACCTAAACTCTCGTGTATATCTGTTAAGTGCAAATTGAATTGGCTGCACGGGCTAGGAAGACAATATTTTCAATTAAAGGATATCAGAGGACATTTGGAAGTTTTATGCATAAAGATATATCTAAATTATTTGATTCGATGGTAGTGCCAATACTCACAACTTATATGATTGGTTCGGAAATCTGGGGATATGAATACGCCGACAAAATAGAGCAAATACAAGTGTAATTTTGTAAATATTTTCTAGATATTAATTCTACTGTTAATAAATCTGTAGCTCTTGGAGAGTGCCGAAACTTCCACTATGTGTAATATATCATACAAAGTGTCTAAAAACTGGTGTACATTGCTTCAAATGTCAAACAATCGCTATCCCAGGAACTGTTACAAAATGTTGAAATCACTAGACGATATTGGTAAAAAAACTATTGTATAACTATGGGTTTGGGTATTTTTGGCTAGCACAAGATGGTGGTGACATTAACCTATTTGTCTTTACATTTAAATGAAGGATCTCAGGTTGACTCAAACTTGGCATGATGATATAATCAACTCATCTAGATGTGATACATATAAACATATTAAATCCTTATTAAATCCTGAAAGATATTTAAACCTTAATCTTTCGTTCATTCTCAAACGGTCACTGGAACGTTTTCGATGCACCTGTCACAGATTAAATACTGAAAATGATCGACATGTGAACATTGAGGAAAAATAGAATATATTTGTTTTGTTTCTTAAATTCCAATATAATGGTGATAGAAAACGAATATCATGTATTTTCCAATTGTTCCAAGTAAAGTCATGTTAGAGAAACACATCTGTATAATTGGTTCAGCGAGACGATTCACATGAACAGCTCGGAATCAAACTGTATCGGACAACTTTTTGATTGCTGTGAAGAGAGTCAAGGTTCAAATTAGAGAATGGTCTAGTCATATTTACAAACAAACGAGTTGTTGTTACATCACACTCACTAATCAGTTAATTTTGCGCTGTTTTCCATCGCGCTGGGTCCGATTAGCCCAGTCAGTTACGCGTCTGACTATCAATCCAGGGATCGTGAGTTCGAATCCCCGGCCGGCAACAGTCTCCATGATGAATGATATACCACATTGTGTCTCATTATCATTCGTCCATCACCGCTGATTCAAGTGGGAAAGTTATCAGTCATTTCCGGAGATGGGGTGTGCTCGAGTACTGGTTAACATTATAGGGTCCAAGGAAGCAGTGGTTAGAGTAACTGATCGTCTGTTAGCCCTTTTGAGAACACAATTTACGGAGTATGTATCAATTGGACGGAAATACTTTTATGTCAAAATCGGTTAATACAACAATTTTTTAATAAAGCAAAAGTATTCTTTTGATTTAGCAAATTCCAATGCAAAATGTTGGTGTATGTTTCTTTCTAAAAATATAAATTTACATGTATTTCAAAAAAAGTTCCAATACAACAAGTCAATCACCAGTTTGGATACATGCGTATTTAATTATATATTTATAAATATCAAAACCCAGTTTAGCAGAACAATGTAAATTAAACACGGGTTATAAGGATGTCTGCTTGACATATTTTTATTGTTGTCCTCTGTATCACTTGTGGCGCCTGTTTTTGTATCAGTGTCAATAACGGCGGTGCTAGCTACAGTTGTTGTGCCTCCTGTAATTGCCACGTCTGATGCTGCTGACCCAGTTATGTTGTTGTTGTCTAGCATGCACGGGACATCTGTGTAATGGAATTTTATTGAAAAATAAAATGAAATTTAGATTATATGAAACTTTAATATGCAAATGAATTTCAAATGAATATGCATATAATCAATGACTCAGTGTTATTAAGTCACTGGTATAATATACACTAACCAAAACAAGAAACTTCTGATTTTCATACATGACATAACATGACATGACATCACATGCCATCACATGGCATGACATGACATCACATGACATGGAATGGAACGGCATGGCATGGCATGGCATGGCATGGCATGACATGACATCATATTTTATTATATAAAGAAATAAACATGTGAAAGACCTTCATAGTTTTGGGCGAACCATTAAGTGTCCGATACAACCAACTGTAACCAGTTCATGTGTATTAGACTAATGTACAACGCTAAAGTCTATTTCCACGTGCATGCACGGACCACTATGTTAAATTTATTTACATAGATATAGAAAAATATTGAAATGTGTTCAGTTTTCCTTTTTTTTTAATATTCCTAAAATTTCCTTAAAAAATTACATGAACGTGCCATGACTGCAAAAAAAGAAACATGCGCTATGTTTAGTGCAGATTAATTTTTTGTGTCCAGTCCCTACAACATTACATCAATAATTTCCACCGGCTTTTTCCATAACAGTAGAATCATAATCTTTTCCATACAATTGCATGTTAGAACAACGAAGACACTAATATGTTATAAGTGAAATGTAATTACTCTCAGGGCATTGCATCAGTCCTGCCAACCCGACCAGGGCTCGAGCCATCATGGTGCGCATGACACAGCCGGGGGCCGATCCGCATCTCGTCTCTACAGCGTCTCCCATACACTCTGTTGTGTTTTCTAATATTCTGAAACATACAAAATATAAATTAATATGTACAAAAAATGCAGTTCAAGAACGTTATAAGAACTTTTCTCGTTAGGCATTTAGGTCTCATTGTACAGTTGAATTATATTCATGTTCTACATAAATAAGGTCTAGATCTTTCACTGTAAAACTGAAATGAGGTCCCCAAACTGGCAACAACAGTAACACGTACAACAGAACCATTACACACATTTATTATCATGGCAACAACAGTAACACGTACAACAGAACCATTACACACACTTACTATCATGGCAACAACATTAACACGTACAACAGAACCATTACACACATTTACTTTCATGGCAAGAACAGTAAAACGTACAACAAAACCATTACACACATTTACTATCATGGCAACAACAGTAACACGTACAACAGAACCATAACACACATTTACTTTCATGGCAAGAACAGTAAAACGTACAACAAAACCATTACACACATTTACTATCATGGCAATAACAGCAACACGTACAACAGAACCATTACACACATTTACTTTCATGGCAACAACAGTAACACTTACAACAAAACCATTACATACATTTACTATCATTGCAATAACAGTAACATGTATAATGCCAACAACAGTAACGCGTACAACAAAACCATTACACACATTTACTATCATGGCAACAACAGTAACACGTACAACAGAACCATAACACACATTTACTTTCATGGCAAGAACAGTAAAACGTACAACAAAACCATTACACACATTTACTATCATGGCAATAACAGCAACACGTACAACAGAACCATTACACACATTTACTTTCATGGCAACAACAGTAACACTTACAACAAAACCATTACATACATTTACTATCATTGCAATAACAGTAACATGTATAATGCCAACAACAGTAACGCGTACAACATAACCATTACACACATTTACTATCATGGCAACTACTGTAACACGTACAACAGAACCATTACACACATTTACTATCATGGCAACAACAGTAACACGTACAACAGAACCATTACACACTTTAACTATCGTGGCAACAACAGTAACACGTACAACAGAACCATTACATACATTTACTATCATGGCAACAACGGTAACACGTACAGCAGAACCATTACACACATTTACTATCATTGCAACAACAGTAACACGTACACCAGAACCATTACACACATTTACTATCATCATAGAACCAGCTTATACACATAGTAGAACGACACGTGCAATGGCAACAGCAGTAACACGTACAACATAACTATTACACACATTTACTATCATGGCAACAACAGAAACACGTACAATGGCAATAAAAATAACACGTACAACAAAACCATTACACATATTTACTACCATGGCAATAACAGTAACACGTACATTAAAACCATTACACACATTTACTATCATGGCAATAACAGTAACATGAACAACAGAACCATTACATATATTTACAATGATGGCAACAACGGTAACACGTACAACATAACCATTACACATATTTACAATCATGGCAACAACGGTAACACGTACAACAGAACCATTACACACATTTACTATCATGGCAACTACTGTAACACGTACAACAGAACCATTACACACATTAACTATCATGACAACAACGGTAACACGTACAACAGAACCATTACACACATATACTATCATGACAACAACAGTAACACGTACAACAGAACCATAGAACCATTACACACATTCACTATCATGACAACAACAGTAACACGTACAACAGAACCATTACACACATTAACTATCATGACAACAACAGTAACACGTACAACAGAACCATTACACACATTAACTATCATGACAACAACGGTAACACGTACAACAGAACCATTACACACATTTACTATCATGACAACAACAGTAATACGTACAACAGAACCATTACACACATTTACTATCATGACAACAACAGTAACACGTACAACAGAACCATTACACTAATTTACTATCATGGCAACAACAGTAACACGTACAACAGAACCATTACACACATTTACTTTCATGGCAACAACGGTAACGCGTACAACAGAAGCATTACACACATTCACTATCATGGCAACAACAGTAACACGTACAACAGAACCATAACACACATTTACTTTCATGGCAACAACGGTAACACTTACAACAGAACCATTACACACATTTACTATCATGGCAACAACAGTAACACGTACAACAGAACCATTACACACATTCACTATCATGGCAACAACAGCAACACGTACAACAGAACCATTACACACATTCACTATCATGGCAACAACGGCAACACGTACAACAGAACCATTACACACATTTACTATCATGACAACAACAGCAACACGTACAACAGAACCATTACACACATTAACTATCATGGCAACAACGGTAACACGTACAACAGAACCATTACACACATTTACTATCATGACAACAACGGTAACACGTACAACAGAACCATTCCACACATTTACTATCATGGCAACAACAGTAACACGTACAACAAAACCATTACACACATTTACTATCATGACAACAACAGTAACACGTACAACAGAACCATTACACGCATTTACTATCATGACAACAACAGTAACACGTACAAAGGCAACAACAGTAACACGTACAACAGAACCATTACACACATTTACTATCATGACAACAACAATAACCCGTACAACAGAACCATTACACACATTTACTATCATGACAACAACAGTAACACGTACAACAGAACCATTACACACATTCACTATCATGGCAAAAACAGTAACACATACAACAGAACCATAACACACATATACTTTCATGGCAACAACGGTAACACGTACAACAGAACCATTACACACATTTACTATCATGGCAACAACAGTAACACGTACAACAGAACCATTACACACATTAACTATCATGGCAACAACGGTAACACGTACAACAGAACCATTACACACATTTACTATCATGACAACAATGGTAACACGTACAACAGAATCATTACACACATTTACTATCATGGCAACAACAGTAACACGTACAACAGAACCATTACACACATTAACTATCATGACAACAACAGTAACACGTACAACAGAACCATTACACACATTTACTATCATGACAACAACAGTAACACGTACAACAAAACCATTACACGCATTTACTATCATGACAACAACAGTAACACGTACAAAGGCAACAACAGTAACACGTACAACAGAACCATTACACACATTTACTATCATGACAACAACAATAACACGTACAACAGAACCATTACACACATTTACTATCATGACAACAACAGTAACACGTACAACAGAACCGTTACACACATTTACTTTCATGGCAACAACAGTAACACGTGCAACAGAACCATTACACACATTTACTATCATTGCAATAACAGTAACACGTACAAAGGCAACAACAGTAACACGTACAACAGAACCATTACACACATTTCCTATCATGACAACAACAGTAACGCGTACAACAGAACCATTACACGCATTTACTATCATGACAACAACAGTAACACGTAAAACAAAACCATTACACGCATTTATTATCATGACAACAACAGTAACACGTACAAAGACAACAACAGTAACACGTACAACAAAACCATTACACACATTTACTATCATGACAACAACAGTAACACGTACAACAAAACCATTACACGCATTTATTATCATGACAACAACAGTAACACGTACAAAGACAACAACAGTAACACGTACAACAAAACCATTACACACATTTACTATCATGACAACAACAGTAACACTTACAACAGAACCATTACACACATTTACTATCATGACAACAACAGTAACACGTACAAAGGCAACAACAGTAACACGTACAACAAAACCATTACACACATTTACTATCATGACAACAACTGTAACAAGTACAACAGAACCATGACACACATTTACTATCATCATAGAACCAGCTTATACACACAGTAGAACGACAAGAACTAACTAACTTTATAGAAAGGATGAAACTTTTATTTGCAATTCAATAAGCCGTAGACATGTGAACATATGCAAAACAGGAATACATTTACATACATGACGTAACGCATATTGTATCTTATATTGCAAAAGTGTCTTCGACATAATATATATTACATGAGAAAGTAGGATCAATTTAAATTTTCCTAAAAGTTTTCAAACGACTCATCTTCTTTAGTCAGATTCAAGAACGATAATTCTGAGTAGAGAGTCCGCCTATAATAAAATAGAGTTATCTCATTAAATAATTATTGTGTATTCATCTACTCATGGAAGGCCCTCATGGAAGATTGAATTTATTCAAATGAGTTCTCTCGTTAATAAAAGTCTTTATTATTGTTATAAGCTGCATACAATAAATAGGTCGTTAGATCGGAGAGACATATGCAGCTTGTCTGGAACGCGAACACGGAACATTTATATGACAGGGCGAATTCTCTACCAACTTAGCAACACACTGTGACATAGAGAAAAAAAATAAATACGAGAAAATCAGACTAAAACAAAACTTGGACATACTCGCACCATAGGTGCCGGAGCTGTAACTTGCCCACTTGTGATGCCCGTCTCTGTAGAGAATTGATCATTATGTTCTGGTTTACATGGCACGTGGTTGTGTCGTTTATCACTTCTGTTTGATTCCAACATGTTTTATAACGCATGATATCTTAAAAGATAAAAAGAGTACACATCACGTGACATATGTTGATACAAGTTTTAAGGAAGTAATACATTGTGTGTGTTGTAACTCTTTATTTCAGTGTACATTCGACACATAAAGGCAAAATCACCTTGATGAGTTGAGATTAGCATTTTTTTATAAACTGGTGTGCGAGCGTTCCTGCAAGTGTGATGGAGTTTGTTCTTGTCATCTTTGACAAACATTTAAAACGTAACACTAAGCCAGCCTATATCATGGTTACTTAGCTTAAGAAAGTGAATGGTGCGTCATTACTGAAACATTTAACGAATACTAAGCCAGGCTATATCATGGTTACTAAGCTTAAGAAAGTGAATGGTGCGTCATTACTCAAACATTTAACGAATACTAAGCCAGGCTATATCATGGTTACTAAGCTTAAGAAAGTGAATGGTGCGTCATTACTGAAACATTTAACGAATATTAAGCCAGGCTATATCATGGTTACTAGGCTTAAGAAAGTGAAAGGTGCGTCATTACTCAAACATTAAACGTAATACTAAGCCAGGCTATATCATGGTTACTAAGCTTAAGAAAGTGAAAGGTGCGTCATTACTCAAACATTTAACGTAATAGTAAGCCAGGCTATATCACGGTTACTAAGCTTAATAAAGTGAATGGTGCGTTGCTTCATTAATAGAATTTATTTTTGGGAAATCCCAACTGGAATTGATGATTAAGTTATCAAATTTGATGAACTTGTAGCGCCCTACTCGACGTTTGTACGGATGAGGGGACTCGAATTAAACTTTTATGTATATATTTGAATCGTTATGGTCACTCACATCCGCAGTTATTTGATTAGTGATAGTAAGGTCTAGTCACGTACTCGAATTGCCTGAAACCTATCTCCCTAGTCAACGGACGATTACCCTAACGTTTAAAGAGAGCAAATCAGGAATAAACGCTACAAATGTCTTAAACAATAAAATAAGTATTAAGTTGGATGAAAGATATCTCATTATCATTAATAAATATAAACCGTCAAATGTTGAGAAAAATTTAGAAAAGCTTCGTGAAACAGTGTATACTGGTGAAACTTTAGCTCGAGAAGCAAACAAGAGAGCAAACCAAAATGAGCAATACTCAAGGAAAAACAATGTAAAAATTATGAACATTCCACAGGAAGTAAGCGAAACAGAAGATGTGCTCATTACAAAAGTGTGTGATCTTATTCTCACAAAAGGAAATGTAACAATAGCCCCAGAGAAAATAATGGCTATCCACCGCATTCCAGGCAAACCTGGCATGACAAAGCCAGTGCTAGTGAAGCTGACTAACAACAACGCAAAAACCACACTGATGAGGAAACGTTCGGTAATGAAGGCAGCAGGCCACAAGCTGGTAGATGACGTCACCAAACTCAACCAGGGATTGATAAACAGGCTTACACTCCACAAGGACATGGACAGTGCCTGGTTCTTCAATGGATCAGTGTTTGGGAAGACGACAACTGGAGTCAGACACAAGTTTGACATCTATGACAATGTTAACACGGTCATTCATGCACCGTTATAATCAAATACAGGACAGTTTGTGCAGTATGTGTGGAATATGAAAATAACTTTGAGATGTATGAATGTGTTTTTGTGTGATATTGGATTAAGTATTTTCTTTGGATAACACTTTATAACAGTAAGGTTATTATAAAAAATTTTAATGAATAGAAATACCCCTATATCAATACCTGCATTCTGCAAAGTATCAAGTAAGGAAATGTTACTATATTATTATACAATCAAGGACTACTATATAATACAAAAGACATCATTAAAAATAATAACTGTATTTACAGATAAGTGCTGTGGTCTGTAATTTACTAACACAGCACTGACCAGAGTTTAATATGTATTTGTTAATTGATGCATGCAATCAAGGGATGCTTTTCAGAAGCTTCATTGTTTTTTGTATTTTATTTGTTTGTTTTATTTGCTTTCTAGAAAAAAACGAATGTCAATTCATGAATTATACATCAACATGAATCTGGATAGTCAACTTATTTTGACACAGATGTTCAGTCTAGTAAGGTACAAATTGATACCTCATTTTGGTACAGATGGTCTATTCATTTTTATTCATTTTGATGCAGATGGTCAATTGATTTTGATTTTATCTTGATACAGATGGTCAATTCATTTTGATTCATTTTGATACAGATGGTCAATTCATTTTGATACAGATGGTCAGTTCATTTTGATTCATTTTGATACAGATGGCTAATTCATTTTAATTCATTTTGATATATATGGTTAATTCATTTTGATTAATTTTCATACAGATGGCTAATTCATTTTAATTCATTTTCATACATATGGTTAATTCATTTTTGATTTGTTTTGATACAGATGGTGAATTCATTTTGATTCATTTTGATACAGATGGCTAATTCATTTTAATTCTTTTTGAAACATATGGTTAATTCATTTTGATTTGTTTTGATACAGATGGTGAATTCATTTTGATTCGTTTTGATACAGATGGTCATTTCTTTTTTTTTATTTTGAAACAGATGTTTAAACCATTTTGATTTGTTTTGATACAGATGGTCAATTCATTCCTTTCACTTTATCTGTAAATTCAGATTGAAGTTATGAATTTTGAGTAGTCTTTCTTTTGAATGTCCGATACGTTCATTAGGAGTACTGTAGGTAATACTTATTCTTCAAACTGGTGAGTTATTCCCAGTTAGCATTTTGATAATGAATTAGAATTTTAAAAAAAAAATGGATTAAATTAACCCTTATTGGTACCATTATATTTGAATTTTTCTTCGTTTTATATTCAACTCAGTAGATGTTTGTTTTGGGAAAAAATCACATGTTTTACATCTTTAATTTCACTATGTGCTTCTTTGTTGCACACTTTATTGTTTCATTAATCCCACCCTTTGTCCCCCCCCCCTTTTTGCCAGGTGAGGTTGCCAAGCTTACATGTACTAAGTATACTCTTAATTGTGGTTTGAAGAGTCATTTTGTGATTGACATAAATATTAATGAGTGATATCAAGATTCTATCCCTGAATTGCCGAGGCCTTAATGGCAACCAAAAGAGAGTAGACGTCTTTCGATATTTACAAGATAAAAAATGTCATATTTATTGCTTACAAGACACACATTTTACTGAGTCACAAAAAAAGTTTATTTATGCTCAATGGAACGGGGACTGCTATTTTAATTTTACCAAATCTAATGCAAGAGGCGTTGCAATATTATTTAGTAAAAACTTTGAGTGCAAGGTGCATAATGAATATCGAGACAAGGAAGGTAATTACATAGCACTTGACATGACAGTGGAATCAAAACGATTTACACTTCTTACAGTATATGGACCCAACTCTGATCAACCTGTTTTTTATGAAAATATTTTTAAGATTATAAATGATAATGGTAATGATACATATATGATATGTGGCGATTTTAATCTTGTGCTCGATCCAAAGATGGATTATTTTAACTATAAAAATATAAATAACAGAAAAGCAAGAGAAACACTTTTAGACAATATTACAGAAAAACAACTTTTTGACCCTTTTCGTGAACTTAATCCTGATACTAAAAGATACACATGGAGACGTAGTAAACCTTTACAGCAAGCTAGACTTGACTTTTACCTGCTAACAGAGGATTTTTTACCAAATGTGAAAATGTGCAATATTCAAACTAGTTATCAGTCTGATCATTCCATTATATTTCTAAAACTATGTTTTAATGATCTAAACCATGGTAAAGGTTTATGGAAACATAACAACTCTCTTTTAAATGATATTGAATATATAAATACAATAAATAGAAAAATAGAAGAAATAAAAGAACAATATTGTCTACCAATCTATAAAATGGAAAATTTACATGAAATCCCCAATGAAGATATACAGTTTGTTATAGATGACCAATTATTTTTAGAAACATTATTGATGGAAATACGAGGTAAATCGATTTCATATGGTAGTTACAAAAAAAACTAAGAGATAAAACTGAGGAACAACTTATTAAAACAATTGATAAAATTGAAAAATCACTAAATGAAGAAAATATAGAGGAATTTAACATTTTAAAAAATGAATTGAATACTCTACGGAATGAAAAACTTAAAGGTTATATGATTAGATCAAAAGCAAAATGGGTTGAAGAAGGTGAAAAACCATCCAATTTCTTTTGTAATTTAGAAAAAAATAACTATGTCAGCAAAATAATACCAAAAATAGAAAAAGAAAATGGTGATATAGTAGAAAATCAGACTGATATTTTAATGAATGAATGGATGGTGTTTTACGGCACGTCGACACTGATATTTTAAAAGAAACCAAATGTTTTTATAAAAATCTATATTCCTGTCATGAAAACAAACAGATAGATGTTGATCTGGAAAAAGAATTAAAAGAGTTTGATGTGCCAAAATTATCTTACAATGATTCACAAAATTTAGAAGGAAACATTACTTATTCAGAGGCATCAAAAACTTTACTTTCAATGTCGAACGACAAAAGTCCAGGCAGTGACGGATTTTCTAGTAATTTTTATAAAATGTTTTGGAAAAAAATAGGACACTTTGTAGTCAGATCCATCAATTTTGGGCTTAAAAAAGGTACATTATCCATAACTCAGCGGCAAGGTATTATTACATGCATACCCAAAGAAAATAAGTCACGCAGTCTTTTGAAAAACTGGAGACCAATAACATTATTAAATATTGTATACAAGATAGCCTCAGGCTCCATAGCAAACAGAATAAAATCAGTGTTGAATAAACTTATAAGTGAAGAACAGACAGGATTTATAAAGGGTAGGTATATAGGTGATAACACGAGACTTTTATATGACATTTTACATCTCTCTGAAGAAAAAAACATTCCAGGATTACTACTTTTAATAGATTTTGAGAAAGCCTTTGACACTCTCTCTTGGTCTTTCATCAAAAAGACTTTGAATTTTCTTAAATTTGGAGATTCAATTCAAAACTGGATCAAACTTTTTTATAATAATATTCAGTCATCAGTTATTCATTGTGGCTTTTTATCCGAGTTCTTCAGTATAGGGCGCGGCTGCCGTCAGGGAGATCCCCTGTCACCATACATATTTATTTTGTGTAGTGAAATTTTAACAATTAGAATAAAAAATAATAAAAATATAAAAGGAATTAACATAAATAATAAAGAGTATAAGTTATCTCAGTTTGCAGATGATACCTCAATCTTACTAGATGGATCGGACACTTCACTTAATGAAACTCTCTCCGAACTACACTACTTTTCACAGTCATTAAAAGCTTATTATTACCATCCTTAAACCATATTTTTATTTCTCTCCCAAACCCGCCAAACACCTATATTAAACAAATTAATGACATGTTTTATACATTCATATGGAAAGGATCCGCAAAGATAAAAAATGTAGTTGTCACAAAATATTATTCAGAAGGAGGATTAAAAATGATTAATTTAAAAGCTTTCATAGCAAGCCTAAAAAATACTTGGATAAGGCGACTTATAAATTCAGATGGAATGTGGCAATATTTAACAAATTCTTTTCTTGATATAGATAAAATATTATCTTGTGGAAAACATTACCCTGAAAAGCTACTTAATTCCACTAAAAATGAATTCTGGAAAGATATCATGCAGGCATATATGAATTTATTAGATTCTAACAAAGTTGATACATATGAAAAATTCCTCAAGATGCCAATTTTTTACAATCAGAATCTATTAATTGGAAAGCAAAGTTTTTTCTTTAAAAGTTGGTATAACAAAGGAGTCCGATATATAAATGATATTATTAATGAAAATGGACATTTATTTACTAAGGAAGAGTTTGAACAAAATACAAACCTTAAAATTAACTATTTGCATTTTCATGGAATATTGCAATCAATAAAAACATTTAAAAAATTAAATGGATTTGAACATGATAATACAAAAGAACCAGCTCCTTTTATTCCATCTCATATCTACCCAGTGTTACAGAATAAGTCGGGAACTAAACCAATTTACGACATTCTGAATAAAAACAATGACAGACCAGCTGGTCAAAGTCGATGGAATGAAATATATAACATAAATGAAAATGACTGGAAAATATACTACAATATTCCTTTCCAAATAACTAAAGATACTCAGCTTCAATGGTTGCAATATAGACTTCTACACAGGATCCTCCCAACAAATAGATACTTAACTTTAATCAATATAAAATCTGATGAAAAATGTACTTTCTGTCATATACACACAGAAACACTGCAACATTTGTTTTGGCAATGTAATCATATAAGAGCATTGTTTTCAGATATAAGTAAATATCTTGAGCAAAGACATGTCCAATTTTGCTTTAATGAAATCAAATTAATTTTTGGAAATAAATCAAACAGCCAAAATGCATTAGCAAAAAATATCCTACTACTTGCCATTAAGAGATATATTTACTCAAGCAGATGTCTGAATAACAAAATTTCATTTCATGGGCTAATAGGAAATATGAGAGCATTGTATGAGGTAAACAAGTGGATTAAAATTAAGAATGGTACGTTTGATAAATTTAGTGAAGATTGGGGTACTATACAAACACTGATTTCATCATAATTTAAATTGTGTACAAATGTATCCACACAAATAGTTTAAAATGTACATATAATCTATGTTTAAAACAAATGTATAACCTCACATGGCAAAATCCCCCCCCCCCCCCCCCCCCCTCCCCCACTACTTTTTATTCTACACCCCGTCATTTAAAATATTGATATATTGCCTAAATAGGCAGAAAAAAATAAAAAAAAATAAAAAATAAAAAAAATAAATAAATAAATATAAACCGAATAGTTTAGTGTGTCAAATCCACCAAAATGTTGATAACAAGCAGTATATCACGGAAATAATGTTTGCAGCTATTAAGCTGATCTTCATTTATGTCGCCAACTAAAATATGATTTTGTCTTTGTTCTAAAGCTTTCTAAGCAAACATTAGCGTCATCCCAAAATTCGACTGTATAGTGCGGGGGTCTGTACTTGGTAAATAATAAATAAGACTGGTGTTTGTCTTTTATTATGATTTCTATCCACAATGGTTGTTGCAGTTATTTAGTTCTAGTATACGAGTAGGTCTTAAATGTGCTGAGACACACTAAGAAACCACTCGAAATGTCTTAACCAAATTTTCTAAGTGTAGAAGGGTCATGCTCTGCCAAAATGCAACCCAGAGTTATGATTATTGTATCCGTGTACTCTGTTGATGATGCTGGACACACATATGAAGTTTCATTCATATCGAATGAGTGGCGCATAGACATCTCACCTGATAAACAATTCTAACCTGAAAAAATCAAGTCCAAAAGGACCATAACTCTGCCAAACTGCAACCCAGAGTTATGGTTCTTGTCTATGCGTTCCATTGATGATGTTGAACACACTTGCGAAGTTTCATTCATATCCAATGACTGGTTGCATAGGTATCTTACCTTGTAAAAACTTTAATCTGAAAAAACACACACACACACACACACACACAAAAAAAAACAACACCAACGCCGACGCCGGGGCGAGTACAGTAACCCCTCTATTCTACGAAAAGTAGTATAGATATAAGTGAGGTATGTTAAAACTGAACACCCACATACGCCTGCTCCATGTGAAGCGCGTGGTCCAGTGGTAGAGCATCAAACCTAAGATAGGAGGGTCGCCGGTTCGCTTCTCCGCCACAGCTATGCGTGGTGTCCTCGAACAAGATACGTTATCCGTTTATGCTTAGTACTGGTGCTACCCAGGAAGACCACGAGCGTAATCTGTCTAAATTGTTGTAAGAACTTGTTTCACAATTAATGTAAAACAGATAATTTAAAACATACCCCTGTATCCTTCCACACAAAGATAATTGACTGTGTTTTCTATAGTTCCGAATGTCATGGCAAATATCACATTCTTCTTACACGACTCTGCCTGGGGTTTGAAACAATCAGTAAAGTTCTGAACTCCACTGAAAACAAATTATAATGTAAAGTCTGTTTAGCAACACTTTTCAATTGAATAAATACATTACAAAATTAATCTCTTTTGTTTATATATTTGCCAGTACCTATGTAGGCTAATCATTTCAAACGTGTTTCATTTTTGCATTCTCGCTCTAAACAACCTATGCCGTTTTATGTAAACATTGTTTTGTGTGACAAAACTGTTTGTTGTTAAAATGTTTCTTTCACATTGTACGACTGCACTTTGAGATCCTTTGCAAGGAAATGAAAGGCCGCAAAGAATGTCTCCGAAAAACGGAAATAGGTCACAAATCGTGCATTTGGTCTATCTCCCTCGCAGAGTTGTTGTTTGTTACACTCATTCACCTCTGCAACAGGCTAAATGTCAGTATTTTTTGACGAACTTAGTAATTCAAGTTTATGCAGTTGTAAGTATATTGTTAAAACCAGATGCCAATACTAGAAACAAACCATCACTATTTTACATTCGAACAAAAACAACAAAGCATAAACAGCGTGTTGCCCTGTTATATTTGGCGAGCAGAAATAGATATTTAATTGTCAGTTTGCCTGTTTGATGGTTTAAGGAGTTGGGCTGTACAGATAAATCATTTGACGAACGTTGTTTTTAATTGGGCGAAGACAGTGATCATGTGACCGGAAAGTCACGCGAAGCCGAAAGTAGTACGAAGCCAATGAATGTAATGAGTCGAATCAATCTGATCACCTCGGCCTTAATGCTACGCATTTTGAAATATGGTTTGAAAAAGAAAGTAACTAAATAAATCGAATTTATAATTATACCTGCACATTTTTTTGAGAAGGTGTTCTGCCGGTATTGCCGATATGCCCTCTGTGAGAACGTCAATATCCGTACCCCGGCTCAATATAGCTGTACATTCATTCACCGCCGTAATGTTGCATGCTTTCACGAACTCTGAAAAATTTAAATAGTGAAATAGGAATTGCTACTTTTTAAACTTATTTATTTTACATCGAATGTGAAAGGAGTTTTTACAACTTAGACAAGTCATGCTCGAAGTCTTCCTGGGTAGAACCAGTGCGAAGCATATACGGATAAAGTGTCTTGCTCACGAACACCGCACACCGAAAGCGGATCGAACCCCCACCACCCCCGAATCCCGATTTTGGTTAGGTGCTCTTCCACTGAGCCACGCGCTCTATTATAAATTGCTATTTAGTTAATAAAGCAAAATGATGTCAATATAAACATATGTGCCTATAGGAACAACAGAAACGTTGTCAATATCAACACTTGTGTCTGTAGGAACAAAAGAAACGTTGTCAATATGGACACGTGTGCCTGTAGGAACAACAAAACATTGTCAATATCAACACGTGTGCCTATATGAACAGCAGAAACGTTGTCAATATGGACATTTGTGCCTGTAGGAACAACAGAAACGTTGTCAATATGGACTTGTGTGCCTGTAGAAACACTGAAACATCGTCAATATCAACACACGTGCCTATAGGATTAACAGAAACATCGTCAATATCAACACACGTGCCTATAGGATTAACAGAAACATCGTCAATATCAACAAACGTGCCTATAGGAACAACAGAAACGTTGTCAACATCAACACAAGCAGAAACAGAAACATTAGCAGCTATGACCGTATCTATTGAAGCGTCAAGTGGGGTGATAGTACTGTACATACTATTGACCGCACATACCAGAGGTTCCGGGTTCAATCCTAGCTACAACACGATGACGTCTCAAATCAACACTATGTACCGGTTCTATCCAGGAAACAACACTATGTACCGGTTCTATACAGGAAACAAACTCGAGGGCAATTTCATTTCATACATTCGCATAAACTAGAAAACTAAACTAGTCAATGATTTGCCGCTGAAGTCGTGGGTTTTAGCCCACCTGGGATAAAACTTTCTCGACAATCAGTTACCTACTAAAAGATGGTAGTTCTACCCAAATCCATCTATATGTATCTGTGGTTCAGTACTCAACCAAAACAACTGGATACCATATGTTATACGTGATGAGTTTTTTTAACGTTCTACCAAATCTCATTACCAAATAAATTTACACATACACAAAAAATCATTAAGTTCAGTTGAGTACAGACTAGATTGCCTTCTTGACTTTTGTTATTTTACATATAATATAATCATCCATTCTGAACGTTACTCACGTTGACGGATGGCAGTGTTCATATTCACGTGATGTGCTGTTTATCCGTATATGGTAAAAAACTGTGATCGCCTAGAAAACGAGCAATCATTACAAACCGAATGACACTAAGGCCGTCCTAAAAATGTATTGTTTGCCGTGCTCCTACCTACTCACTCAAAATTGCAGCTACCCAAACTTTCTTATTGACTTTCAAAGCGTTTATTTTTTTTTCATGATTTCTGTCTATTATTTTTAAAATGACTATGCAAAATCAAAATTTGTTAAAAAAATAGCTACCTACCTACCTAGCACATAAAAATACTGGGTCGGAGCACAGCTGACAAATATTTTTTGTAAGGATGGCCTAGATATATCAACAACATTATTCGCACAGCAACTTTAAATTCATGTTATTTTTAAGTTTGTTTGTCTACCATAAAAAGTTTCATTAAACATGATTTTACGCATGTATATGTTCATGTAGTGACTAATGTGGAGCACGTGGTTCAGTGGTAGAGTTTCGGTCCTATGATCGGAAGGTTGTATGTTCGATCCTCCGTCACGGCTGTATGTTCGATCCTCCGTCACGGCTGAATGTTCGATCCTCCGTCACGGCTGTATGTTCGATCCTCCGTCATGGCTGAATGTTCGATCCTCCGTCACGGCTATATGTTCGATCCTCCGTCACGGCTGAATGTTCGATCCTCCGTCACGGCTGTTTGTTCGATCCTCCGTCACGGCTGTATGTTCGATCCTCTGTCACGGCTGTATGTTCGATCTTCCGTCACGGCTGTATGTTCGATCTTCCGGCACGGCTGTATGTTCGATCTTCCGGCACGGCTGTATGTTCGATCTTCCGCCACGGCTGTATGTTCGATCCTCCGTCACGGCTGTATGTTCGATCCTCCGTCACGGCTGTATGTTCGATCTTCCGTCACGGCTGAATGTTCGATCTTTCGTCACGGCTGTATGTTCGATCCTCCGTCACGGCTGTATGTTCGATCTTCCGTCACGGCTGTATGTTCGATCCTCCGTCACGGCTGTATGTTCGATCTTCCGTCACGGCTGTATGTTCGATCCTCCGTCACGGCTGTATGTTCGATCCTCCACCACGGCTTAATGTTCGATCCTCCGTCACAGCTATATGTTCGATCCTCCGTCACGGCTGTATGTTCGATCTTCCGTCACGGCTGTATGTTCGATCCTCCGTCACGGCTGTATGTTCGATCTTTCGTCACGGCTGTATGTTCGATCCTCCGTCACGGCTGTATGTTCGATCCTCCACCACGGCTGAATGTTCGATCCTCCGTCACAGCTATATGTTTGATCCTCCGTCACGGCTATATGTTCGATCCTCCTCCACGGCTGTATGTTCGATCCTCCGTCACGGCTGAATGTTCGATCCTCCGTCACAGCTATATGTTCGATCCTCCGTCACGGCTGTATGGAAATTTAGAGCAAGACACTTTTCCCGCTCATGCTTATTACTGGTTCTACCCAGGAGTACTTCGCGCTTGATTTTCAGGATCTCAGTTGTAACAACAACAATCGAAACAAAATAAATAAGTTACTAATTATTTCAGCACTGTATTCCATGTGTAGTATATGCGATGTAATACATGTAATTAACTTCTTTTATTACCTATCCGTTAATGATTTATTTAGTACATACGCATTGCAAACATTAACTCATACGTCTTGTTTCGTACTTATGTCTATCAATCACCAAAACGAATGTCCTGACAGGTCTGTCACAGAGGCGGAGTCGAAATTTCATGCTTAATTTGTGAGACACGGGGTATATTTTTGGTTAATACTACTACTACTGCTGCTGCTGCTACTACTACTACTACTACTACTACTACTACTACTACTGCTACTACTGCTGCTGCTTCTACTGCTGCTGCTACTGCTACTTCTGCTGCTACTGATACTTCTACTACTACATAACAACAGCAATAATAATAATAGTAAAAATAGAGATTTTATTAACGAGATAATTCATTGAATACATTCAATCTTCCATGATATTTACAAAGTTCAACATTAATTTAACATATACACACATGAAATAATAAACAGACAAGACAAAATAATATTTACATTATTTTATGTATACAAGAACATGTATATTGATGAGAGCTGGGCGACTTAATAAAAGATGCATTGAGATATAACTGAAAATTATAAATTATATATAAAATTATTAATATAAAGCGATAAACTGATAATGGAATTTGTATTTTACAGTTATATATAATTATAGGTTTGTTGGATTGCATACCGTGCATGTTTTAAGACACGGACTATACAATTTTAAAGAAACATAATTCATGTGTGGCCTTTTAAAGGGTTTTGAGGGGATGTCGATGTTTAGTCAAATTAACCGAACTTGTGATCACTTGTTGACTTTTAAGGTGGTGACGTTTGTTGGAAAATATCTTAGTGTAGCTGCTGGATAATGCTCGTTTTGTTTTGTAAAGTAATTTTGAAAATTGAAGCTATTTCATTGGTTTTCAAATGAGGTTAAACACTTAAGAGTTACTGGCAAACGTTCCATAAAGTTGTATATACTTTGAGCTGCATGGGCTCGAACCCATGACCACGGCGTTGTGAGTTCAACGAGGTGTCTAAATGTATCTCACTGAAAACAAGAAAATATACAACAGACAGAATTATGTTTGTTATCCGTTCTTTGCTGCCGGTATTACGTTATGTAACTCTTCAAATGTGAAGGTAAAATTAAAATTAGAGTTGGGGTTATTTTCAACTTGAATACTGAAAGACGAAATGCAAACTGTACAAAATACACTTACTTGTATTTAAGATGATCGGAAGCCAAGCTAT
The DNA here is from genome assembly GCA_029582155.1 of Panopea generosa. Classification (NCBI taxonomy): domain Eukaryota; kingdom Metazoa; phylum Mollusca; class Bivalvia; order Adapedonta; family Hiatellidae; genus Panopea; species Panopea generosa. Next base: position 33,112,272 of record CM055908.1, on the reverse strand, counting down.
CACAGTTTTAACAAAATACATAATTAAAGACACTAATATATCCACGGAAATGTATTCCTCTCAAATTAATCCTCGAAAGCAGCACCGCAAGTATATTATCCACGATTTACGGGTTGTGCACACTTCACACTTTCAAATAGCAATCAAATCAATTAAACAGACTGTCACAGATCAGTACAGCACATATACAAAACACAATTTGAGAAATGAGACCTATGTGTTTAAATGTAAATCCTGAACCAAATTTTTATAGAATGATTTATATCAAAAAAATATCTACAAAAATGATTGATGACTCGGTGACGAATACACGTGATCAATTATAATGAGCAATGCGCAAAACAATAGGAGGAGTATAAGTATTAATGACTGGTGTTTGTACTACGCCGGTTATTTCTGACCCAGGAGGCCCTCATATGACTCAGGCAATTCTGTTTTCAAATAAGAACACACAATGTTTATACATTTATATTGAACGAAATTATTTTATTTTTATATTGATGCGGATGAAGGTTTATTCGGATTTAATCATAATTTGATAGAAATCCGGAGATAGGAGATAATGTGGGCAAAGGGACAGGATGGTTGACAGGGGGACAGGATAGTCGACACGGGGACAGGAAAGTGGACAAGGGGACAGGTTGGTTGACAAGGGGACATGATAGTGTGCAAGAGGGCATGATAGTAGACAAGGGGACAGGATAGTCGACAAGGGGACAGGGTAGTGGTCAAGGGGACAGGATAGTCGACACGGGGACAGGAAAGTGGACAAGGGGACAGGGTGGTTGACAAGGGGACATGATAGTGTGCAAGAGGGCATGATTGTAGACAAGGGGACAGGATAGTCGACAAGGGGGCAGGATAGTGGTCAAGGGGACAGGATAGTTAACAAGGGGACAGGAAAGTCGACAAGGGAACAGGATAGTTGACAAGTGGACAGGGTAGTGGTCAAGGGGACAGAATAGTCAACAAGGGGACAGGATAGTCGACAAGGGACCAGGGAAGTGGTCAAGGGGACAGGATACTCGACAAGGGGATAGGGTAGTGGTCAAGGGGACAGGATAGTTAACAAGGGGGCAGGATAGTGTGCAAGAGGACCTGATAGTAGACAAGGAGACAGGATAGTCGACAAGGGGACAGAGGAGTGGTCAAGGGAACATGATAGTTAACAAGGGGACAGGAAAGTCGACAAGGGAACAGGATAGTTGACAAGTGGACAGGGTAGTGGTCAAGGGGACAGGATAGTCAACAAGGACAGGATAGTCGACAAGGGGACAGGATAGTTGAAAAGTGGACAGGATAGTGGTCAAGTGGACAGGATAGTCAACAAGTGGACAGGATAGTCGAAAAGGGGACAAGGGGAGATGATAGTCGACAAGAACCTTAGGGGACAGGATAGTTGACAAGGGGACAGGATAGTGGACAATAGGACAGGGTAGTCGACACGGGGACAGGGTAGTCGAAAAGGGGACAAGGGGAGATGATAGTCGACAAGAACCTTAGGGGACAGGATAGTTGGCAAGGGGACAGGATAGTGGACAGTAGGACAGGATAGTCAACAAGTGGACAGGATAGTCGTAAAGGGGACAAGGGGAGATGATAGTCGACAAGAACCTTAGGGGACAGGATAGTTGGCAAGGGGACAGGATAGTGGACAAGGGGACAGGATAGTGGTCAAGGGGACAGGATAGTGGACAATGGGGGCAAGGTAGTCGACAAAGGAACAGGATAGTTGACAATGGTACAGGTTGTGGACAGGGGTACAGGATAGTGGACAAGGTGACAGGATAGTTGACAAGAGGACAAGAAAGTGGACAAGGGTACAGGATAGTCGACAAGGTGACAGGATAGTTGACAAAGGGACAGGATAGTGGACAGGGGTACAGGATAGTGGACAATGGGACAGGATAGTTGACAAGGAGACAGGGTAGTGGACAAGGGGGAAGGATAGTGGACAAGGGGACAAGATCGTCGACAAGGAAACAGGGAAGTGGACAAGGGGACAGGATAGTGGACAAGGGGACAGGATATTTGACATCATATTATATATTTTACATTCTGAGTTTTGTCGGACATAATGTCTAATTATTTCCATTGCCTTGCACGCTATCTCTATAAAGCTGCACATCTAGTAACTAACGATATTTACATATTTATGAAGGACAAACATTTTCTTGATTTTCATCGCCTACCGCGAGTTCATAACAGCTGTTAATACCTCTTACAGTTGAAAGAATTCTGTTTTAAATTTACATTCTAGTATGCGTTTGTGATAGTCTATATATGCATTAAATAATTGTTTAATGGACACTATATTATAGACATTAAATAGTCATCAACCTTAAAATATTTTTAATTTTACACTTGCTTATTATTTTTTTAATATTTTTATCTATTCCTTCATTTTTTTACCATATCTTGATACGTATGTGCGATCTGTCGATAAAATGAACGTGTATAAAAAAGTGTACAAATCCTATCAGCATGTATGCAAAGAACAGATAACACATATATGTTTAAACACCAGGTAATAAATATATTATCGTATAGGCCGTTTGGCGTGTTGTCGTTCTGGCGGGTCGCCGAATTGCCAGAACGACAGAATAGGGCGCAAAAACGAAAACTCGCCACACGCCGAAACGATAACACAGTGTCGCAAGAAATCCGTCGTTTTGTCGTTCTCTCGTGTTATCGTTCCGTCGTGTTGACAACCCGCTAAAACGACAAAAAAGGCATTTGTCGAGTTTTCGTGTTTTCGTGTCGGCGCCTAGCCAAAACGACAACACGACATGGCAGAAATCAACCACCATACAAAAAAAAACCATATCATATAATATACATGTGTCCTGTATGTACATTATACGTTTTAAATATGTATATTGCACATATAATTGCACATTGCATGGGCCTCAGCAATGTTAAGTGAATCTCATTTGATAAAATGCCTCAGCGTCCACATAACAAGACATAACATTTACATTTGTATTTTAAAAGTGGACATTTCATTGAAGTTTCATTTAATGTCATTTCTGAACCTCCATCCGCCATTGTAACGTGTACTTGTGAACGACAGGTTTACGTCATGTTAACAATTGGGAACTCATTTACAAGTCATGTCGTGTCATCACGGCTCTCACCACTAAGTACATCATAATCGACACTTTAACGACATGCGCAGTTCACACAATAATGCCTCGGGGCACCATGGTTTGACATTAATATAATGAACAAATACTATTATAATATTTTGTTTTTGTAATAATGGATTGATTCATCGTTCATTTTATACAATTAACCTTTTTTGTGTTTTAATTATTTAAATGGATGGAAGCTATTTTAGAGAAAAAAATGTCTCAATATAAACGTTTTCGAAGCTGTATACATTGCAATTCAATACAAAACAATGCAATACAATATAATATCCTTTATTCACTCAGTTCTCATAAATACATAAAATCATGAGGTCATGCAAAGTTGTAAAGTGTTAAGACTCATATAAGGTGGTTAGTAACGTATACAGCATATATTTCAAAGATATTTCAAATTTATAAGCTGGGTAAAGGAACAACATTCGTCAGTTTTTGTAGGAGAGTTCCACGAAATACATGGATGTATTCAATATATTTGGCCTGTAACATTATACGCAAATTACTTCAGTTGATTTTCTTAATTATTAAAATATCAACATCTACTGTCCAACAATGGATAACAAGTTATTACAATAAGCATTGAAATAATACAATTCGAAAATAGGTGTGATGACAGCACAAATCAATCGGAACTTTAGTCGCATGGTTATTTTACAATTCAATATGTATTGTAAAAGAAACAATGTCAATAGGATTTTACATCTTATCTACGTGGTCACAATCGATATACAAGTCGATGTTAAACTAACGTTCCCACCAGCCACGGTTAGCGTTCCCACCAGCCACGGTTAGCTTCCAACTAGCCACGGTTAGCGTTCCCACCAGCCACGGTTAGCTTCCAACTAGCCACGGTTAGCGTTCCCACCAGCCAGGGTTCGTTTTCCCACCATCCATAGTTAGTGTTCCCACAGCCACGGTTAGCGTTCCAATCAGCTACGGTTAGCGTTCCAACCAGCCACGGTTAGCGTTCCTACTGCAATGGTTAGCGTTCCCACCAGCAATGGTTAACGTTCCCACCAGCCACGGCTAGCGTTTCCACCAGCCATGGTTAGAGTTCTCACCAACAACGGTTACTTTCCTACCAGCCATGGTAAGCGTTCCAACCAGCCATGGTTAGCGTTCCCACCAGCCACGGTTAGCGTTTCAACTAGCCACGGTTAGCGTTCCCACCAGCCACAGTTAGCGTTCCCGCCAGCAACGGTTAACATTCCAACTAGCCAAGGTTTGTGTTCCAACCAGTCACGGTTAGCGTTCCCATCAGCCATGGTTAGCATTCAAACTATCCGGTATTGTAATATTGGTGCGACACACCGGACAACTGAATCGTCTGTTCTTCTGGTTTGGTTTTGTATAACTGTCCAAGCAATTCAAACATAAACTATGGAAACAGGATAGTATTTTCGGATCGGTAAAACCATCCAAGCAAATTGTACAAACATTTTCGTCCACATCTCCTGTCGCCATTGTATAGTTAGATATGCAGATATAGCCTATCACTAGTTACGTTGTATCCCATGTGTTGTAAAGATATGAAACGACATTTATCCAATTAACAAAAAAGTTAATCTAAATAACTACTTCCTGGAATTGAATGCCATTAACATATGCCTTAAAACTTGCTTCTTTAAACCGAAAGGACTCGGATTTCAGTGTAAGAGGAGAGGGGATGCAGCATATACTTTACTTATTTTATAAAATATCTAAAGTCACAAAATACCAAACATCTGGAGTAAATGACAACATATCTTTTACCCTAAAAACTCACTTGAATGCAGCATTTGTTGTTTTGTATTCTAAATGTTCCCGGTTCTAAATGTTCCGGCCACCAACCCCCTTCCTCACGTTTTGGCTTGTCATGCATGTGGTTCAAAACACATTGGAAACTCATTTTTTAACACATCTTATATTTTATTCTTAATAAAACTTTTATACGTCACAAAAATATTGGAGTAAATAACAACCACCCCCGCCCCACCCCACCCTTATTGTTGCCAAATTGCAGTATTGATTTTTAAGATATCAATATTTTCCAGTGAAGGTCCGTCTTATCCCAACCAGCAAAGGACACCCTCTCCCACACTTGAGTAAATGACGACCATATCTGTTATTTTAAAAACTTAACTTGAATGTAGCATTTGGTGTTTTTAATATATATTTTTTCCGGGGGAAGGGAGGGGTGCATGCCGCCACTAGCTCAATCCAACATTCCACCCCACCATGTTTTAGCTCGCAGTGCATGAGGTTCTGGGTTTGAAATCCGATTCTTAATACATCTGATAGTTGTTAAAAATATTGAAGTAAATAACGACCATTTCCCCCTAACACTAACTAGAATAGAGCATTTGGTTTTTAGAAGATAAAAATTTTCAAGAGACCTACCCTAACCAGCAGAGAACACCAGCCTCTCTCAGTGCTCACAGTGCATGGCGTACCTGGTTTAAAACTTAGTGGAAGTTCATCTTATTTGGTACATGATATAGTTTGAAAAAAACGTGTAAAAGTCACAAAATATCCGGAAGTAAATAACAATTTTTTTTTCTCAAAAATACAGCATTAGGTTTTAAGATCACAAAAAAAGGTTTCCAGGTACCCCAACCAGCAGGGGACAACCCCATCCAAGACCAAACTGCAGTAAATGACAACTATAAGAAATATTTTATCCTGAAAACTCATTAAAATTCAACATTTGGTGTTTAATCTATATTTTTCCAGAGGTATGCCCCCGTAGCCCCACCAGTAGGGGACACCTCTCCCACACTGGTGTAATCAAGTTAACAACCATTTCCCCCTAAAACTTAGTAGAATGAAGAATTTGCTTTATTAAGATATAAAAAAATTCAGTGAGAGGTCCCCGTACCCCTGCCAGCAGGGGATTCCACTGAGGGCAACGAATGTCGTTCCTGCTGGGTTCTACAATGAACCAGAATGCACGATTTGGCATTAAGAAAACCAAATCAAGTCATGGGAGGCCTTCAAAACAACCCCAGAACTATATATTTTAGTTTCTGATCTAAATTCTGATGTATTTTATACCATTCGAGTATAAAATTGAAGGACTGACAGGACCTGAAAAATGCATCAAAATGCTCTTAAAAAAAAACCAGTCAGGACCCACGAGAACCAAAAAAAAGACATCTATAGAAGTCCTTGATTGACCGGAGTTCTCGTTCATTTTTCATTGTTTTGGACATGACTAACGGCGGACAATAACATTTGGTTTCAAAGTTAATTAAAACATTGGGTAGCAGCAATTACAGTGGATAGAACGGAGCTCGGCAAACAAACATTTTTTAAATACGGAGTGTTACGGATAATTGTTTTAGTGTCAATTTTTAGAACCATCTTCAAACACATTCGTGACTTGCACGTTTATTGCGTGATATTGTATAATGTCAAATGCATGCATTGTACAACATTTTTATAAGATCTACGTAATTTGGATTCATCAATGTTTTACAGAAGTTCAAACGTCTGAACTGGCATTGTCTTTATTGCGATGCTATTTAATTGTCCATGTCCGTTATTGCTTGTGTAGTTTTGTATCTGTGTGCTCTCTTGTATATGTTGATCACTTTTTTTTGGTAACACCACACACAGTATCTATCACACTATCTCTACAGTCCGTATTTTGTTTATTTTGGAACTGTTGTAACCGTAGAACATCGGTATTAATCACGGATGTGAGCATATTTGAATACTTTGCACACACAATTTTCCCCGACTATCAACAAACTTTCAGATAAGGTTGAAGGAGTTATCTCCCATGTGTTACATCAAGCTTGTGTTTACAGTTATGTTCGAAGAATCAATAAACATGTAGGAGGATTGCATAGACGTTCACTCTCAAATGCTTACTTTTTAAAAAAAAAGTGTCATTAAAATTCGTTTTCGACTTTTAATGAACTGCAAAAAAAATATTATTACTGTTCTTATATCTCAGCCGCAGCGAACGTTTCATTTACCATAGTAACGTGTACGATGGTTAGGTACGTGTTACCTTTAGTTATATCGTTATTCCCAAAAAGTTTTAAATCTTAACGTCTCACACCACTATTGCATTTTCCATAGGGCTCCATTGTAACATTTTTGTCCAAAACATTGAAAAATCCAAATCGGCAGCATGTGTCTGGGCTCAAATTCTTCACTGGTTCAAGATATGCAATTATAAATGGAAAAACACTACCTTGACCAGCTTGATTTCTTTTAAATTCAATGCTTTTCTTCTTCTTCTTCTTCTTCTTCTTCTTCTTCTTCTTCTTCTTCTTCTCCCTATACTGAGCTGGGATCACAAAGAACACCGACAGCTCAACGAGACTGAGTCTGCGTGATGGCCTGCAGTCTCCAAGTTAAAATGGTAAAATTTAAAGATAAAATCATGTACAATGTTGTCCTGATTGGTGATGTGTGGTCAGGTCACCCCGCGAGGAGAGTCCTGAAGGCTTCCAGAGTTGTAGCTGTCACCACGCTAGTGGGGAGACAGTTCCACTCTCTTATCGTCCTTGGGTAGAAGGAGTTGGCGTAGGTAGCGTCGTTGATGCGTTCTTGGAAGAACCTGTGTTGACCTCGAGTGCGGGTGTCGCTGCGCCGGAGAAACCTGTCTGAGGGGATGTCTACAAGGTTGTTCTGTATCTTGTACATCATGGCTAGTCTGCTGCGTCTTCGGCGACATTAGAGTGACTCCCAGCCAAGGTCAGACATCATATTAGTGACACATCCTGGGGTCTTGGTAGAATAGTCGTTGAAGACGTATCTGGCCGCTCTCCTCTGCACCTGTTCGAGGGTCTAGATACTGGATTTGGTGTGGGGGTCCCAAACAGTTGAGGCATTTTCCATAATGGGCCGTACTATGGCTTTGTAGGAGGCATCCTTGACTGTTGGCGTGCACTCTCTACGGTTCCTACGGAGAAAGCCAACAGTACGGCTGGCTTTGCTTTTGTGAGACGGTTTGAACCAACAATTCTGAAATAACACAGAATTGTCCAGAAATCTGGTATCAGCATCAAATTTTCATTGGTGATTTCTAAAATACTGACCATTTAACTCATGCTTGCAAAAAAACATTGCAGTACAAAGCGCTGAAAAAAGAAGAAATTGTAGGTCTGGAGTACTCAAGGGAGATAATAGTGGTGTGAGTCGTTATGTGTTTTTTGTTTATCGTTTCTACATTAGTATCGTCATCACCATCGTAGTCGTCATCATCCTCATCACCATCATCATACTCTTCTTCTTTGTCTTCTTATTTGTTATTTCCTTCACCATCGTCGTATATTTTCTGAATTTACTGACATCGATTGTTTAACTACTACTCAGCCAATCAAACTGACACTTTACTTAACATAAGCTTCCATTTAAATAACAAGGTACCGATACCTGCATGTATTAATATGTTTCCGCATTCTATTTTTGTTGAACACTACGTCAAGAAAGTTGAGATGAATACTGGTATCATATAAAAAGTATGTAAGGCACGGAGCATATTTGTTACTAATTATGATCGTAATACCAATATTGTCCAATCCACAGTGCGCCCAGATATTTGGTTATACCAATATCGTCCAATCCACAGTGCGCCCAGATATCTGGTAATACCATTATTGTCTAATCCACAGTGCGCCCAGAGATTTGGTAATACCAATATCGTCCATTCCACAGTGCGCCCAGATATGTGGTAATACCATAATCGTCCAATCCACAGTGCGCCCAGAGATTTCGTAATACCAATATCGTCCGATCCACCATGCGCCCTGATATTTGGTAATACCATTATCGTCCAATCCACAGTGCACCCATAGATTTCGTATTACCAATATCAACCAATCCACAGTGCACGCAGAGATTTCGTATTACCAATATTGTCCATTCCACAATGCGCCCAGATATTAGGTAATACCAATATCGTCCAATCCACAGTGCGCCCAGATATTTGGTAATCCAATATCGTCCAATCCACTGTGTGCCCAGAGATTTCATATACCAATATCGTCCTTTCCACATTGCACCCAGAGATTTCGTAATACCAATATCGTCCAATCCACCGTGCGCCCGGATTTTTTGTAATACCAATATCGTCCAATCCACAGTGCGCCCAGATATTTGGAAATACCAATTTCGTCCAATCTGCTGTGCGCCCAGAGATTTCGTAATACCAATATCGTTCAATCCACAATGCGCCCAGAGATTTCGTAATACCAATATCATCCTTTCCACAGTGCACCCAGTTATTTGGTAATACCAATATCGTCCAATCCACCGTGCGCCCAGAGATTTCAATAAACCAATATCGTTCAATCCACAGTGCGCCCAGATATTTCATAATACCAATATCGTCTAATCCCAGTGCGGCCAATTTCGTAATACCAATATCGTCCAATCCACGGTGTGCTCGTAGATTTCGTAATACCAATATCGTCCAATCCACCGTGCGTCCGGAGATTTTGTAATATCAATATCGTCCAATCCACCATGCGCCCAGATATTTCATAATACCAATATCGCCTAACCCACAGTGCGCCCAGAGATTTCGTAATACCAGTAAAGTCCAATCCACAGAGCGCCTATAGATACCAATATCGTCCAATCCACAGTGTGCCCAGAGATTTCATAGTACCAATATAGCCCAACCCACAGTGCACCCAATATTTCGTAATACCAATATTATCCAATCCACAGTGCGCTCAGAGATTATTTCGTAATACAAATATCGTCCAATCCACAGTGCGCCCGGGAGACTCACTCTAAAATATAACCAATTGAAAGAGTTGTTTATGTTTCTTGAGTTTATATTTACCACCGCAGGTTTTTATTTCAAATTTACTTCTGTTTATTTTCAACAAAGTATTGTCAATCTCTAATGTGCTATGGTCATCCTGATATTAATCTTGATATCAGGAGATGTTGAGACAAATCCCGGTCCCGACTTTACGGATACTGCGAACATACTAGGTGCTATTTCAATTATCCATTTAAATATAAGGAGCATTATCCATAAATTTGATTTTGTTTCCCAAAACTTTACTGATATTGACATAATGTGCTTTATACTGAAACTCATCTTAACAACTTGGTACCTTCTGACGATTTAGTTATTGATAACTTTGACGGATGTATCCTCAGAGAATATTGTACTTCTCATTCGGGAGGTCTTTTATGTTTCAAAGACAATTATGTCGAAAAGACGTACGGATCTCGAAAGCACATTAGTCCATGCAATACGGGTAGAGATTTGTTACAAATCGTCTTTCTTTTTACTTTGTAATATATATCGTTCTCCAAATACACCAGTTTGTTTTTGTGAAAATTGTAATATTTCTATCGAACGTGCTTTCGAATCAAATTCCAATATTGTTATAGTCGGTGATCCAAACCAAGATTTATTGAGCAAAAGAGACTGCCACTTACGTAACATTATCATCATAAATAACATGAAAAATATAATCGACAAACCGACACGAGTGAAAGATACCTCAGCAACCTTACTTGACCCTATTATCATATCCGACAGTATACTACCTTTAACCTCTGACGTAACAGACATTGATAAACGAATTAGCAATAACAAAGCTACACTCTTAATAATAAAGTTTCACGATTTCAAACAAACATGTTCAAAGCGAAAAGTCTTGAATTACAAAAAAGGTGACTATGAAACGTTAAACCGCATGATATCCGACCAAGACTGGGACTTTATTGAAGAACTTGAAATAAATGACTCATGTTCACGATTTACAGAGACATTTCTATAACTTATGACTAAATGTATCCTATCCAAAGAAGTAACAATTCGACCTAATGAGAAACCCTGGTACGACTCACAGTTACGAACAACTTCAAGACAAAGAGACAGACAAAAGAAAATAGCGACCAAAAATACAAACCAAAATGATTTGACAAAATACAAACGTTTCAGGAACAAGGTTAACAACTTGGAACAAAATATTGCCACATTTCGGACAGACAATCCAAATCAATACTGGAAAATCCTAAGGAACTTGGTTAAAAATAATAGTAAATCCGAAACAATCCCAATACTGAAAACAACACTTACCGACGGCTCCGAAAATATATGTTTCTCAGACAATGAGAAAGCAAATTGTTTAAATGAGTTTTTTTGGTCTATCTCTAACGTAGATAATAGAGGGTCAACCCTACCATAACCGAGCACACGGACAAACAGAATAATTAACGACATAATTATATTAAAGAACGACATTGAAGACACGATTTCTTGTTTAGGTGTGAATAAAGCTCTAGGGCCAGACCTAGTAAGTCACAGAATTTTAAAACTTATCAAGGATACAATTTCAAAACCTTTATGTATTTTATTTAATAAGTCTTTTCGTGGGAAATCTTTTCCATGTAAATGGAAACATGCACTTGTTATGCCCCTTTATAAGAAAGGCGATTCATCGTGTGTTAGTAATTACAGACCTATTTCCCTGTTAAGTTGTACTGGTAAACTTATGGAACGGAACGTTGTGTGTATAAGTAGATATATATATATATAATTACCTTATCTCTGAGAATCTTATATATTTTAGACAATCAGGTTTTTTTAATTAGTCATTCCACTGTATACCAATTAATCGACATATACCACCAAATTGTTATTTCAACTGATTCTAAACTTAACAATTGTATGGTATTCTGTGATATTTGTAAAGCATTCAACCGTGTTTGGCACAAAGGCCTTCTATTCAAAATGCAACAATACAGTATAAATGGTAAAATCTTAAATTGGTTCAATAACTATCTTTGCGGTAAGAGGTTATCTGCTTGGTCAAAACAGTGGTTAGTTACGTTCAATCCCTTGAAAACTGAAGCAATATTATTCACATCTAAAAAAGTTCGTAATCCTTCACTATTGTTTGAAAATATTCCTGTAACATTGGTTGAAAATCACAAACACCTGGGCCTTACAATCAATAATCATGGTAAATGGCACGCTCATATTAAGAATATAATACAGTCTGCATCCAAAATTCTTGGCATGATGAGAAAAGGTAAATTTAAAATACGTAGCGACTATCTTAATCAAATTTATATATCATTTATTCGCCCAATTTTAGAATATGCCTTGGTAGTGTGGGATAACTGTACCCGCTACGAGATAGACAACTTAGAAAAAATATCAACATGAAGCTGCCAGAATTGTTACTGGCACAACAAGATCAATATCCATTTCAAAATTATATAAAGAAATTGGCTGGTTATTTCTATCTAACATAAGAAAGTATCAAAAATTGATATTGGCATGCAAAATAAAACATGGTATGACACCAAACTACTTAATAGATTTATTTTCCGATACAGTTAGTAACAGAACAACATACGATCTTAGAAACACACAAGATCTTGATATCATAACCAGACAATCTGAGCTCTTTGCAAATTTTTCATTCCATCAACAGTTTCGTTGTAGAATAAACTATCAGTTACTTTAAGGGAAGCACCATCATTATCAATATATAAATTAAACCTTATAAATACTTGTTTTCATCCAGTTATAGTTCCAAAACACTTTAACCACGGTATATAAATATTATCTGCACAGCATGCAAGACTGAGAAATAACTGTAGTAACTTAAATCATGATCTTTACGTTAATCATATAGAACATTATCCAACAAGTATATGTACGCATGGAGTGGAAGATGCTGAACATTACTTTTTTAACTGCATTCTTTTGTACAACAAACAAATTAAATTATTTCACCTGGGCAGAAGAATCACACTTTCATAAATGAAGGTAGATGAATACTTAGCCCAATAGGTTGACATATTTTGCATCTGCTTGGTACTTGTTTTTTTCTTGAATACCATGAGTTGTATCCTTCAGCAAATCTCATATTCCGCATCTGCTTGGGACTTGGTTTTTCCTTAAAGACAATGAGTTGTATCCTTCAGCAAATCTCATATTCTACATCTGCTTGGGACTGTGCTTTTCCTTGAAGACCATAAGTTGTATCCTTCAGCAAATCTCATATTCCACATTTGCTTGGTACTTGGTTTTTCATTGAAGACCATAAGTTGTATCCTTTAGCAAATTTCATATTCTGCATCTGCTTGGGATTTGGTATTTCCTTGAAGACATGAGTTGAATTCTTCAGCAAATCTCATATTCTTTGTCTTCGTGGGATTTGGTTTTTCCTTGAAGACCATAAGTTGTATCCTTCAGCAAATCATATATTATGCAGCTTCTTGGGACTTGGTATTTCCTTGAAGACATGAGTTGAATTCTTCAGCAAATCTCATATTCTTCATGTTCTTGGTATTTGTTTTTTTTTCTTGAAAACCATGAGTTGTATCCTTCAGCAAATCACATATTCTGCATCTGCTTGGAACTTGGTATTTCCTTGAAGACCATAAGTTGTATCCTTCAGCAAATCACATATTCTGCATCTGCTTGGGACTGTGCTTTTCCTTGAAGACCATAAGTTGTATCCTTCAGCAAATCTCATATTCCACATTTGCTTGGTACTTGGTTTTTCCTTGAAGACCATGAGTTTATTTTTTAGCAAATCACATATTCTGCAGCTTTTTGGTATTTGGTTTTTCCTTGAAGACCATGAGTTGTATCCTTCAGCAAATCTCATATTCTGCATCTGCTTGGAACTGTGCTTTTCCTTGAAGACCATAAGTTGTATCCTTCAGCAAATCTCATATTCCACATTTGCTTGGTACTTGGTTTTTCCTTGAAGACCATAAGTTGTATCCTTTAGCAAATCTTATAGTCTGCATCTGCTTGGGACTTGGTATTTCCTTGAAGACATGCGTTGTTGGATTCTTCAGCAAATCTCATATTCTTCGTCTTCTTGGTATTTGGTTTTTCCTTGAAGACCATGAGTTGTATCCTTCAGCAAATCACATATTCTGCAGCTTCTTGGGACTTGGTATTTCCTTGAAGACATAAGTTGAATTCTTCAGCAAATCTCATATTCTTCGTCTTCTTGGTATTTGGTTTTTCCTTGAAGACCATGAGTTGTATCCTTCAGCAAATCTCATATTCTGCATCTGCTTGGAACTGTGCTTTTCCTTGAAGACCATAAGTTGTATCCTTCAGCAAATCTCATATTCCACATTTGCTTGGTACTTGGTTTTTCCTTGAAGACCATAAGTTGTATCCTTTAGCAAATCTTATAGTCTGCATCTGCTTGGGACTTGGTATTTCCTTGAAGACATGCGTTGAATTCTTCAGCAAATCTCATATTCTTCGTCTTCTTGGTATTTGGTTTTTCCTTGAAGACCATGAGTTGTATCCTTCAGCAAATCACATATTCTGCAGCTTCTTGGGACTTGGTATTTCCTTGAAGACATGAGTTGAATTCTTCAGCAAATCTCATATTCTTCGTCTTCTTGGTATTTGGTTTTTCCTTGAAGACCATGAGTTGTATCCTTCAGCAAATCTCATATTCTGCATCTGCTTGGAACTGTGCTTTTCCTTGAAGACCATAAGTTGTATCCTTCAGCAAATCTCATATTCCACATTTGCTTGGTACTTGGTTTTTCCTTGAAGACCATGAGTTGTATCCTTCAGCAAATCTCATATTCTGCATCTGCTTGAAACTGTGCTTTTCTGCTTTTCCTTGAAGACCATAAGTTGTATCCTTCAGCAAATCTCATATTCCACATTTGCTTGGTACTTGGTTTTTCCTTGAAGACCATAAGTTGTATCCTTTAGCAAATCTTATAGTCTGCATCTGCTTGGGACTTGGTATTTCCTTGAAGACATGCGTTGTTGGATTCTTCAGCAAATCTCATATTCTTCGTCTTCTTGGTATTTGGTTTTTCCTTGAAGACCATGAGTTGTATCCTTCAGCAAATCACATATTCTGCAGCTTCTTGGGACTTGGTATTTCCTTGAAGACATAAGTTGAATTCTTCAGCAAATCTCATATTCTTCGTCTTCTTGGTATTTGGTTTTTCCTTGAAGACCATGAGTTGTATCCTTCAGCAAATCTCATATTCTGCATCTGCTTGGAACTGTGCTTTTCCTTGAAGACCATAAGTTGTATCCTTCAGCAAATCTCATATTCCACATTTGCTTGGTACTTGGTTTTTCCTTGAAGACCATAAGTTGTATCCTTTAGCAAATCTTATAGTCTGCATCTGCTTGGGACTTGGTATTTCCTTGAAGACATGCGTTGAATTCTTCAGCAAATCTCATATTCTTCGTCTTCTTGGTATTTGGTTTTTCCTTGAAGACCATGAGTTGTATCCTTCAGCAAATCACATATTCTGCAGCTTCTTGGGACTTGGTATTTCCTTGAAGACATAAGTTGAATTCTTCAGCAAATCTCATATTCTTCGTCTTCTTGGTATTTGGTTTTTCCTTGAAGACCATGAGTTGTATCCTTCAGCAAATCTCATATTCTGCATCTGCTTGGAACTGTGCTTTTCCTTGAAGACCATAAGTTGTATCCTTCAGCAAATCTCATATTCCACATTTGCTTGGTACTTGGTTTTTCCTTGAAGACCATGAGTTGTATCCTTTAGCAAATCTTATAGTCTGCATCTGCTTGGGACTTGGTATTTCCTTGAAGACATGCGTTGAATTCTTCAGCAAATCTCATATTCTTCGTCTTCTTGGTATTTGGTTTTTCCTTGAAGACCATGAGTTGTATCCTTCAGCAAATCACATATTCTGCAGCTTCTTGGGACTTGGTATTTCCTTGAAGACATAAGTTGAATTCTTCAGCAAATCTCATATTCTTCGTCTTCTTGGTATTTGGTTTTTCCTTGAAGACCATGAGTTGTATCCTTCAGCAAATCTCATATTCTGCATCTGCTTGGAACTGTGCTTTTCCTTGAAGACCATAAGTTGTATCCTTCAGCAAATCTCATATTCCACATTTGCTTGGTACTTGGTTTTTCCTTGAAGACCATGAGTTGTATCCTTCAGCAAATCTCATATTCTGCATCTGCTTGAAACTGTGCTTTCCTGCTTTTCCTTGAAGACCATAAGTTGTATCCTTCAGCAAATCTCATATTCCACATTTGCTTGGTACTTGGTTTTTCCTTGAAGACCATAAGTTGTATCCTTTAGCAAATCTCATAGTCTGCATCTGCTTGGGACTTGGTATTTCCTTGAAGACATGAGTTGAATTCTTCAGCAAATCTCATATTCTTCGCCTTCTTGGTATTTGGTTTTTCCTTGAAGACCATGAGTTGTATCCTTCAGCAAATCACATATTCTGCAGCTTCTTGGGACTTGGTATTTCCTTGAAGACATGAGTTGAATTCTTCAGCAAATCTCATATTCTTCGCCTTCTTGGTATTTGGTTTTTCCTTGAAGACCATGAGTTGTATCCTTCAGCAAATCACATATTCTGCAGCTTCTTGGGACTTGGTATTTCCTTGAAGACATAAGTTGAATTCTTCAGCAAATCTCACATTCTTCGTCTTCTTGGTATCTGTTTTTTTCTTGAAGACCATGAGTTGTATCCTTCAGCAAATCACATATTCTGCAGCTTCTTGGGACTTGGTATTTCCTTGAAGACATAAGTTGAATTCTTCAGCAAATCTCATATTCCACATTTGCTTGGTATTTGGTTTTTCCTTGAAGACCATGAGTTGTATCCTTCAGCAAATCTCATATTCTGCATCTGCTTGGAACTGTGCTTTTCTTTGAAGACCATAGGTTGTATCCTTCAGCAAATCTCATATTCCACATTTGCTTGGTACTTGGTTTTTCCTTGAAGACCATAAGTTGTATCCTTTAGCAAATCTCATAGTCTGCATCTGCTTGGGACTTGGTATTTCCTTGAAGACATGAGTTGAATTCTTCAGCAAATCTCATATTCTTCGTCTTCTTGGTATTTGGTTTTTCCTTGAAGACCATGAGTTGTATCCTTCAGCAAATCACATATTCTGCAGCTTCTTGGGACTTGGTATTTCCTTGAAGACGTAAGTTGAATTCTTCAGCAAATCTCATATTCTTCGTCTTCTTGGTATTTGGTTTTTCCTTGAAGACCATGAGTTGTATCCTTCAGCAAATCTCATATTCTGCATCTGCTTGGAACTGTGCTTTTCCTTGAAGACGATAAGTTGTATCCTTCAGCAAATCTCATATTCCACATTTGCTTGGTACTTGGTTTTTCCTTGAAGACCATAAGTTGTATCCTTTAGCAAATCTCATATTCTGCATCTGCTTGGAACTGTGCTTTTCCTTGAAGACCATAAGTTGTATCCTTCAGCAAATCTCATATTCCACATTTGCTTGGTACTTGGTTTTTCCTTGAAGACCATAAGTTGTATCCTTTAGCAAATCTCATAGTCTGCATCTGCTTGGGACTTGGTATTTCCTTGAAGACATGAGTTGAATTCTTCAGCAAATCTCATATTCTTCGCCTTCTTGGTATTTGGTTTTTCCTTGAAGACCATGAGTTGTATCCTTCAGCAAATCACATATTCTGCAGCTTCTTGGGACTTGGTATTTCCTTGAAGACATGAGTTGAATTCTTCAGCAAATCTCATATTCTTCGCCTTCTTGGTATTTGGTTTTTCCTTGAAGACCATGAGTTGTATCCTTCAGCAAATCACATATTCTGCAGCTTCTTGGGACTTGGTATTTCCTTGAAGACATAAGTTGAATTCTTCAGCAAATCTCACATTCTTCGTCTTCTTGGTATCTGTTTTTTTCTTGAAGACCATGAGTTGTATCCTTCAGCAAATCACATATTCTGCAGCTTCTTGGGACTTGGTATTTCCTTGAAGACATAAGTTGAATTCTTCAGCAAATCTCATATTCCACATTTGCTTGGTATTTGGTTTTTCCTTGAAGACCATGAGTTGTATCCTTCAGCAAATCTCATATTCTGCATCTGCTTGGAACTGTGCTTTTCTTTGAAGACCATAAGTTGTATCCTTCAGCAAATCTCATATTCCACATTTGCTTGGTACTTGGTTTTTCCTTGAAGACCATAAGTTGTATCCTTTAGCAAATCTCATAGTCTGCATCTGCTTGGGACTTGGTATTTCCTTGAAGACATGAGTTGAATTCTTCAGCAAATCTCATATTCTTCGTCTTCTTGGTATTTGGTTTTTCCTTGAAGACCATGAGTTGTATCCTTCAGCAAATCACATATTCTGCAGCTTCTTGGGACTTGGTATTTCCTTGAAGACGTAAGTTGAATTCTTCAGCAAATCTCATATTCTTCGTCTTCTTGGTATTTGGTTTTTCCTTGAAGACCATGAGTTGTATCCTTCAGCAAATCTCATATTCTGCATCTGCTTGGAACTGTGCTTTTCCTTGAAGACGATAAGTTGTATCCTTCAGCAAATCTCATATTCCACATTTGCTTGGTACTTGGTTTTTCCTTGAAGACCATAAGTTGTATCCTTTAGCAAATCTCATATTCTGCATCTGCTTGGAACTGTGCTTTTCTTTGAAGACCATAAGTTGTATCCTTCAGCAAATCTCATATTCCACATTTGCTTGGTACTTGGTTTTTCCTTGAAGACCATAAGTTGTATCCTTTAGCAAATCTCATAGTCTGCATCTGCTTGGGACTTGGTATTTCCTTGAAGACATGAGTTGAATTCTTCAGCAAATCTCATATTCTTCGTCTTCTTGGTATTTGGTTTTTCCTTGAAGACCATGAGTTGTATCCTTTAGCAAATCTCATAGTCTGCATCTGCTTGGGATTTGGTATTTCCTTGAAGACATGAGTTGAATTCTTCAGCAAATCTCGTATTCTTCGTCTTCTTGGTATTTGGTTTTTCCTTGAAGACCATGAGTTGTATCCTTCAGCAAATCACATATTCTGCACTTTCTTGGGACTTGGTATTTCCTTGAAGACATAAGTTGAATTCTTCAGCAAATCTCATATTCTTCGTCTTCTTGGTATTTGGTTTTTCCTTGAAGACCATGAGTTGTATCCTTCAGCAAATCTCATATTCTGCATCTGCTTGGAACTGTGCTTTTCCTTGAAGACCATAAGTTGTATCCTTCAGCAAATCTCATATTCCACATTTGCTTGGTACTTGGTTTTTCCTTGAAGACCATGAGTTGTATCCTTTAGCAAATCTCATAGTCTGCATCTGCTTGGGACTTGGTATTTCCTTGAAGACATGAGTTGAATTCTTCAG
The DNA here is from genome assembly GCA_029582155.1 of Panopea generosa. Taxonomy (NCBI): domain Eukaryota; kingdom Metazoa; phylum Mollusca; class Bivalvia; order Adapedonta; family Hiatellidae; genus Panopea; species Panopea generosa. The sequence goes on along the minus strand of CM055908.1, from coordinate 33,093,037 downwards.
CAAATCTCATATTCTTCGTCTTCTTGGTATTTGGTTTTTCCTTGAAGACCATGAGTTGTATCCTTCAGCAAATCACATATTCTGCAGCTTCTTGGGACTTGGTTTTTCCTTGAAGACATGCGTTGAATTCTTCAACAAATCTCATATTCTTCGTCTTCTTGGTATCTGTTTTTTTCTTGAAGACCATGAGTTGTATCCTTCAGCAAATCACATATTCTGCAGCTTCTTGGGACTTGGTTTTCCTTGAAGACATAAATTGTATCCTTCAGCAAATCTCATATTCTGCAGCTTCTTGGGACTTGGTTTTTCCTTGAAGACCATAAGTTGTATCCTTCATCAAATCTCATATTCTGCAGCTTCTTGGGACTTGATTTTTCCTTGAAGACCATAAGTTGTATCCTTCATCAAATCTCATATTCTGCAGCTTCTTGAGAGTGTTTATTGTTGAGCTGTAAGGTTACCCAGTGGTGTAGCTGCCTATATGCCACAATGCACGAGCTTGCATATATTCTTGAAAAAATTTTATATCATCAAAAAATTTCCCCAGAATGCATTTATTACATTCTTAATATCAAACCTTTTCTAGTAGTGCATGCCCTAGACCCCCTAGAACCTGGTGGACCTGCACATCATTTCATGGTCAGCTACGCCATTTTTAGCTCGTCATTTTGAAAAAAAATGGAAAGCTATTGTCATGAGATTTGCGTCATCGGCATCGTCATCATCGGCAGCCACGTCGTTGTCATCATCGGTTGGTTAATGTTTCATGTTTAGCTCAGCTTCATAAACACATTCATATCATGTTATTCAAACAATGTTTATAGTTGACTTACCTAAATTTACATACTTTGGGCTCTAAAACCTTAGGTTAAAGTTTTTTGTTTAGCTCGGGTCTGGTTAAAGTTTTATGTTAAGCTCAGCATTTTTTCTGTTTCTGAACAAACCATTATATTTTTTTTTTTAATTTTTTTTTGTATTTTTTGTATTAAATCAAATACTCTGCCCATTTCTACCTTGTTACCGACCACTAGATCCTCACCCCTAACTTTGTTTTGTTTTAAATTAAGTACTTTGCCCCATTTCAACTTTGTGACTGACCCCAAGGACATCCCCTCCCCCGTTTTTTTTTCGTTTTTTTTATATATTTTTTTTTTAAATTTAATACTTTTCTGCCCCTTTGTTACCAACCCCAAGACCCCTTAAACCATCCCATTGCACATACATCTATCTGCTATTTTGCTAATATGAAATACAGATATATCTGATGGTACATTATAATATACTGTTCTGTGATAGACAAGGCTAAAATAGTCGAGTAAACATTGTTTTTCGACATCTCTATTTTTTTTTGAGAAGTTTTTAAATCTGTTTTATTTTTTCAGTTATAGTATTGATTTTTTAAAACTAATCACCATCAAGTTTAAAAAGTTTACTTCACTGACTTTGACCTACATAATAGATTTGGGTAAAAAAAGACGAGCGCCCACACCCGCTTGCATTGCTCTTGTTACATAGTTCACAATACATGTATATGTAACATAAATACAACATAATATCTAATTAGAAACAAGATGTTGCTTAAACAATATGCACATCTTTAATACAGGAAGTACAGATGCACTCACATACACTTAGATGGATAAGTCACAAAACACTTATTCTGTTTTATACTTGTAATAATATACAAACACTTTTATCTAGATTAGCAATTTTCTGACAAGGACTAATGGATGGATGGATTATCTTGATTACCACTGCATCACTGTTAAAATCACCATAATCATCATCATCATCATCACCACTAACATCATATTCATCATCAACACCAACATCATCATCATCATCTCCATCCATCATCATTGCCATCATCATTAACACCAACATCATTATCACCATCATCAACACCAACATCATCATTATCTCCACCTATCAAAGTCATCATCATCATCATCATCATCTCTATCTAATACAACATTCTACATAAATTTCCAAGTGAAAGACGAGAATGGCCATGTGTTCATGTGTTCATCTGTCAGAGGTCAAATAGTTTGAACATTTTTTGTATTTCTTGTTTTTACCTTTTTTTTCTGGATTTACCCTATTTTTGGTTTTAACAGTTTATGTATTTCTAGTTTTTAACCCATTTAAGATTTCATACTTTCACCTGTTTTCTGGATTCACCCTGTTACATAATTCTAGTTTTTATTCTGGTTTAAACCTGTTATAATAATTATATTCCTGGTATTTAACCATTTAAAGATCTTTGGCTTTGCTTTGTTATTAATTTTTACCTCCTTAAAATTTCTGGTTTTAACCTGTTGTGTATTTCTAGCTTTAACCTGTTAAGGATTATAACTAACTACATAGGCTCTGCAAAGTTTTCGCCAAAACAGTTAACTGAAGGACGTTATTTTCAATCCACTCCAAAAAAAACATTTTCTTGTATACAACCCTAACTTTGTGATTCTTTTAAATTTGTACTTCAATTTATTTTTTAAAGTAGCACAAGGAAACCATAGTAGTTATGAATGAAAACATCATAGTGTCAGGAGTTTGTCATAGTGCGAGGATTTTATAAATGGCATTACATCATAGCATGGGGAAAGCACAAGCAAGGGCATAGGATAAAAAAATCCGTACTAATCTCTGACCTTAACCTGTTATGGATGTCTGGCTTAAATATGTTATGTAATTCTGATTTTAACCTGTTATGGATTTCTGGTTTTAACATATTATTTATTTTGGTTTTTACCTGTTAAAGATATCTGGTTTTAACCTGTTATGGATTTTTGGTTTTAACCTGTAATGTATTTCTGCTATTGATCTGTAAAATATTTCTCTGCTGTATATGTTAATGTATTTCTGGATTTCTCTTTTTTATACTAGTTATGCATTTTTATGAACTCTTAACTAAACATACAAAATTAATTATTACAATAATGATCTTATTTTACCTTGCAAAGTCAGTAAAATAACGGCATATAGCTCAATGTAGAATTATGGTATGAAAAGTTTTCTTTTAAATCACAAGGAAAAGGAAATTCTTTAAATGTCTTAAAAAATAAAATTATTTTTAAAATGAATAAAAAGCATCTCATTATCATCAACAAATAAAATCTGAATGGTTTGGTATGTCATATTTAAATCTGAGCGGTAAACATATTCCCATTCTAAAAATAGATTGCTCTTAAATACTGCTTGAACACCTTTACATCATCATTCTGACTATTTCTAAGATAAAGCAATTTTACTTAGAGTAAACCTGTATAAGGGTTCAAATTGAAAATGAAATCACATGACTCATTTAGTATGTCACATAATATGATGCCATTTTAAACTGGAAATCTATTTTAGTCTAACTTAGGTGCGTAGCCCAAGTTAGGAAAGTCCTTGTCAATACATTTTTTTGGCATGTTTAAACAGATATCCTTTGGCAACGTGGTATCAATGAGTATATGTAGGCATGCTACATTGGAAATAAAATGTTTTCAGCCATTTTCAAATTTTGAAAAATCCTGATATATTCCCTTTAAATACACTTATGGTGAATCAGAACAATCTGTACAGCAGAGAGAAGGGTTCTCCATGCTAAGTGGCTGAACAGACTCACAGTCTAAAGATCATTTATCTCCCATCCTTTAGGTCTTGGGTTTGAGTCCAGTTCTGTCCAAAACCTCCAAGTGAAAATGTTTGTTAGCATTGTTTAAGGATAATGGCTCTTGGAAGGATTCAGTGGAAGTTCTTCATCCCTCCGAGATAACACCGGATGATTGACATTCATTCAGAAATGAGTAGAAAATGATGTTCATCCCATATAAAAAAGCATGAAAAACAGCCAAAGAAAAGATGCCACTGTGGTTACTGCTGATTGGTAGTAATTTGCCTGTTTCAAAGCTAACCTGATTGAAATAAAGTTTATTTTGAGCAGCTTTAGTCAGTCAGCTTAATGAGTTCATTTGAATATAGTATTGCGAAAGTCATAAGTAAATGACAAAATCAGCCATATAATTCCTATGTTAGTTCATTCATATAGCAGTACCATTTCAATAATTATGCAAAATGGTCCTAGCATCTCAGTATTGAAATTTTGAATTAAGTCCGATTATTAAGCTTTGACCTAGTGGCTGATTGAATATTTAGTGTAATTTTTATGCCATCAATAGCTAACAGATGATCAGTTAACCTAACCACTCTTTCCTGGTATCCTGGTAGAATGACTGGTATTCAATTTCTCCTAGCTGATAAGTAACTGATAAATTTTCAATTTGAATCATCATTGAGAAACAAATGAAAATGAGATGCAGTGTTGTATACCAGTCATCATGGAGACTGAGGCTGGTTTGGGATTCAAACTTACGACCCCAGTAGGTTTGGTCTACTATATAAATTTCCATAAAGTATGCCATTATTTTCCATATGTATGAAACATGTAGATATGATCCTTCACCTTAAGCAATCTGCTACCTGTCATTGGGAAGATGCCAATTAAAAAATGTTTGCATTATCTAGGAAAAAGCATATTTAGCTGTATTTTTTACTTGATTGAACAGACAAATGACAATGAGATGCAGTTTCTTATATCAATCATCACCGAGGATGTGGGCCGCATGGGATTCAAACACCTTGATTGATAGTGAGATGTGCTACTGACTGTGCTAACAGGGTCTGATTTATTTTATTTTGCTTATGACAGGAGTGGGATTTTTGTACACGCTATATCAGTCTTGTTTATTGTAATTCTATTTCCTATTTGATATATCAATAATCATTATACAACAAAAATACATATAGATACATATGACAGCTACTGACCCCTTCTGGCTATTATCTCTAACCATTATCTCTACCCATGAATTTTCTTTAAGAATTTTCCCTCTTCTTTATTTTTCATTTACTATTTGTCATTTAGGATTGAAATACTCATAATGCCCATTCATCGCATTGCACCTTTATTAAAGTTCAAATGGGACAGGTTTTTTCCATTTTGCCCTCTTAATTGACATCTGTCCTCTTGACAGCAACTTCATAGTTCTTAAACAACTCTTTGGTATAAAACTATATGATGAAGGTCATAAAGGTCATATAGATGAAGGTCATAATAGATGAAGGTCATATTAATGCTGCAAAGTCACCTGTTGATTCAGATATTGAATAAAGTCTGAAATAGTACTGGAACATTTTAAAACCTCGTGTTTAAAAAAAAGAAAAATTCTTTGGCAAAATATCATTGTTGATAGTTTTTCAAGCTTGTTTAAAAAATATGTATTCTTTATTTCAAAATGATTAAACATCATGCCAAATAAAAACACCATAATATAGAATTATTAATATTATTATAAGAAACTTATATTGACATTTTATGAAATAAGTGTGGTAGTATCTAAGACTTTTTCACAAACTGCATAATTGTCTTTTGAAGCCAGATTTAAAGTCAGTGGGTAAAGTCTTACTCATGTAACAGCAGTGATTATGCTGGAAGGTCTACCAGGTATTAGTAAATATTAAAATCATACAGTAGAATTTGATGAAACTGCATTTGTCTTTGATGCAGAATTTCAGGTCACTGGGTCAAAGGTCAAGGTCACTGTTTATTTTATCAAAGAGTTTAAGTAAATAACACCAATAAGTTTGTTTGAACGTTAATCTGCTATGTTAATTCCAGAGAATCGTAATGTATACTGTAATGTTTAAAAAGATTAAAATACTTTTTTTTTTTATTGTTAAATCTTTAATTATATTATATAAGGTATTATAGTGCTATTTTTAAAATAAAAGTTGTTTAAAACTGTTAATAATTCTGTTGAATAGTTTATAAATATGATTTTTTAATGGTACACAACTATATAGATACTGAATTGTCCCAGAAGTTTTAAGACCAAATAATATTTATGTTGTGAAAAGAAAAAAAAAAGAAAAGAAAAAAATGTAAATCCTCTACGAGTTACATTTTGTTATCAGTGAATCACTCCAGCCTATCTGTCTACTGAAAATATTGACAATGTTATCCAATGTCAAATGGAAAAGGAAAGTTTAAAAGTATCCTTTTATCTAAAATGGCCGACTAATGACAATTTTTGGTAGATCTGCTTTATATATCTTATTAATGATGTGACTCTGGGCCACTGAGTTCAAAATGACTGTTGAAGTTTTCCTTTCATCTAATCAAATGTGGCTGACTGGAGACCATTTTTCTTTCTTTCATGAAGCACTTACAATATTATGTATATTGCACAATATATTTATATATACACGTTGAGGCCAGGCCCAATTAGCTCAGTCAGTTACGCGTCTGACTATCAATCCAGGGGTTGTGAGTTCGAATCCCCCGCCCGGCAACAGTCTCTGTGATGATTGATTTATGACATTGTGTCCCATTATCATTGGTCTCTCACCACTGATTCAAGTGGGGAAGTTATCAGTTACTGCGGAGACGAGGTGTGTTCGAGTACTGGTTAATCCCAGGAAACAGTGGTTAGGTTACCTGATCGTCTGTTAGCCCTCGATGGCATAAAAATGAGGCTAAATATTCAATCAATCAATCAATCAATGTTTCTTGACAAATGATTGTGCTTTGATACAAATCAAATACAGTAAGTTACATTGTGTCATATGCTGAAATAGCAGCTGTCTGTGGCCTAGTGGTCATAAAATAAGTCACTCACTGCTGAGGTAGAGGATTTGAGTCCAGCTTAGTCCCAAATAGTTTATATGAGAAACTGAACAGAATTAATATCTACTCAGATCCATTCATTAACTGCCATCAATAAAACCAGATGCCATATTAATGTATCAGTATCTTGGTGTATGTTGAAATTGTCATTTAAATATAAACTCATTCTTCCCTCTGCAACATCTAGTGTAACTGAATGTAAAAATAGTTACATTTATAAGTTTGTTTTTCTTATTTTTGTAAGCAGTTTGAAACTGGTAGAGGATATGTATTGTTATGTAATATTTCTGTACCATGTTTGTTATGTAATATTTCTGTACCATGTTTGTTGATGTATTGTTATGTAATATTTCTGTACCATGTTTGTTGATGTATTGTTATGTAATATTTCTGTACCATGTTTGTTATGTTATATTTCTATACCATGTTTGTTGATGTATTGTTATGTAATATTTATGTACCATGTTTGTTGATGTATTGTTATGTAATATTTCTGTACCATGTTTGTTGATGTATTGTTACATAATATTTCTGTACTATGTTTGTTATGTAATATTTCTGTACCATGTTTGTTGATATATTGTTATGTAATATTTCTGTACCATGTTTGTTATGTTATATTTCTGTACCATGTTTGTTATGATATATTTCTGTACCATGTTTGTTGATTTATTGTTATGTAATATTTCTGTACCATGTTTGTTATGTTATATTTCTGTACCATGTTTGTTGATGTATTGTTATGTAATATTTCTATACCATGTTTGTTGATGTTTTGTTATGTAATATTTCTGTACCATGTTTGTTGATGTATTGTTATGTAATATTTCTGTACCATGTTTGTTATATAATATTTCTGTACTATGTTTGTTGATATATTGTTATGTAATATTTCTGTACCATGTTTGTTGATATATTGTTATGTAATATTTCAAAAGTATACTACTGATTCACTTTGTGTTATTGTATAAACAATGTTGTAAATTGTATGAATGTGATAATATAACCTGTGTTCTTATGTTAAAATTGTATAAATTGTATCATCAAACTATAAGTATAAAGAAAATCATTATGCAAGACACGCATCTTTAAGCACATACATAGCTTCAACTATCGGTAGCATAAAACTCTTCATCTGTCCATTCTGCTTCCATTATTATTTTGACACATCCTTGAATAAATAAAATATTGATTTATTACATAACTATTGTCGTGAGAAAAAAAAAGTCTGAAAATAACTTTACTGTTGAGCCAAAAGGTCTCAAAAAGATTTAAGTAGTGTTATAAAACAATCTGGCAAGACTTAATTAGTGTTATAGAGCAATCTGGCAAGACTTAATAAGTGTTGAAGAGCAATCTGGTAAGACTTAATTAGTGTTGTAGAGCAATCTGGCAAGACTTAATTAGTGTTATAGAGCAATCTGGCAAGACTTAATTAGTGTTGTAGAGCAATCTGGCAAGACTTAATTAGTGTTGAAGAGCAATCTGGCAAGACTTCATTAGTGTTGTAGAGCAATCTGGCAAGACTTAATTAGTGTTGTAGAGCAACCTGGCAAGACTTAATTAGTGTTGTAGAGCAATCTGGCAAGGCTTCATTAGTGTTGTAGAGCAATCTGGCAAGACTTAATTAGTGTTGTAGAGCAACCTGGCAAGACTTAATTAGTGTTGTAGAGCAATCTGGCAAGACTTAATTAGTGTTATAGAGCAATATGGCAAGACTTAATTAGTGTTGTAGAGCAATCTGGCAAGACTTCATTAGTGTTGTAGAGCAATCTAGCAAGACTTAATTAGTGTTATAGAGCAATCTGGCAAGACTTAATTAGTGTTGTAGAGTGAGCATTAATTTGACCATTTTGTGTTAGCTCCTGCATCTATTACAACTTTATGAGGAACCATGTCCAATTTTTACACATTAAGTTTGTATTTGTGTCGTGTTTTGCAATATGATCTTTAATTATCAGCAATCTAATATTTGTTTATATTTTCAGGCTATTTAAGACACTCCTGCTTACTAATTTGTAAAAGTATTTGGGTAGCAGATTCGGTATGAAATATCAGAGGTATATTACAAGAGGGAGACAAATATATATGAGAAGCAATATTGTATACAAGACCAACATTGTATAGGAACAGCAATATACGACATCAATATTGTATGGCAATTACATTTTACAACATCAATATTGTACAGCAACATTATATGAGATCTACATTGCATGAAAACAACATTCGGAGCAAACTGTTACACATACATAAAATGGGCTTGAAACAATACCGTCTATGATGAGCAGTGAAAAGCCACAATCCAGGTATATTGTCATTGAACGTACGTAGGAGCATGGGGCTGGGTTGAAGGGTGGCTTTTCACTGCTATAGTGGGTATTGTTTCAAGCTCATTTTATTAATGTGTACTGAACAGTTTGCTTCGAACTTTAGAAAGGCCAGACCTGTTGTTCTAATAATTGACAACCGTGATGTCCACATTTCACTAGCAGTCGTGGAGCTAGTCAGAAATGAGAATATTGTTTTGGAATCCAGTTCCCTTAAGTGAAAAAAAAAATGATGGTTTTTGTATGTGCACCAAACAGACACGCTGTCATAAATGCTATAGACAAATTAGTTGCCACTAAACAGCAGAAGTATATTATAGCTTGTGTGCACAAAATACTAATATAATGGTAAAAACAAACTTGTTTAATTATCACAAAACGTATACCTCATGTGCTATACTGACGTTGCTTTAAAGTGTTTTTTGATGTAGGGTATGGTTCAATAATTGAATATCATAAAAAATCTAGTTTGTAAATTTTTCTAAAAATCTCACAATAATTGTACAATATATAGTATAAAAAAATATAAAAATAATGCAAAATTCGCTTGATTTGTTTTGTGGTTATTTTGATTTGAAGCCGTTTTTTCAACAAAAATAGTTTCCGTTTTTCGCTAGTATTTTCACAATGTGGCGTTCGTCGTAATTTTTGCATTTGTAAATCCGTACATCAGTCAAATGTGTACATGGTGATATATGTTTCTATTCTGTGTATAAGGAATAACTCAACTGAGGTTGAGAAAAAATATGCGATTTAGCTGCTATACATTGGGACGTCAAAAAGGCTGAACATGGCCATGTTTATGACGTCACATATAAATATATATTCTATTGACCACAGCAAAAAATACATATTCACATTGGAAATTACTTCTAGTTTTATAATATACTAATTGAACCACTGATTTAGAAAATATTTTAACCTTAATCAACCGCCAAAAATCTTATGGAAAACACGTAGAATTATGCAATATGTTGACGTCTTTTTTGACATAGGGTGGGGTTTAATAATTAAAAAAAAAAAAATCTAGTTTGTCAATTGTTTTAAAAATCTCACAATCACTGTGAAGCACATTGTTAGAAATCAAATAAAAATTATTCCAAAATTGCTCAGTTTGTTTTTTGGTAATTTTGATTTTGAGCATTTTTTTTCAAAAAAAATCGAGAAAATAATAATTTCCGTTTTTCGCTAATATTATCAGAATTTGACCTTTGTCATAATTATTGCATATGTAAATTCATATATCCATTGAATGTGTACGTGGTGATATGTGTTTCAAATCTGTTAATTCGGTATAACTTGACTGAGGTCGACAAATATGCGATTTTGCTGCTATAAATCGGGACGTCAAAAAGACCAAACATGGCAATGTTTATGATGTCATAGGTAAAGAAGTGTTATATTTACCGCAGAAAAAAAAGCATATTCAAATTGGAAATTACTTCTAGTTTCAAAACATACCAAATATTCCATTGATTTCAAAAATAACTTAATAGGTATATTCCTCCTTAAGGATGCTGTTGTGATTTTCTGTTGTTAACCTATTATATGGATGCTGTTGTGATTTTCTGTTGTTACATGTAACCTATTAAGGATGTTGTGAATTCCTGGTGATTTTCTGTTGTTAACCTGTTAAGGATGCTGTGATTTCCTGGTGATTTTTGTTGTAAACCTATTAAGGATGCTGTGATTTCCTGGTGATTTTGTGTTGTTAACCTGTTAAGGATGCTGTGATTTCCTGGTGATTTTGTGTTGTTAACTTATTAAGAATGCTGTAACTTCCTGGTGATTTCTGTTGTTAGGATGCTGTGAATTCCTGGTGATTTTCTGTTGTTAACCTGTTAAGGATGCTGTGAATTCCTGATGGTTTTCTGTTGTTAACCTGTCAAGGATGCTGTGAATTCCTGGTGATTTTCTGTTGTTAACCTGTTAAGGATGCTGTGAATTTCTGGTAATTTTCTGTTGTTAACTTGTTAAGGATGCTGTGATTTCCTGATGATTTTCTGTTGTTAACCTGTTAAGGATGCTGTGATTTCCTGGTGATTATTGTGTTGTTAATCTATTAACGAAGGATGCTGTGATTTCCTGGTGATTTTCTGTTGTTAACCTGTTAAGCATGCTGTTGTGATTTTCTGTTGTTAATCTATTAGGGATGCTGTGAATACTTGGTGATTTTCTGTAGTTAACCTGTTAAGGATGCTGTGAATTCCTGGTGATTTTCTGTTGTTAACCTGTTAAGGATGCTGTGAATTCCTGGTAATTTTCTGTTGTTAACCTGTTAAGGATGCTGTGAATTCCTGGTGATTTTCTGTTGTTAACCTATTAAGGATGCTGTGAATTCCTGGTGATTTTTTGTTGTTAACCTATTAAGGATGCTGTTGTGATTTTCTGTTGTTAATCTATTAAGGATGCTGTGAATTCCTGGTGATTTTCTGTTGTTAACCTGTTAAGGTTGCTGTGAATTAATGGTGATTTTCTGTTGCTAATCTATTAAGGATGCTGTGAATTCCTGGTGATTTTCTGTTGGTAACCTGTTAAGGATGCTGTGAATTCCTGGTGATTTTTTGTTGTTAATTTGTTAAGGATGCTGTGAATTCCTGGTGATTTTCTGTTGTTAACTTGTTAAGGATGCTGTGATCTCCTGGTGATTTTCTGTTGTTAACCTGTTAAGGATGCTGTTGTGGTTTTATGTTGTTAATCTATTAAGGATGCTGTGAATTCCTGGTGATTTTCTGTTGGTAACCTGTTAAGGATGCTGTGAATTCCTGGTGATTTTCTGTTGTTAACCTGTTAGGGATGCTGGGAATCCCTGGTGATTTTCTGTTGTTAACATATTAAGGATGCTGTGAATTCCTGGTGATTTTCTGTTGTTAACCTGTTAAGGATGCTGTGAATTCCTGGTGTTTTTCTGTTGTTAATCAATTAAGGATGCTGTGATTTCCTGGTGATTTTCTGTTGTAAACCTATTAAGGATGCTGTTGTGATTTTCTGTTGTTAATCTATTAAGGATGCTGTGAATTCCTGGTGATTTTCTGTTGTTAACCTGTTAATGTTGCTGTGAATTACTGGTGATTTTCTGTTGTTAATCTATTAAGGATGCTGTGAATTCCTGGTGATTTTCTGTTGTTAACCTGTTAAGGATGCTGTGAATTCCTGGTGATTTTCTGTTGTTAACCTGTTAAGGATGCTGTGAATTCCTGGTGATTTTCTGTTGTTAACCTGTTAAGGATGCTGTAAATCCCTGGTGATTTTCTGTTGTTAACCTGTTAAGGATGCTGTGAATTCCTGGTGATTTTCTGGTGTTAACCTGTTAAGGATGCTGTGAATCCCTGGTGATTTTCTGTTGTTAATCTATTAAGGATGCTGTGATTTCCTGGTGATTTTCTGTTGTTAACCTATTAAGGATGCTGTTGTGATTTTCTGTTGTTAATCTATTAAGGATGCTGTGAATTCCTGGTGATTTTCTGTTGTTAACCTGTTAAGGATGCTGTGAATTCCTGGTGATTTTCTGTTGTTAATCTATTAAGGATGCTGTGAATTCCTGGTGATTTTATGTTGTTAACCTGTTAAGGATGCTGTGAATTCCTGGTGATTTTCTGTTGTTAACCTGTTAAGGATGCTGTGAATTCCTGGTGATTTTCTGTTGTTAACCTGTTAAGGATGCTGTGAATTCCTGGTGATTTTCTGTTGTTAACCTGTTAAGGATGCTGTGAATTCCTGGTGACTTTCTGTTGTTTACTTGTTAAGGATGCTTTGAATTCCTTGTGATTTTCTGTTGTTAACCTGTTAAGGATGCTGTGAATCCCTGGTGATTTTTCTGTTGTTAACCTATTTAGGATGCTGTTGTGATTTTCTGTTGTTAATCTGTTAAGGATGCTGTGAATTCCTGGTGATTTTCTGTTGTTAACCTGTTAATGTTGCTGTGAATTACTGGTGATTTTCTGTTGTTAATCTATTAAGGATGCTGTGAGTTCCTGGTGATTTTATGTTGTTAACCTGTTAAGGATGCTGTGAATTCCTGGTGATTTTCTGTTGTTAACCTGTTAAGGATGCTGTGAATTCCTGGTGATTTTCTGTTGTTAACCTGTTAAGGATGCTGTAAATCCCTGGTGATTTTCTGTTGTTAACCTGTTAAGGATGCTGTGAATTCCTGGTGATTTTCTGGTGTTAACCTATTAAGGATGCTGTGAATCCCTGGTGATTTTCTGTTGTTAATCTATTAAGGATGCTGTGATTTTCTGGTGATTTTCTGTTGTTAACCTATTAAGGATGCTGTTGTGATTTTCTGGTGTTAATCTATTAAGGATGCTGTGAATTCCTGGTGATTTTCTGTTGTTAACCTGTTAAGGATGCTGTGAATTCCTGGTGATTTTCTGTTGTTAATCTATTAAGGATGCTGTGAATTCCTGGTGATTTTATGTTGTTAACCTGTTAAGGATGCTGTGAATTCCTGGTGATTTTCTGTTGTTAACTTGTTAAGGATGCTTTGAATTCCTTGTGATTTTCTGTTGTTAACCTGTTAAGGATGCTGTGAATTCCTGGTGATTTTCTGTTGTTAACCTGTTAAGGATGCTGTGAATTCCTGGTGACTTTCTGTTGTTTACTTGTTAAGGATGCTTTGAATTCCTTGTGATTTTCTGTTGTTAACCTGTTAAGGATGCTGTGAATCCCTGGTGATTTTTCTGTTGTTAACCTATTTAGGATGCTGTTGTGATTTTCTGTTGTTAATCTGTTAAGGATGCTGTGAATTCCTGGTGATTTTCTGTTGTTAACCTGTTAATGTTGCTGTGAATTACTGGTGATTTTCTGTTGTTAATCTATTAAGGATGCTGTGAGTTCCTGGTGATTTTATGTTGTTAACCTGTTAAGGATGCTGTGAATTCCTGGTGATTTTCTGTTGTTAACCTGTTAAGGATGCTGTGAATTCCTGGTGATTTTCTGTTGTTAACCTGTTAAGGATGCTGTAAATCCCTGGTGATTTTCTGTTGTTAACCTGTTAAGGATGCTGTGAATTCCTGGTGATTTTCTGGTGTTAACCTATTAAGGATGCTGTGAATCCCTGGTGATTTTCTGTTGTTAATCTATTAAGGATGCTGTGATTTTCTGGTGATTTTCTGTTGTTAACCTATTAAGGATGCTGTTGTGATTTTCTGGTGTTAATCTATTAAGGATGCTGTGAATTCCTGGTGATTTTCTGTTGTTAACCTGTTAAGGATGCTGTGAATTCCTGGTGATTTTCTGTTGTTAATCTATTAAGGATGCTGTGAATTCCTGGTGATTTTATGTTGTTAACCTGTTAAGGATGCTGTGAATTCCTGGTGACTTTCTGTTGTTAACTTGTTAAGGATGCTTTGAATTCCTTGTGATTTTCTGTTGTTAACCTGTTAAGGATGCTGTGAATTCCTGGTGATTTTCTGTTGTTAACCTGTTAAGGATGCTGTGAATTCCTGGTGATTTTCTGTTGTTACCCTGTTAAGGATGCTGTGAATCCCTGGTGATTTTTCTGTTGTTAACCTATTTAGGATGCTGTTGTGATTTTTTCTGTTGTTAATCTATTAAGGATGCTGTTGTGAGTCTTCTGGTTACAGTCTTTCTAGGGTGTTAATGGTTTTTTTGATGATTTTATTGTGAATGAACACAAGTTTGTATAACCAGTGAAATGTATAAAAACATTTTTACTCTGTAATTCTGGAAGCTAAATGAATTGGGTCACACCTTAGTCCAAGCATGTCCCAAGAGCTGGACTAATAACCTGCTTTTTGGTTTTAACCTATAAAGGATATTTGATTTTAAGTTGTTAATGAAGCTGTTGTGATTTTCTAGTTTTACTGTGTTAAGGATATATATGATTTTAGCCTGTTAAGGATGCTATTGTGAATTTTTGGTTTTACTCATCAATAAAATTTTAGTAACAGCTAGTGTAATTGGTTACAGCATTTGACAGATATCTCTTTATTTCCATTTTCTTTCACATCATTACCACATTAACTCTTACATCCACACCACTGAGAGTGACTTATACTGAATAATCAACTGCATGTTTTGTATTAAATGTAACAGCAAAAGTTTATATTTAATGTCAATACATGTTTATGATACAGAAATCTGTGATACACCAATTTAAGTCAGTATTTCCCCCAAACAGTTTGTACCTAGTAAGACAAATAACCAACTATAAGTGATCCTGGCTGTACTTGGTAAGCATGATCAAAAATATTGAGGACCAGCATCTGTTCCATTTTGTGACAGAATAATAAATAATTGTCATTCATTCATAATCAGCTGTTTTTCTGTTTTAACAACTGTCTTGCACATGTATGTCAGCATTCTCTTAATTACTATCCCATTGGTAACATAGCCTAACAATAAACATCAACCAAATAAGACATACATTGTTACAATATTACACACCAATGATGAAAAATATTTCAAGTATCTTGGTTATGTTTTGGTATTTGTTTCATGTTGATTACCATAATAAATACACTTGGATCTCCAAGGAAATTCTCAGTAATGGTGCACCCACATGCACACATACAAATATACATGCATGCATGCATGCATACACACATGCACACACACATGCATGCCCACATACATATTTACAAACATGAGAGAGAGAGAGAGAGAGAGGAGAGAGAGAGAGAGTTTTAAAAAAAATTAAATCGAAATGTGCTTTTTTTTTTAAATTTACATCTATAGTAAAACATTCCAGTTCATCCATTTACACACAACACTGTTTTTATGGATGAAACCAGAACATGTACTAAGCAAATGTAAATAAAGTGACTTCAACATGGACACAGCAAATAATCCTGGTTGGGAGATCAAACCCATGACCCTTCAATCCCCTTGGTCTTACAGTCTACCACTAGATCATACTGTAGATATCTAAATTACTAGATACAAATCATAGATTTGAATTATATAACTGTAGAAGATGCAAATTTGAATTATACAACACTACAAGCCGAAGATTAGAATGTGTGCCACAGCGGATATAGAGACTTACTCCACCTTAGGAAAAGGAAATTGAAAAATACAACCCCAACCCAACATGTACCTGTCAAATACTATACCTAAAATACAACCCCAATCTAACATGTACCTGTCAAATACAATACTTAAAATACAACTCCAACCCAACATGTACCTGTCAAATACAATACTTAAAATACAACTTCAATCCAATATGTACCTGTCAAATACAATACTTAAAATACAACCCCAACCCAACATGTACCTGTCCATACTGGACTATTTCAGACATTTCTCAAGAGTTATCCGATAACGGCCCCTGCGCAGTTTGATGATAGTGGAGATGAATCCAATTACTTCCCTTAGACCGCGATAAAACATACAGGTATCGTTCCGCTCTGACACTAAAACTAAGTATGCATAATGTGATATATATGCCCTCGGGTACAATTTGACAAGGTCTTATATATGTCATTGTTTTGATAAGGGCGTTTTGGTGATTTTGATGTGTAGTAAAAAAAGAAATTATTGAATTTGACTTAAAAGCTAAAACCGTTTAATGTGTAAAAATATAACATAGATTAATGATTTTAATGATTTTTTTTACAAATAATGATATACTTTGATATAGTTTATTTATTATAGATAAAGATTGATTAATTTGTGTTACTAAAAATAAATAAAATGATTACAGTTAATTGATTATATAAACTTATAAAAGAGACAGAATGACAATGAGACATAATGTCTTTATTTTCTAAACTTATTTATTTTTCTTCGATTGTGAAACAAGTTCTTACAACTTAGGCAATTCACACTCGAAGTCTTCATGGGTATGACCAGTACTAAGTATATGCAGTAAAGATGTCTTGCTCAAGGACACCACACATAGCCGTAGCAGAGGATCAAATCCACGACCCTCGTATCATGGGTTTGGTGCTTTATCACTGTACTAAACGCTCCACTAATAAAAGAGAATAGTGCCAGGTGGGGATTCAAATTCACGACCCGAGGGTTGAAAGTCACACTCATTTCTTTCTGAGTTAACGGGACAAGTGCACTGATGTTTAAATGATATTTTAAATGTTATGTTGTTGTTTCTAAAAGAAAATTATTATGGTTATATAATTATATAAAATTTTGTATGAAACAGACATCTGTATATTAGGGCATGTGTTTTTAATAAAGCCTAAAACAGTATTTGACCATAATTCTTTTTTAACAACTTCTTTTAAGTACCTGGTGTTATAATATCTTATTGATTATGTTGTAAAAACAGATTAATATGTTTTGCATACCACTTCAATATATGAGAGGATCTTTTTTTATAAAAAAAAAGATAAACTTAAAACTGTACGTAAGTTAAGAAAAATATTAAGTTGTTTAAAGAATTATTACCAATACATTTAATTAATAAAGTCATCGCAT
Source organism: Panopea generosa (assembly GCA_029582155.1). NCBI lineage: Eukaryota > Metazoa > Mollusca > Bivalvia > Adapedonta > Hiatellidae > Panopea > Panopea generosa. The sequence goes on along the minus strand of CM055908.1, from coordinate 33,075,631 downwards.
AATTGAGAAATACATACATTTGAAAACCACTAAGATTTTTCCTCCCATTTTATTATCTGTTTATAAAATTTGAATTTGTTATCAATTTATCTGAATATCTATGTTAAATCAAATAGCTAATTTAAAAAAAAATGTGTGATGCCAAACTTGTGTTGAAATATAATTACTCAACTACATCCTAACAAATTATATTATTACCCCTAATAAAATTACAAGTTTTGCCACCGGGCAGGGGTATATATAGTCGGTAATTAAGGTCATAAATAAACACTGGCTTATTCCATTGTTTGAGATTTGAAAAACAGACAGGCGTGGGGCGGGGGGTCTCTGTTTTTTTTTTGTACAAGGATTATTAGATTTACAAATTACTTAACTGATCTTAGGAAAACTTTTAAATTCAATATGCTGTAATATTTATAAACATTTGATATTGGTTTATCCTAACGAACTTGTATTTAGTTAATTACGCGATATCAATGCGATGTCTATAAAACAAACATAATAATACACAAAATGAAACATGTTTACAGTTAGAATATCTATTTCGGATTACTAAACTTAATGAAGTAATCTCAGTACCTTCATATTTCTTTGAATAATTAAATAATTTTATTTTCGTTCCGCAAAATACCATTCATTTCATAGTTATTATCTTTATATTTGTCTAATTACACGTCATATAACAAAACAGCTATATGAACGTTTAAACTTGTACAAAGCCATTCTAAAAGAATTATAAGATTGATTGATTGATTCATTCATTCTTTATGCATATCAATGTAAAGCACAAATTTTTTACACGATAAAGTTCTTTGTAAAATATTGCTAATCTTTATACTAAAAGCTGCAATCAAGCAAGTTTTGAATTAAAAGCTGAAGAAGAAAAGAGCACTATTGCGCATTGTTAAAATTATCTTAAAAAGATCATTAAATTGAGTAATTCAAAATAATGATATGCTAATTATGCTGTATTAACATACTTATCAACCAATTACATTATCAAATCTCTTTGTTCAATTAATACGCCTCGCGTAAAGTATTGTTGTTATTAAGTCACTGGTTTTGATCTTTATTGATTTTCTTTCTATGTCCACTGAATTATTTCATAACAAAGACATTAAAACATATATTTGTGCGAAAGAAATACACCATTAAATAATGTTTTGGTTTACAAAAGAAATGTACGTGAATTGGAAGTGTTTTGAAAGTTCTTTAGTTAAAATATGAAATTAAAATAAATCTATTCTTTAGAATATAGGTAAAATACATAAATAAAAACAACACTTTAAACTACACATAACTTACAATATCACCATGTGTATATAAACCTGTCGGGACTGACCAACATATGCCGGTTGATATAGCGACATACATGCTGTATTTAATTGGGTACTGTAATATGCTGTATTGGGTTCAATAGTACGCTCTATTGAACATACAGAAAATAAATCAGAATTACATTTTGTCTCTATTTTCAAATCAAAATGGAAGCAAGATGCAATTATCATATTTTCTATATCAAAATATCATCGTAAAGAGAATTTTATTTGCAATGAACTTATACGTTGTAATAGGTTGGCAAAAAATCACAAGTAAGGTTTATAAGACATTAAAAGTGGCCGAAAACGTCTTTTGAGTATTTTTTATATAGAACATATAAGGAGCATATAATCAAAAAAGGAAGCAAGAAAATGTAAACTTATTTTAATTTTTATTTTATCACAATAAAGGTTATATTTTTAACTTAATGGCTAGACGTTGTAATAGGTTGGCAATTTAATAAAAGTTATAATGATAAAATTAAATTTCTCCTATATGTTTCTATGTTAACCAAATATGACTGTTTAGCCAGGTAAGTAGTAAAAACCGCCGATATCAAGGGGGGTAACTTGTCTCAATAAGCCAGTGGGATGTCTGAAATAGTCCCACATGCAAATACAATACTTAAAATACAACCTCAACCCAATTTTTTGAATTTGTACCTGTCAAATACAATACTTAGAATACAACCCCAACCCAATATGTACCTGTCAAATACAATACTTAGAATACAACCCCAACCCAATATGTACCTGTCAAATACAATACTTAAAATACAACTCCAACCCATCATGTACCTGTCAAATACAATACTTAAAATACAACCCCAACCCAACATGTACCTGTCAAATACAATACTTAAATTCTGCAATACTTTGGTACTGATCAAACTGGTGGTTAATTTTACCCAGGAATCAATGTAAATTATAATTTATTAAAGAGACACAAAACAATTTTGATAAACTTTCTCTTAAAAACAGAGGAAACAGCAATTTTGCTAAATGCTGTCCTTTCTGAGCATCATTTCTATACTGTATTACATTACATTACATTACATTACATTACATTACATTATGTTAAGATCTGGAGCATAATTACAAAACGGTTAATGGTAATTTCACAAACCTTTGTACGCATGTCAACCTTGCAATCTAGTAGTGCCTTTTGCTATTTAGGAGTTTTCATGACAGTGTAATATTTTTTCCGTTGCCATGGAATCAAGTTGCCCAACTATTTTTACTGAATTTGCCATTTGCGGAGCACAACTCCGTAGTTATTCAAGATTACTTTGGGAAACTTAGTTAGAATGTCAACTTTATTGTGTTGTAATGCCTTTTCATATTCACCTTTACCGGAGTAAGTCCAGTTTGGCAATCAGACCAGTTTGTTGAGGAAAGTCCAGTTCAGCAAGGGACAAGTCACTGGGAGAAATGTGTTACGGTAATATAACATCAGGTATGGGAAAAATTGTCTTTTTTATGTATGATATGTTTGAGTCATTATTTGTGTATGATCTGTTTGACTCATTTCTGGGGCATCCATGGCCAGTGCAGTTACAGTCATTGACACACTTGCCCTTCACAGCTGTGGTTTCAAGTCTTCTTGGGTTGTGAACAAAATGATAAAGGCACTTAAAGAAACAAACAGAAAAGTGATTTCTTGGTACTGCAGGATGTAGATTCTAGCCCTAATAGGTGATTAATTGAATATTTAGCATCAGTTTTAAGCCATCGAGGGCTAACAGATGATCATTTAACCTAACCACTGGTTCCTGGGATCCTGAAAGGTAAATCAGTACTCGAGCGCAACCCATCTCCTGAAGTAACTGATAACTTTCCCACTTGAATCAACAGTGAGATACAAATGTTAATGAGACACAATGTCATATATCAATCATCATGGAGACTGTTGCCGGGTGGGGATTCAAACTAACAACCCCTGGATTGATAGTCAGACGTGTAACCGCTAAACTAAATATTATCAGGATTGATCCTTCAATAGTCCCTAGAAAAATTATTAAACAAGCTTGATCCATGCAGAACTCTGGTTGCCATTACAACTTGTTAAATCTTCTTTGAAACCATTGGCTGGATTTCAAAATGATTTGTTTCACATAATCAGTTGGTGACTCTCTACCATTATAGCAAAAACAAACTTGATATCACAAAAACATGGTCGCCAGTGAGCAAATTACCAGTTCTCGGAGTTAAAAATCTAAATGCTCAGTCGTGACCCTTTACCAAAATAGCTTAAACTTTATCTGCGGAAAGTCATGGGTGCTAGATATTGTTTAGCTATTTTGTTGACATTGCGCCAAGGTGAGCGATAAAGATCCATCATGGTCCTCTTGTTTTGTATGTATTTAATATATGTTAATGTTGGAAAGTTACAATTAAATCATGTTAAAACTGTACATATTGTAGTATGAATGCATATCCAATATAAAACTCAAATATTTTTTCCTCTAATATTTTGCAGAGTTTGGTTTTGATGAAGGTTAGACTAGTTCCTGAATTGGAAGTCAATCTAACCCATGGGCAGTTTTCCCCAAGTCAAACATGCTGGTTCCAGCAATCCTAGAAAAAATGACAATAGCCTTGTTAGATGCACTGTTTAGCAAGGAACAACTTGCAGGGTCCAGTGCCAAGGGGTCGAGAAGGTCCATAATGCAACATGGTTGACAGCTCCATTGCCTGGTGTGACCATGCAGGCTATAAAGCAGTTTGTGTTAAATAACTTCAAGAAAGATAGTGGAGGGCTATGATTGCCAGAACCTGCCTTCAATGACATTATTAACCCTAAATGTGCCGCTGCAATAAGATCACTGAAATGTTAAAGGAGCTGTCAGATTTTCTGATAGCCCCGTGTCCGTTCATGAATTTTTTGTTGTGTGAACTCTTACCATCATCATTTTTTATTGGATCTTCACCAAGCTTATATGGTACATGTAGTTATATAATCATAATATCTCCGACAAGTTCTTGAACTTGCAAAATCAGATAAATATCTTTCATATTTAAATATTTTTCATTAGATCCCCACCAAGCTTATTCAGTAGTTATATAACCATAATATCATTAAATAGGGGGCACCTACATGCCCTTTATCAATTTCAATAATTATGAAAGATTCAAAAGGATGTAGAGCAATCTATCAATCTTCTATACAAGAAAAAATAATATCTCAAACTGCTGCAAATGGGAAAATGAATTAGATTTAAGAACCAGTTGGTACAGAATTTTACAACCTTCCCTTTAACATTACAAATGACACAAATTTACAATGGTTTCTATACAGAATAAACCACCAAACATTAGAGATCAAATCTTAAAAATATGAAAAAAAAGGACTCTGATATTTGCAGTTCATGCAATAGAGAAATAGAAACCATTAAATATATTTTTTTTTAATGTGACATTTCTGAGCAATCAATCTCATGTTTGATGAACCATATTCACGAAAAATGTATAGGCAATGATTTAAATTGGACAATTAACTACAGACATTATGTTTGGTAATAAAAAGTTTGACAAAGTCTTAAATAAGATAATACTAACTGCAAAGAAATTTATTTACAATCAAACCTTAAAACAGTTGATTTCAAATACAACTATTGTCTGTAGACATTTTATTATACCAGTACCTATCCCCTCCCCAGAGTGTTTTTATATTTTCTTTTTTTTTCTCTTTTTTTCAATCTAGTACAATATTCAACTGCTCATTATCATGACTAGACCTGCAAGAAGAAGAATTATTTATAAAGACTTCAATAAAGCATTACTTTATTTTCAAAAAAATAAGTTTTACAGAGTCGGATAAAAAAAATAATGCTGAATATTTTATAACAATATAATATATAAGTCATTGACCCTGGTTTTACTAAACAGATCATTTTGATACTTTCCTCAACAATATTTCTAAATGCTGAAACCTTACATTTACTGATTATGTTGCACGTTATATTTTACCATTAAGTACAGATGTGTAATGACTGTAACTGTACATGTGTGTGTGGAAACCGGCTCTTAAGCTTTGAATCACACACAAATACATTATCTCGATTTAGTGTGCACTGTTCGTTACACATACCATTCTCACAGACCCGTAATGGCAATAAGATATTACTAAATGTATGTATAATTGTCATGAAACATCTATGTATCAACATGTCTAATTTTGTACAACTAAATTGATATATAAATAAAAAAAAACTTAAAAAAAAAAGATTTTGCCACTTCCATTGAAGTGTACAAAGTCCTGTTCATAATCCATTGGGAACCAGCCTTCATTAAATAGTCCGAACTTCTTCACGTTTTGCCTTTTTGTCTGCTTGTTGTCTTTTACAAACCATCCTCTTTCATTGATGTTTACATATATTACTTCACATCCGTTTCGAGTCCGCGGCGTGGTCTAGTGGTAGAGTATCCGCCTCACATGTGGAAGGTCGTGGGTTCGATCCTCGACTGGGTCATACCAAAGACTTTAAAAATGGTACTAGAATCTTCTTCGTTTGACGCTCAGCATTTAGAGGAGAGTTCTAGGACTGGTCGGCCCAGTGTCAGTATAATGTGACTGGGTGGGTATCATACTATGTGTCTGCGGCATGATACTCCAGTGTGACAGCGCTCAGACACCTTCTCAATATGACTGAAAAATTGTTGAAAGCAACACTAAACGTCTCACTACACAGTTACGCCCCTTTTTTCCATGGTAGCAAGATTCTTACACTTAAAAAAAAAGGCCTATGTACTTTGGTTATGAAATATTTTCAAAATCGTTCATAGTGGTTGTGATTTCTTGTTGTAGATGAGTAGAGCAAAAGTTGGCATAGCATATACTGCAATAAAACATCACTGATGTTAAACAAGTTTGCTGCTTTTAAAAAGCATCCAATGGTTGGGTCTTAAAAAAATTTACTACTGTGATCATATATATTTAAAAAAAGTTGTATACATATTTTAAATTAATTTGTGGATATATTGTTTTAACAATAAAATTAAAAAATTACTGTTGTTTTTTTTGCACGTTCAGCAATATGTCTGATGCTTGCAACATGCTGAAAATAAGTCGCATCGGTAAAGTTACCTTGTTTTTAAAGGCGTAAGCCCACAATCTAATTTTGTTCATTATTCTATAGTTAATAATAAAAGTTTGAAGAAGTATCATTCATAGAGAGACCCAAATGAAACAAGTAAAACTTAAATTTTACTGTTTGTCAACCTCTGCACTACAAAAATATGAGAAAAGTAGGGATCACATGTCCTATAAGACACCAGCGAGTATGCTGTTGACAAAGTGAAAGTAGAATTCCGAAATCGTGTATTCATACCACAATTTCCAAGCATCAATTTTTTTTTCTAAATTCACAATTCAAACATGACAATGCTTTCAAAATGTTCAAAATGCATCAATAATGCCATTTTTAAAAAAAAGAGCATTAAAATAAGGAAAATGCATTTTTAAAGAAGAAGAAACATGGAATATTTATAACGCCATTATGCGACTACTCCACGGAAACACATCCTGTTTCCAATGGTGGTGCTTAGATTAAAATGACTATAAGAAATCTATTTGTTTTTACTTTTCTAATCACCTCTTTTCTACTAAGAACTATCAATTTGCAGTAATACTGCCAAGTTTCAGGTATAAAATACTGAAACTTTTTTTCAGAATACCACTTTCTACATTGTCATTATATACAGGCACGAGATGTCAACCGACATGCAATTTAGATGTGTTTGACTAATTTTACCAAAACAATTTTTTTTTTACCTAATTCAATTCAAAAGTTTACCCCAAAATAGTCCCATGATACATTAAAGATACTATCTTACCAAAATACATTATTCAATTACCGGTATAATTATGCAAATGCTAAAGCTTTATTTGAGGTATACACATGACAACGTGTTTTTAATAAAAGGAAATGTCTCCAATTTGTCATTAATCCCTTTGCTCCATAAGCATTTTCTTGGACTCTTCTAAATTGAAAGCATTAATTCACCAAATATCAGCAATGGGTGAGTTATGTTTATATTAACTGGCAGAGTGGAAAACAGTGAGGAAGTGTTCAGATTGCTTGTTACGAGCAATCTGAACTCTTCCTGCACTGTTTTCAAAGGCCTTCTGTGATTTGTGTGGGAAAATGCGTATCTATGGAGTAAAGGGTTAAAGACCATGAGAGTGTAAAAAAGAGGTTATTTTGCCTACAATTAATATTTTGGAAAATCACCCCATCACACTGTTCAGTCTCTATAATGAGAACCTTAATATTTTCTAATTATCTAATTTTCTAATTATCTCTTTTTTGCTAAGTATAATCAATTTGCAGTAATTCTGCCATGTTTCAGGCTTTTAGATACTGAAACGTTTGTCAGAATACCACTTTCTACATGGTCATTATATTATACTAGCGAGAGATGTCAACCAACATGCAGTTTTGATGTGCATGACAATTTTATATAAAAAAATTTTTTTTAATCCAATATAATTAAATATTTTACACCAAATTAGTCTCAAGACATATTGAAGACATTATCTTACCAAAATACATTATTCATTACTTATAATGCAAATGCTAAAAAATTGCACATTTCAATCATTCAAAATAAAAAATCTTCAAAATATTTTGATTTTTCACAAAATTTCAATATAATATGCCCATATATGTTTTATTTAATGCATAAACTTGACACAATGTGTTTTTTATGAAGGAAATATCTCCAATTTGTCATTTATGACCAATGAGAGTGTAAAAAAGAATGTTATTTTACCTACAATTAACATTTTGTAAAATCACCCTCATGTCACTGAAGTCTCTCTCTATAAGAAACCTTATTTTTTTTACTTTTCTTATTACCTCTTTTTTAATAAATACTATCAGTTTGCAGTTACATTGCCAAGTTTCAGGCATTAAATACTGAAACTTTTGTCAGAATACCACTTTCTACAACATGGTCATTATAGACAGGCACGAGATGTCGTCTGACATGCAATTTTGATGTTTGACTAATTTACGAAAAAAAAAAATTTTTTTAACCTAATTCAATTAAATATTTTACACCAAAACAGTCTCATGACACATTGACGACATAATCTTACCAAAATACATTATTCAGTAATATGAAAATGCTAAAAAATTGCACATTTCAATCATTTAAAATAAAAAATCTTCAAAATTTTGTGATTGTTCATGAAATTTCAAATGTAAATATGCACATGTATGCTTTATTCAAAGCATACAAATGACAAAATGTGTTTTGTATGAAGGAAATGTCTCCAATTTGTCATTTAACCCTTTACTTCATAGATATGCGTTTTCCCGCACCAATCACAGAAGGTCTCTGAAAACAGTGCAGGAAGAGTTCAGATTGCTCGTAATGAGCAATCTGAACACTTCCTGCACTGTTTTCCACTCTGTCAGTTAATATAAACATAATTCACCAAATAATTCAAAAGCCTTCTATATTATGTATCCAAAGGCGTTTATATTAGAGGTGTCAAAAGGCGTCTATATGAAGTAAAGAGTTAAGACATTAGAGTGTAAAAGGAGGTTATTTTTAACCTACAATTAACAATTTGGAAAATCACCACCATCTCATTGAAGTCTTTCTTATAAGAAACCTTATTTTTTTACTTTTCTAATTACCTCTTTTTTACTAAGAACTATCAATTTGCAGTAATATTGCCAAGTTTCAGGCATTAAATACTGAAACTTTTGTCAGAAAACCATTTTCTACATGGTCATTATATACAGGCACGAGATGTCAACCAACATGCAATTTTGATGTGTTCCACCAATTTTACTCCAACATTTTTTTTTTACCTAATTCAATTAAAAATTTTACCCCAAAATAGTCTCATTGACACATTGAAGACACTATCTGACCAAAATACATTATTCAATACTATGCAAATGCTAAAAAATTGCACATTCAAATCATTCAAAACAAAAACTCTTCTAAATTTGTGATTTTTCAAGAAATTTCCAAGTAAATATGCACATGTATGCTTTATTTGAGGCATTAACATGACAAAATATTTTTTTTATGAAAGAAATGTCTCCAGTTTGTCATTTAAGACCATGAGAATGTAAAATGAGGTTATTTTACCTACAAATAACATTTTGGAAAATCACCCCCATGTCACTGAAGTCAAGCCCATCATTGATTTTTTTCTTTATTCTGATAGTAAATAATACCCAACGGAAGTGCATCCTGTTTCCAATATGGCTAAAGAAAATATATTTCTGTTGTATCAAGTAATATAAACAACTGTAGCTGCATGCTTTTGTTATTATTTCCATTGTTATGGGTTCAGCATATAATTGATTGATTAATACATGGTTATTTAAAAATGATTTACATCAACTCAGCAGGAATCTGTTATAAACGGCGATAAATCTTCGAAAAAGATAAGTTTCAAGACCTCAATTAAGGCATTTTTTTTTTAATTTTTCAATATTTTCTTATTTAATATGAAAAGGGCAATTCATAATGATTCCAAATAGGGCATTAAAACGCCACAATCAATTGTTACACACACCGCATTTGGATTTTCCTTGTAGCCAAAATTGGTCAGTACAGCCGGTAAATATGGCCGGGTTTTAGTATCAATTATGAATTATCAATAATATGGAATTTAAGAGCATTGTGCCATAACTCTGTCTTGAATAATGACAGAATTATCTCCCTAATTTTATACCTTATTTTCGGTTATTGTCTAGAATAAATCTTACTTGCAGGAGGATGATGGTTTTGCTCCAGTTTCTTCTGAGGTGCATGGTACAGTTAGCTCCATCGGTAATGTGACTGACTGTCAATTTAGGGATCATAGAGTTCAAATCCGCACTCTGCAGCTGTCTCTGTGATGATTGATTAATTGATTGAATATTTAGCATCATTTTTATGCCATCGAGTGCTAACAGACGATCAGTTAACATAACCACTGTTTCCTGGGATCCTGAAACATACTGGTTAACCTGCCAGAATTCCAGGAAAGAAGGTTTAATTGAACTGAATGTCAATTTGCCCTCAGTGGCATAAAAATGATACTTAATAGTCAAACAAACAAATCATTTAGATTGTTTTCCACCAATAAAACTGAACATTCAAAAACAAAAAACCTTTAATAGTTTGAAAGGGAGGTTCACAAGATGAATATCAATCAGTTTTATTGATACCCTAGTTGTACTTAAAGTAGAATAAAGTCTAGTAGTTATGCCTCATTATTTTAAATCTGTCGCACTTTTTTGTCAGTTTTATTCCCCCAGTGACTTGTCAACCAATTTTGTGCAAACTTGTTTAAGAACTTCAGTATGATGTATAGTTGCACACATTGTTGTATATGGGAAGTTGTGGCCCTTTCATTACCTTTAATGAAAAGTCTATTCATTGCTATTCCTCAAATTTGTAACTGATTTTTGGCAGAACTTGCTTGGTGGTTTCTGAATGATGATAGGAAATAAAAGGCACAGAAGAATGTTTCCAAAAATTCCTTGCAGCTCAGAAATAAATGTGTATAAATTATCTCCCTTTACATTATTTTAAATTATCATGTTAGCAGAGTTGTAAATTTACAGACATTTTTCAATTCTTTCCCTTTATAGCTGTCAGTTGTTCAAAGTTAACGAAATATGCAAATGTTTAAACTAGGAAAATCAAGGCTTTGAATATGTAAATTAATTTCACTGGTCATGTTAAAGAAAACAACAAATTTTCAATTTTACATATTTATTTATTATCAATAAACTATTATAAACAATACAAATGTGTTCAAAAAATTTATTACAACCAATTCTACCCTGTGCAAGGAAATATCAATATTGCTATAAAAGTTTCGACTGATGACTGGCAGGTGTTCAAATGTAGCCTTCCATTGCAAACATGGCAACAACAAAGGTAGGACTAGGTAAATCTCACTTGTCATAAAATGTCTGCCTTCAGTGGAAAAATCCAAAGTGCTATATGTATGTTCATATAATTTGGCCTTGAGCATGACTCAACTTTATTCTCGTTTGATGTTTTATTGAAGCCACAATCGCTTACAATAGTTTTATAATGTGTTACACATTCAGCAACAAGGATACTTACATGAACAAACATGTATTACACATTCAGCAACATGGTTACTTAAATGTATCCAACATATATTACACATTCCGCAACATGATTACTGACATGTATCCAACATGTATTACACATTTAATGATATGGTTACTTATATGATCCAACATGTATTACACATTCAGCAATACGGTTATATATATATATGTATAACACATTCAGCAACATTGTTATTTATATGTATTACACATTCAGTGATATGGTTACTGACATGTATCCAACATGTTTTACACATTCAGTGACATGGTTACTTATATGTATCCAACATGTTTTACACATTCGGTGACATGGTTACTTACATTTATTCAACATGTATTACATATCCAGTGACATGGTTACTGATATGTATTACACATTCAGCAACATGGTTACTTACATGTATCAAACATGTATTACACATTCAGTGATGGTTTCTTATATGTATTGCACATTCAGCAACATGGTTATTAACATGTATAACACATTCAGCAACATAATTACTTACATGTATCCAACTATATTACACATTCAGCAATATGGTTACGTGTATCTTATATATATATATTACACATTCAGTGACATGGTAACTTACATTAATTCAACATGTATTACCCATTCAGTGACATGGTTTCTTATATATATCCAATATGTTTTTCACATTCAGCGACATGGTTATTTATATGTATCCAACATGTATTACACATTCAGTGACATGGTTACATATATTACACATTCAATGACATGGTTAGTTATATGTATTACACATTCAGTGACATCGCTATAAACATGATTCCAACATGTATTACACATTCAGTGACATGGTTACTTATATGTATTACACATTCAAAAACATGGTTACTTTCATGTATCCAATATGCATTACACATTCAGTGACATGGTTACTTATATGTATTGCACTTTCAGAAACATTGTTACTTTTATATATTACACATGCATCAACATGGTTACTTACATGTATCCAACATGTATTACACATTCAGTGATATGGTTACTTATATGTATTACACTTTTACAAATATGGTTATTTATATGTATTACACATTCAGTGACATGGTTACTTACATGTATCCAACATGTATTACTCATTCAGTGACATGATTATTCATATGCATTACACATTCAGTGATATGGTTACTTATATGTATTACACTTTTAGAAACATGGTTATTTATATGTATTACGCATTCAGTGACATGGTTACTTACATGTATCCAACATATATTACATATTCAGTGCTATTGTTACTTACAGGTAGCCAACATGTATTACACATTCAGCAACATGATTACTTACATGTATCCAACATGTATTACACACTTAGTGACATGGTTACTTACATGTATCCAACATGTATTACACACTTAGTGACATGGTTACTTATATGTATCCAACATGTATTACACATTCAGCAACATGATTACTTACATGTATCCAACATGTATTACACATTCAGCAACATGATTACTTACAGGTAATCAACATGTATAACACATTCAGCAACATGATTACTTACATGTATCCAACATGTATTAAACATTCAGCAACATTGTTACTTATATGTATCCAACATATATTACACCTTCAGTGATATGGTTACTTATATGTTATACACATTCAGCAACATGGTAAAGTTTATGTATCCAACAAGTATAATACATTCAGTGTTATGGTTACTTACAGGTATCCAACATGTATTACACATTCAGCAACATGATTACTTACATGTATCCAACATGTATTACACACTTAGTGACGTGGTAACTTATATGTATCTAACATGTATTACACATTCAGCAACATGATTACTTACAGGTATCCAACATGTATTACACATTCAGCAACATGATTACTTACAGGTAATCAACATGTATAACACATTCAGCAACATGATTACTTACATGTATCCAACATGTATTACACACTTAGTGACATGGTTACTTATATGTACCTAACATGTATTACATATTCAGCAAAATGATTACTTACAGGTATCCAACATGTATTAAAAATTCATCAACATGATTACTTACAGGTAATCAACATGTATAACACATTCAGCAACATGATTACTTACATGTATCCAACATGTATTACACACTTAGTGACATGGTTACTTATATGTATCTAACATGTATTACACATTCAGCAACATGATTACTTACATGAATCCAACATGTATTAAACATTTAGCGACATGGTTACTTATATGTATCTAACATGTATTACACATTTAGCAACATGATTACTTACATGTATCCAACATGTATTACACATTCAGCAACATGGTTACTTACAGGTATCCAACATGTATTAAACATTTAGCAACATGGTTACTTATATGTATCTAACATGTATTACACATTTAGCAACATGATTACTTACATGTATCCAACATGTATTACACACTTAGTGACATGGTTACTTATATGTATCCAACATGTATTACACATTCAACAACATGATTACTTACATGTATCCAACATGTATTACACACTTAGTGACATGGTTACTTATATGTATCTAATATGTATTACACATTCAGCAACATGAGTACTTACATGTATCCAACATGTATTACACATTCAGCAACATGATTACTTACATGTATCCAACATGTATTACACATTCAGCAACATGATTACTTACATGTATCCAACATGTATTACACATTCAGCAAAATGGTTACTTACAGGTATCCAACATGTATTAAACATTTAGCGACATGGTTACTTATATGTATCTAACATGTATTATACATTTAGCGACATGATTACTTACATGTATCCAACATGTATTACACACTTAGTGACATGGTTACTTATATGTATCTAACATGTATTACACACTTAGTGACATGGTTACTTATATGTATCCAACATGTATTACACACTTAGTGACATGGTTACTTATATGTATCTAACATGTATTACACACTTAGTGACATGGTTACTTATATGTATCCAATATGTATTACACATTCAGTGACATGGTTACTTATATGTATCCAACATGTATTACACACTTAGTGACATGGTTACTTATATGTATCCAACATGTATTACACATTCAGCAACATGATTACTTACATATATCCAACATGTATTACACACTTAGTGACATGGTTACTTATATGTATCTTACATGTATTACACATTCAGCAACATGATTACTTACATGTATCCAACATGTATTACACATTCAGCAACATGATTACTTACATGTATCCAACATGTATTAAACATTTAGCGACATGGTTACTTATATGTATCCAACATGTATTACACATTCAGCAACATGATTACTTACATGTATCCAACATGTATTACACATTCAGCAACATGATTACTTACATGTATCCAACATGTATTAAACATTTAGCGACATGGTTACTTATATGTATCCAACATATATTACACATTCAGTGATATGGTTACTTATATGTAATACACATTCAGCAACATGGTAACTTTTATGTATCCAACATGTATAACACATTCAGTGACATGGTTACATGTCATTGTATATGTAATACACACAAGTTACCATGTCACTGAATTCCATTTAACTTTGTTATTTTTAATATACAACCACTTAATAAAATATTCAGAAAGTATTTAATCACCTTAATGAAATAAACATCGACATAATGAAAATAATATCTTGTATGAATCCCAAGCCATTTCAGCAGTAAAACTCACATTTTTATGGTCAAAGGGAAATAATCAAATCTCGTGTTTTTGGCATATCAATAGTTTGAATAGTCTCCCTTTGACACTACAAGCCTGGTTCTCTGCCCAAACGACAAATAGTTAATTGATCGCTAGTTGGTCAGGGAACCAGACAATATTACAGCGAGATGAAATTAGACCATTTAATTTTGTTATGTTTATATACTCCCACCCAATAAATTATTCAGAAACCATTGAATCAACCCAAAAAGAAATAAACATCAACATAATAAAAACAATATATTGTTATTTGAAAATTAATCGCAATTTCAATCGCACATTCTCAGCCACAACTAGCATCATTTGGAATTTCAAATGTCTAAGGGAGATAACCTAATTTAGTGTTGGCGCGTCAATTCTAGTTGGCCTAGTCTCCCTTTGACCATTAGAGAAATGCGGAGGCATAGTACTACCATTGGAAATAGGAAATGCTTCCGCGGGATAGTGCGCATAAGAAAATAATCCTTGTTTCTTCTTCTCTCTTAAAATACATTTTCCTTATTTTAATGTTCATTTTTTTATTTAAATAACATAACTATTGTATTTTGAAACGTTATGTTTAAATTGTGAATATAGAAAAAAGAGAATTGACGCTTGGGATGGGGTATGAATACGTTTCATGACTTTCACTTTATCAACAGCGTGCAAAACTGAACAGAAAAATAATCTCTTGGGGTGCCTTCTTTTCTCATAACATTTGGGTAGTTCAGAGGTTGACAAACAATAAAATGTAAGTTTTACTTCTTTTATTTGGGTCTCTCTATGAATGTCAAGGATGCAAACTTTTTTTATTTACCATAGAATAAAGAAAAAAATCAATGGCGGGCTTGCACCTGGAGGCTGGAGTGACTGGACCTTTTTTTCCCCATTTTTATGCTCACCGACGAGCACTTAGCATCCACTTTGTCTGTGTCTTGGGTTAACAGAGTTAACAGGCTGGTCAAAATCCCCTCAGTAAATACTGATATTTACTTAAAGACGTTTCTTCGAGTAAGTTCTAGCGCGGAGATTTTTTTAAAATTTTGCACACAAGCACTTTGAAGTAAGACAAGTTTAAAACACTAAAAAAATATAGGCCCCATGCTTTTTTTTTTTGCTATGACTATTTTTAAGCTACACCATTTTACATTTTTTAAAGAAAAAACAGCAAATAGGTTTAAGTTATAAATCTTGTTTAATTTACTAACAAAGTGATATATTTCAACAAAATATTGTCACTCATCTTATGTAACAAAAAATAAAGTATCTAAAACAGAAAAAGTCATGATGCTATTTTCAGTTTCACATTTCATATAGTGATTTTGATAAATTTCTACGATTATAGAATTGGCCATTAACAATGTATTTTTACACATATTTAAAAATAAAAAAGTTCTAACGCGGAGAACTGTTTCATTCTTTCTACAAAGAGGCACCATAACAAACTATATCAGAAAATAAAATAAAAATTATATGTTCCCATGCTTGTTACTAAGTTACAGTGCTTAATTAATGTTACCTCCCTTTTCATAAAATGGTCGTAAACGATGCATTTTGACACTACAATTAAACTTGCAGTAGTGACCCCCTGATGTAAGCGACCACATTTAATCCCCCCCAATGAATTTCATTTATAATTACACATGCAATAAGCGACCACTTGCTCTCTGCGACCAGCGACCGCTTAAAATCCATCAAATTTCAACAAATATCCTTTACCATACGACCACGAATACACGAGGTGTGAAATTTCAGCATCATGTTTTATGTACGTGACAAATGTGTAAGTGTAAAATTGTTGATCTCTGAGGTAACGTGCTAAAAATAACCCGAGGCCAAATACTGCAGTGTCTCGTGGTAAAAGCCGATAATTGTTCGATAACAAGTCGTAGAGTTAAAACACTTTAACCCCAATTATATATCAACGTTTGATCATTGTTTGTGTGGAATAAATTGAAATGTTTGCTATTTGTTTTATTACGATTAAAGGATCGTCAATTACTTAAATAGAATTGGAATTAAAGATTGGACAGTTTGAGGTTTGTTTGTTGTTATTACAACAAAAAATTTTAAAAACGTTTGATCAGACTTATTGATCAGGTTAAATTGGAAAATTGAGATTTGACTGTGTGCCGTTTGTTTTTATATTCTTTTATTATGATTAAAAATTATAATTACGTTTGATTATTTGATCGGCTTTTTGATTAGATTAAACTGGAAACTAAAGACAAGACAGTTTGTCATTGTTTTCATGGACTGTTTGAAAGTTTTTTACGACAGAAATGAGTTAACGTAAGACAATAAATATCAAGGTTTATTTGACTGGGATTCAATATTGTGGTTTCATACTGCGATATTCTATCAATGTTGCCATATCTACAGCAAAGAGAAAATGTCTAACATTAGAACAGCGGGTGAAAGCCCTAAAAATGGTGGAAACGTACATGCATTATATAGACAAAAAAAAGACCAACAAAAAAAACATTTTACCCCAATAAGAGACCACTTTTCAGATTTCCCTTTGGTGGTCTCTTAAGACAGGTTTGACTGTAATTCAATAATAAAGTAAGTTCTAATACAGAGAATTGTTTCATTCTTTCTACAAAGAGGAACTTGAACAAACTATATCAGAAAATAAAATAAAAAACATATGTTCCCTTATTTGTTACTGCGTAACATTGCTAAATGTTACCTCCCTTTTTCATAAAATGGCTGCAAACGATGCAGTTTTACACTAATTCAATAATAAAAAAAGTTGTAACGTGGAGAATTGTTTCATTCTTTCTACAAAGAGGCACTATAACAAA
Organism: Panopea generosa; assembly: GCA_029582155.1. Taxonomy (NCBI): domain Eukaryota; kingdom Metazoa; phylum Mollusca; class Bivalvia; order Adapedonta; family Hiatellidae; genus Panopea; species Panopea generosa. The sequence continues at coordinate 33,057,673 of CM055908.1, read as the reverse complement.
ATATATCAGTAAATAAATAAAAAAAATAGATGTCCCCATGCTTGTTACTAAGTTACAGAGCTAAATGTTACCTCCCTTTTCAGAAAATGGCTGCAAAAGATGCATTTTTACACCAATTCAATAATAAAAAAAGTTCTGATGTGGAGAATTGTCTCATTCTTTCTACAAAGAGGCACTATAACAAACTTAATCAGAAAATAAAATAAAAAAAAATGTCCCCATGCTTGTTACTAAGTTACATAGCTAACTGTAACCTCTCTTTTCATAAAATGGCTGTAAATGATGCATTTTGACACTAATTCAATAATAAAAAAAGTTGTAACGCAGAGAATTGTTTCATTCTTTCTAGAAAGAGGCACTATAACAAACTATATCAGAAAATAAAATAAAAAATACGGGTCACCTTGCTTGTTACTAAGCTACAGTGCTAAACGTTAACTTCCCTTTTCATAAAATGGCCTAAAATTGTCAAAATGGTGAAAATTATCTGTTATAATTTTTATAAATGAAGTTTCATTGCAGATGTAACTTTCATATTTCTGTTTGATGCACTAATAGCAATTATAATATTTGTAATTTATAATGAAATTACTGTTATGTTGCTTTTATACATTTCATTTATACTGGATAATTGATGAACATCAATATTTGTAATAGTTTGAAATGTTAAGAGGCCTAGTGGTAAAACCATGTACTGTCAATCAAGGTTGGATCACCAGTGACCTGCTACTCAACATAATATCTTCAGAGTTTTATCTACGAGTCCATTCAAGTCATTTTTACTGGTATTTATCTTGGCTATAGTAGTCGCACTGTCATCCATTATTACATTAACTTGAAATTTTTATTCCTGTACTGGGCTACTTCCAACATTAATCTTTGAATTGTCATTCAAATTTTAGAACACTGCCTGGTGAACTGGTAATGATTGTTCTTAATTTTTCATAATATGTGCATTTCCTAGTCTTTTGAAAAAACATCATATGTTTTTCGAATACTTTTTCTTAACATGGTCCCAATATCTGATTTACTGTCACAATCCATGCTTCTGGCAACACATATTGTAATAAATTGGCCTGGTCCTGGTGTACTACTTTACAGTCACTTCATCACTGAAAATTAAAGGAAGCTTATATGAGATAAAGAAATAAATGACAATGTTTGTATGTAAGCTTAATTTACATCACCACCAGTTTCCCATTTGGGTGATGCATCCAGAAGAGTGAACAGTTTAGGCTTAGATTTGTGGGGGATAGTGCAGGAAACAAATATCATAGAAACCTAATCATAATTATGTTTCACCTGGTTCTTCTGCTTGGTGTATAGCAGTCCTCAGTTTAAAAGTCCCATCTGAATGACTGTTAGCACTGTAAGTTAGCCAGCCTCAGGTATCAAACTCAATCCTGAGCTAGAAGAATCGTGCTGTACTGACTGAGCTCATCAGTCTGGCTAAAAAAATGGCAGTGTACTTTAATAAAACAGCACAATATATTGGTATAGTTTGACAACTCAAGGGCTATAACTGAGCAGCAATTCCTGTTATGATATCTATGTTCAAACCATTGAACAAAATTTTATGTTTATAAACTTGCATGTATGTGGACATTTTTTACTGAATGAAACTTATGTTATGTAACAAGCAGTCAAGGGGTTGCATGCTCAAATCCCCACTTGGCCAGTCTCTGTGATGATTTAAATATATGCGAATTCCAACATTTTGTCTGATGTTCATTCATCTTTAATCACTGATTCAAGTGGGAAAGTTGTATTGGGTGTGCCGAACAAATAGTCACAGGTTTGATCCCCCTCAGATCATCTGTTGTGCTCATGATTATTTTGTTGTATTCCATAGTAAAAAATAAGCTGAAACGGTTAACCTACATTTATAATTACCATTGGCCCCTTTTGATGATTGTCACTTTCATTTAGTGCTTCTGTACACGTTGTCTATGTCACGATATTGATTGTCTCTTCATAGTTAATGAAACCACTACAGGTATTTAAATCACCGCCATCTCAATCCATCTGTAACCTGAGCCTCTGTTTAGCATTCCTGAAAAGTGTTGAATAGTTTCGTATTTTCATAATTCATGTAACAATTTCCTGTTTAACAGGAAACACAGAACGTGACGGTGTATACATTTATTTTTAACATTTACTCAAATGTAAGAATACTTTTTGAATCTCCGCCTGGCAACAGTCTCCAGGATGATAGATATACAGCATTATGTCTCTTTTTCAATCGTCTCTCACTGCTGATTCAAGTGGGAAAGCTATCAGTTACTTGCGGAGATGGGGTGTGCTCAAATACTGGTTAATTCCAGGCAACAGTGGTTAGGTGATCGTCTGTTAGCCCTCGATGGCATGAAAATTACGGTAAATATTCAACCAATCGATCACTTTTTATAGTTGTTCATCTCTAGAAATCATAAAGTTAGTTATCATTTTATGACTGTGATACATCGATATTGATCAGTGAGTTATGATAAAGCATCAACTAACCTTATACTCAATTGCTTTGTGTTTTCCTGTTTAATCGATGTGTCTTGTTTGTTGCCAATGTTTTTATACTTCCACGTATACAGTTTATGTATAACATTGACCCATATAAGTCAGTGTCTTCCATAGTGTCCTTCATTACCAAACTTTTATATGCATCAGGTTAGCTAAATGTCAAAATTCAAGACTTATTCTTCCTTGTCTCCATCCCGGTATGAATTATATTGTTTCAGGTAAATTTATTATGTATTCAGCACTTTGGAACAAATTCCCAAATGATTTATATCTGAAAATGAGTTCTCCGAAATGTTACCACTACGAGTATTGATTATATTTTCGTAGTTGTTTCTTTGACTTCGTTATGTACAAGCACTTCTGGTGGTTTAGAATGAAAAACAATATACTCTTCCGTGCTTTTCGATCGCTTCCTTGACAAAATTTACATTTCTGTCATTTCGAAATGAAAATACTTCGCTTTGAAAATATCCTAATGCGACTAGACTTTTAATCAACCAAATGGCGAAATTAGACCCCGAAACTGAAAGTAACAGAACGGAACTATGCGCGTAGCGATGCTCAGTAACAACTCGCAGAAACGTCTTTAAGTGACCTGTTTTCTTTCTGTTTTGAGATCAATCGATAAAGTAACAATCAATCATTTAATGAAATGAGCGCATTAAAAGTTAACAGAGTAAAGGGGATAATGGCTTGTAACCCAATGAGGTGATTTTGACTGCCCTGTCATTTTTTGTCATGGGGATTTTGACCAATCTCGGGATTTTCTATGTGCTTTTGTCAGTCCAATCATTTTTTTTTAACTTGATTCCACGGAAGAACCAAAACTATCTTTATAACTCTTATCTTTATTTTCAGTTCTATTTTAATTTCCTGGGTATGTTTTCAAAAGTAAGAAAGAGAATGCAACGAGGCTTGGAACATGGATAGTCGAGTGTGTTATGCTAAATATCAATCTTGAATAATAACTTAATTATATTCCCCTTTGAACCTTATTTTGCTTGTTAAGGAGTTTATCAACAAATTGAAAATAGTGGTGACTGAAAAAAAAGGAAGACACCCAGACTTCCCACACACAAACCCAACCCCAGGTTGCCTCTCCCAAATACTTGAATTGCTCTTATGCCTATTGAGGTATTGTTTACCTACAAAATACTTATAGATACGACAAGTTACTCAATAAGGAAAAGGAAACTTTATTCCAACATGACACAATAGCCACAAATTATATTAAGAAGATAATAAAATAAAAAGTTAAAGTCCTGGAGTTAAACAATGGAAAGGGACATAATAATTGCGATATTTACAAAATGTTGAGACTGCTTTTGCGTAATTGATATGCATGTAAAACAAATCTGGTGCGTAGTCACAAATTTTAACAGGTCATACTCGGATATGCATCTTATCTGGGGCTCTGCTTAACGTGCAACGTTGTCATGTCATGTTGATCAATTAAAAATTGAGCCACATGTTTTTAATCCATTCATGTAGGATATAGTTACAGGATGGACTTGAAACCTCAAACAAGACTCGAAGTGTTGTCATACAAATTCAAAGTGTGACCTTTGAGGTACGGGGTGGAGGTCTTACGTTTTACACATAATCATGTCATCTTGATTAACTGAGCCAAGTTACAGACAAGATACACAATATAAAACAAATTGAAAGTGTGACCATGACCTTTTAGGAAAGGTCCTGGGTTTTACATGCGACACTCAATTATGTCATGTTGATCAACAGAGCCAAGTGTTTTTGAAATTTATTCATAGGTGACAAAGTTACAGATTGGAAGCGAAAATTCAAACAGACTAAAAGTGTTTTTAAAGTTAAATTGTGTGACCTTGACCTTTGAAGTGGGAGTCTGGGTGTGAAGTGTGACACGTTTGTAGCAAATATTTGTAAAATCCATCTATGCATGACAAAGTTACAGGCTGGACACAAAATCTCACACAGATTCAAAGTGTTGTCAAACAAACTCAGTATGACCTTGACCTTTGAGGTATGCATGTGGGTCTTACGCATGACATGTCGTCATGTCATGCTGATGAATTGAGTCGAGTGTTTTTGGAATTCATCCATAGGCGACAAAATTACAGACCAAATACGAAATCCCAAACAGACAAAGTGTCATGACACAAAGTTAAATTGTGACCTTGGCCTTTGAAGTTAGAGTCTGGGTGTAACGTGTGACATGTCGTCATGTTATGTTGATCATTTGTAGCAAGTATTAACAAAATCCATCTTTGCATGACAAAGTTGCAGGCCGGAACCGAAATCTCACACAGACACCCAAGTGTTGTCAAACTCAAAGTGTGACCTTGACCTTAGAGGTACGGGTTTGGGTCTTACTCGCTACATGTTGTCATGTTATGTCCATCATTTGTAGAAAGTATTTATAAAATCCATATATGCATAACAAAGAACCATAACTCGGTGAACTTCATTTTGGCAGAGTAATGGCCCTTTTGGACTTATTACGTGTGTAGACACCCAGGTTAAATTTGGCATTTAGTTGCGTTTAAGTTTCGGTGTTTGCCTCCAATCTCCTCCAATCTCAATCTTTGCATGGGTGGTGAGTTTTATCCATTCGGCCAGCTTTGTTGTCTTCTGGCAACTTTTGTTTATTGACCTTGATAGCATTTTTTTTCCCCATGGTTTCTGTCCATTTTTTCTTCAAAGGGAGAATATCAGGAAAAAAACAAATGTATCAAAAAATGAAATTAATTTTAAAATGATAAATGGCATCTGATTATCATAAAGACAATCCCAATGGTTTGGTATGTCAAACCCACCAAAACGGGACAAAATCAATATTAAATTAGAGTGGTAAACTTGAAAACGAAATCCCCATTCTATAAATAGAAAGCACTGAAATACTGTTTGACAACTTTTGTGTCATCATTTGGACTTTTCTAAGATAAAACATAGTTTATTATGTGTAAACCTGTAAAACAGATAAAATTTAAATCAAATCAAATCACGTGACCTATTTTACACATCACAAAAATTTTAAGCGAGAAATCTATTTTAGTCTAACCTGGGCACGTAGCCCAAGTTAGGAAATTGCTTTTCAGTATATTGTTTTGGGATGTTTAAATAGATATTCTTATGGCAATATGGGTCAGTGAGTATTATATAGACATGATGTATTGGAAAAGATGTTTATAGCCAATTTTAAAATTTTGAAAAATCCTGATCAACTCCCTTTAAAATGGTAGTAAGATTGTTTAAGAAATGTTTAATCTCAAATGCGATTGACAGCACCAAGGAGGACGTCCTGTGGCAGGATGGCCCAGCAAACTTGGAAGAACCAACATCAGAAACGTACTACTACGGTGAGAGTCCCACAGCGATGTTGAAAAAAAATGACTTTGAGAGTTTGATGAGTCTGATATCAGACTGTTGAATGATGCAGATACAGTGAGAGGGTGATGGTCCTTTTAAGGACCCAAATATTTCTTGAAAAAAGTACTAAAAAAATGGTCAATAGTTTGTTTTATTTTCCCTTTTGTCTTACCCAAATACACATTAATAAATGGTGACACCATTTTATACTCGCTAATTTTATTGTGTCTAACACGATATATATCTCATCAAAACGTTTTACCTATGTTTTTACAAAGTTATGCAGTACACCAGTCTAGGTTTCGTTACTCCATAATTAGCCAATCAAAATTCATCTTGTTGGTCCGGATTTCAAAATGGCGGATGTAGTAAACAGCTAATTCATCTGATTCATGCCTGCGGATTATGGACGGATACTAGCTTTTTTTGGACCAGTTCCGGCTTCAAAATCACCTGCAGATTATACTCTAGTGCGTTTTATAATCGGAGATTTACTGTATGCAAAATCAAAATTTGGAGAGAAAAAAAATTAGCTACTGACCTACCCACATTTAAAATACTGGGTCGGAGCTCAGAAAACAAATATTTTTTTGAGGATGGCCCTACTTACAATGTATTTCTCAGATGTATATTTTTACTTCAGATTAAACAGCCAGTCAAGGAAAATGTTGTCAACATGGTGATGGAAGTTGTGTAGGATGCTGTTGTTGGTGTTGTTCTAGAAAAGAGTATGCAGTTTCTTCAGTAGTTCCTGAGTGAGTGACAGACTGCCAGGGCCCCTGCAGACTGGGACCCAGCAAGCAAACAGCCAACAGAGCCATCAGATCTCCTCTTTGAGGTAAGTAATGCAACTTCTTATTTTATTGATACATATTTCATTACCATTATTTCAGATTTACATATACATAACACAACGAATGGTGCAGTAATCTATAGCTGGGACTGGTTGACTCGGGGTTAGTAGGCCGAGTGTCTGACTATCAGTCCTGTGAGTTGGAATCCCTTCCTGGCAGCACTCTCTGGGATGATATACAACATTTTGTCTCATTGTCAATTGTCTCTAACTGCTGATTCAAGTGGGAAAGTTGTCAGTTACTTGTGGAAATGGGTGTGCTTGAGTACTGGTTAACCTTGCAGGATCAGAGGAAAGAGAGGTTAGATTGAATGATCATCTATTAGCCATCAATGGCATAAAAATGATGCTAAATATTCAAACAAACAAATCTATTTCAAATTGCGTGAATAAGGAAATTCGTCTGCACTGATTAATTCAATTCAAGATTATTTTATGAAAATTGGTGTATTAGATCCTTGAGATGAAGAGGAAGCTTGGGATTGAATGGGGTCAAGGTCACAGTTACTTAAAAAACAAAGTGGTTTCCATTAAATAACTTGAAAAATATGATGGAATTTGGCTACATACATGAAAAAAAAGTTTGATATTATTGTTTAAGGTAAATTTTTGTTGCAGTCAATGTCACTGTTATCAGAGTATAAAAACAGTTTTTGCGGAATAACTTAATTTCCTTCAGATATTTTGATGACATTCTGTATTAGGATTGGTGTTGAATGTTGCTCTGGTCAAGGCCAGAAGAAAGCTACTTTCCACCTTATTGCATAGGACCTTCAAATATGGCACTCATGCAAAATCCTCTATTTTATTTCTTATATAATTATCACTTCAGATTAAACAGCCGGTCAAGGAAAATGTCTTTATCATGCTGATGGAAGTGGTGTAGGATGTTGTTGGTGTCGTTCTAGAAACACAGTATGCAGTTTCTTCAGAAGTTCCTGAGTGGGTAACAAACCTTGCCCCTCCAAGCAAACAGCCGACATAGCCATCTGATCTTCTCTGTAGGGTAAGTAACACAACTGTTTATTTTATTGAAACATATTTCGTAACCAGTATTTCAGAATTATATATATAACAAAGAATGTTGTAGTAACCTCTAATTGGCACTGTGGTTAGCTCTGTTGCACATCTGACTATCAGTCTAGGGGTTGAGAGTTGGAACCCTGCCCAATGACAGTCTCGGGGATGATTGATAAACAACATTTTGTCCCATTGTCTCTAACCGTTGATTCAAGTAAGAAAGTTGTCAGTTACTTGCTGAAATGGATGTGCTTGAGTACTGGTTAACCTTGCAGAATCCGAGGAAAGAGTGGTTAGGTTAACTGATCATCTGTTTAATAGTCATCAATGGCATTAAAATCACGCTAAATATTCAAACAAATGGTAACCTCTTGTTATGACCACATTAAATTGAAAATAATAAGCAATAAAAATTCATATAAAACCTAGATGGAAGGGACATTCTAAACCCTATAACTTGAGTCGTATAAATTGTGAATGTCATCAATTAGTTGGCCGATAAGCTCTGTCTGTTACGCATCTGACTATTAATCCAGGGGTCGTGAGTTCGAATCCCCGCCCGGCAACAGTCTCCGTGATGATTGATATACGACATTGTGTCTCATTATCATTCGTCTCTCACCACTGATTCAAGTGGGAAAGTTATCAGTTACTTGCTGAGATTGGGTGTGCTCAAGTACTGGTTAATCCTAGGAAACAGTGGTTAGGTTAACCGATCGTCTGTTAGCCCTCGATGGCATAAAAATGACGCTAAATATTCAATCAATCAATCAATCAATATTTTGTGACTTCAAAATAAAGTAATTTTAGTGGTGAGCTCAACATAGTCATCACAATGGTGTTTGGGTATACATGCATGCGCCCATGTGCACTTATCTGATCTTGTGCAGGTTTTACTTTCTCATACATGGAAAGATTTAAAAATAACCATAACAAATAAACACCAAGGTCATACTAAAACATTCAAGGTCAGGCAATGTTCAGATGTAGATCCTTACTGTTTTAAGTTCAAACTTATTTTACTTTGATTGTAAAACAAGTTATTACAACTTAGACAAATCACGCTCGAAGTCTTCCTGGGTAGAACCAGTACTAATCGTATGTGGAGAAAGTGTCTTGCTCAAAGACTCCACACATAGCCGTGGCGGATGATTGAACCCATGACTCTCTGATCACAAGTTTGACCATTGGTCCACGCACTCCACACTGTTTGCTCGACATTGTGGCCCTTGAGCATCTGATAGTTTACTGATATACATTCTTAGGACACCTCTTGCATTAACTGTGTTGCAATTATTGAAACATTTTTTTGCTGTTTTCTTTTAATTTCCTGTCAAAAGTTTGGCCATGTAGTTTGAAAGCCATTATTTAACAATACATGAGAATTGCATGGCTTGTAAAAAATTTTGGGGTGGCATATTGTAATCACAGCGTCCTTCCATCCGGTATTTCGTGTCCGGCTTGTAACTTTGTCATGCTTAAATGGATTTTATAAACATTTGCTACAAATTATCAACATAACATGACGGCGTGTCGCACTTAACACTCACTTCCACTTCAAAGGTCAAGGTCACAATTTAACTTGTTGACAACACTTTCAGTTTGTTTGAGATTTCGTGTCCGGTCTGTAACTTTGTCACCTATGAATAAATTTCAAAAACACTTGGCTCAATTAATCAACATGACATAATTGTTGCATGTAATACCCAGAACCTTTCCTCAAAGGTCAAGGTCACACTTTCAATTTGTTTGATATTTAATGTCTGCTCTGTAACTTTGTCTTTACATGGCGGGATTTTAATTGCTTGACGCAAATGATCAGCATGTCATGATGATGTGTCAACTGCATTTACCTGTAGAAATACCCAGACCGTTACAGTAGATGTCAAGGTCAAGGTTACACGAGATCAGGGTCACACTTTAATGTAAAAAAAAACTCGAAATTGCATGTCTAGTCTGAAACATCAGTACACTACTCTTGATATTCATGGATACATCGCTACCTATTATAACATATATTGTTATTTTCACAGACCAATTGGGGGGCATGCGAAACTTACCAGTGACATTTCTTGTTTTATCATGAAACACTATTAGTTTCCACCACTTTTGGTTTTAAAGATGAAAATAGATTTATATTTTATCGTCCTACAAAATACAACGGTTAAAAAACAATGGTCTATTTTCATCATGCGTTGTCTTTTATTATAACCCTACAATGAAGTTAGAGGAATATGCTAGTTTTACCATGTCTGTCTATTTGTCGGTCTGTAGACAGTCATGTCCAAGCTGTTTTTACTTCATTAATACTCACACATGGGGATTGAACCCATGACCCTCCAATCCTAAACCTGTTTGATGCTCTTCCACTGAAAAACATGCTCCATATTTAAAATTTAATTGTTTCAAACTTCATTGAAACTTTTCTTTTCCTATTTCCAGGTAACATACTCATTCCATTCCAGAAGAGGATCTACATCAAGTTGCTGATGAGGTACCTCTGATAGATGTTTTGAGGGCACCTGGTGCTGTGGCAGACCCTGACCTAGTAGTTCCTTGTGTCTCTGCATGTCTGCGAAGCAGTCACTGCACCTGCATCCTTTATGCATTTTACTAGAGTTAGCAGACCACACCCACACACACCCTCCCCACAATACAGTGATGCGCCAGCTGTTAGGGTTAGGAAAGCTCCAGCCTCTTAGGAAGGGTATCTCACCATCCAGAAAAGTCTTATCAACGTCTTTGTAGGGGACGTCTGTGGCCAGTAAGTAGGTTACTTATCATACTTAACAATTCAGCCAATGTTTTACAAGTCATAGCTTGTATCAAAACTACATTATCTTTAATAACATCATTTTTAGCTTGACTACCTGAAGAATAAGAGAGCTATTCTACTCACCCAGTTAACTTGACTATTTGAAGAATTAGAGAGCTATTCTACTCTCCCAGTTAGCTTGACTATTCGAAGAATAAGAGAGCTATTCTACTTACCCAGTTAACTTGACTATTCGAAGAATAAGAGAGCTATTCTACTCTCCCAGTTAACTTGACTATTCGAAGAATAAGAGAGCTATTCTACTCACCAGGGCATCGGCATCACACTTTGGTTAAAGTTTTGTGTACAAGTCTTTATCTCTGTTGCATGTATTGACTTACACAAGACATCCATTTCATCAAACCTACTACAATAATAAGTGAGATAACTGTTGCATCAGTAATATGTTAACTTAGAAATTCTGGATAAAGTTTTGCATGCAGTGTACTATCAAGTTCATATCTCGCCATCCACTTAATGCATTTGTTTGAAACTTCAGACAAGACTTTCCAGTCTTCAGAAGTACTACAATATCTAAGTTAGTTAACTCTTGCATGAATATAATGAAAATGATTGCCCTTATTTGACTTAGAAAATATGGTTAAAGTTTTGCATGCAAGCACAATCAAGTCCATATCTTACCAACCACTCAATGTATTTGATTGAAACATCAAAAAAAGACTTCCTAGTCATCAAACCTACTAAAATAACTATGTGAAATAAATCTTGCATGAATATAATGAAAATTATGGCCTTCCTTTGACTAACACATTTTGGTTAAAGTTTTGAATGCAAGTACCATCTAGTCCATATCACAACAGCCTCACAATGTATTTTATTGAAACTTTACATATGGCTTTGGAGTCATGAAACCAACTAAATTAATCAAGTGGGATAACTCTTGTCGTTTTTTTTTTTTGCAAATTATGGCCTTTGTTTGACTTAGAAATGTAATAACTCAGCAGCCACTTCATGTATTGGATTGAAATTTTATATAAGGTATTGCATTTAAAAGAGCTACTTAATTTAGTCAATTTATTTAGCAAGATCACTCTTATTTGCTTTGATTTGTCATCAGTCTCAATCAAATTTGTACTTCTGTGACAAATATTCGAAAAGTCGTGCGCGCTGTCCCTCCGACAGCTCTTGTTTTATATTAGTATGATATCTTTTGAATTTATAATACATTTGTTTTGTTTTCTTTGTATAACATATTTCTATCACATTGCATATTGGTCAAACATTCATATCCCAGGTCTGATTAGCTCAGTCAATAGCTCGTCTGACTTTGTGGGTTTAAATTTTGTCCAGCCACAGTCTCCTTGATGATTGTGTTTTATTTTCATTCATCTCTAACACTGATTCAAGTGGGGAAGTTATCACTTACTTGCGAAGATGGGTTTGATCCGTTATTGAACATTCCAGGATTCCAAGAAATATGGTTCGGTTAATTGATTGTCTATTAGCCCTCAATGGCATAAAATGATGCTAAACATTCAATCAAGCAATCAATCATTTAAATATTCATGATAAAACAACAATTTTTGCAGAAATGATGAAATATAGAGGTTTAAATCTCTACTGCTCCTCCTGCTGTCTTAAAGGGAGTATACCAGGGAAAAAAGCTATAAATGTCTTTTGTTTGTCCTTTATTTACCCATCATTTTCATCTTGGGGTAGGAAGCTAAATGATTATATTATATTTAACATTTTGAGTTTTGTCAGATACTACGTCTCATTATTATCTCCTTTTTAAAGCGCCGGGCCCGAATAGCTCAGTTGTTAGCGTGTCTTACTTTCATTCCAGGGGTCATTAGTTTGAATCCCCGTCTGGCTACAATCTCTGTGATAGTTGATGTACAACATTATGTCTCATTATCATTCATCTCTCACCGCTGATTCAAGTGGGAAGTTTTCAGTTACTTGCTGAGATGGGGTGTGCTCGAGTAGTTGGTTAACCTTCAAGGATCCCAGGAAACGGTGATTAGGTTAACCGATCATCTGTTATGCTAAATATTCAATCAATCAATCAAACATTTTTAAAGCAGCATAACCAGTAAATTAAGATGTAAATTTTATAAAGAAATAAACAACTTATTTGTGAATGACAAACATTTTCATGAATATTCATCACCTTCCGTGGCATTGCAGGAAGCTAATATTGTGTATATGAAAAACCGTTTACCGTTTATTCTCATGTATTATGCGCAGTTTTTTTTCAAACTTCTAAGATCTTCGAGAATGGATGCGTGATATGTATACATAAGTACAGAAGGTTTCTTTTCTTCTTTTTTTTTTCTTTTTTTTTATGTAATTATTCAAAGATTTATTGATTCAGAAAAGATTTTACTGCACCAGTATATTCAGATATTAATTTCAGGACAATTTGTTCATGTGAGCTCAATTATAGGTGATGATTTATCTAGCGGAGAATGTTTTATTCAAATTCAGTCCTTATACATTATATATGCAGTAAAACATGTCAAATAAATCGAAAAATAAGAGAGTGTTTACTGCTTAATTACATTGTAACAGGAAATAACATTTAAAATAGCACAGACTGGTTTTCATAAAGGTAAAAGTGTAGTGACGAATGCGGAATAAATGCAATACTGTTATCGTCATAAATGTATTTATTCACACATATATCTTTTGTTTGTGCGGTTTGTAGTAGTTTATGTTTATAAAATAAAATCAACATACTCTGAGTATGTATTGAGACAGTGATGAGAAGTGTAAAGTATTTTGAGTGTGTATAAAAAAAGTCTACTGTCTTTTTTCAGACGAATCAAATTCTGTTTAACATATCAAGTCAGATATTCCTTCCAACATGTCGCCACAGCGGAATCGGGATGAGATTTCAAAATTATACACATATATAGGAGAATTGTATTTGTTTTTCTTAGTTCTTGATCTTAAAAATATGGATACGGGATACTGTGAAATCATTAATTTTCGTGGGGTACTAATTTTCGTGGATTTCGTGGGAAGCCTAGACAACCTAATCAAATACCCACAAACTTAGTTTACACAATAATGTTATGCTGTCAATATAAATTACCTCTGTTTTCATATGCCTACATGCATCGCATTGTGGTAAATAATCCATCCTTTATTTATATATTTTCTTTCGTCAAAGTGCATCAATATTTACATTGATGATTTTGTAAATAGTTAAAGGATTATTAATTACTCATATCATCTTTAATTCTACGTCCATCTGCTCATAGACATGTGCGTGTAGCGAGATAATTTATAACTTATTGTATATCAATCAAATGTCAGAGTTGCTAAAAATAGACCGTCACCTTGAAGCAAAACGCTATCGAGCTGAAACAATGTGACGTATAGGCCTACGGTAAACATTGTAAAAAAAGTGTAAAACTTTGTAAAAGGACAATATGTGGGCGTACAAAGAAAATTACAATATAAGTTTCAAGTGAATTAATATCTTTTATTTAGTGGTATTTTTTATTATTCTATTTTATAATTGTTTCTCTTTATGATTAAATATATGGTGAAACATTTTTAATGAATAAAACAAACAAATCTCTTAAAAGACATAGTACATTGGTTAACTGTCCATTTTCACAGTCACGTAACGTGGCACTATTGTTATTTACACTAGGCCTGCGTTCTGAAACCCTTTCTGGATTAGATGTCGTACTTCTCCTTTCCGCACCTGGTGTTTGCATAACAATTAATTCTATATCGTACTTGTATAATGGGGTATTAATTGGCATGTGTCAACACTTATTGGCACAGCAGAGTGTGATAAACCCTGACGCGCGACGTGTGTATTACAACAAAGGCTAATAACTGGAACGGCACTATGCAATATCATAATGGTAAAAAAAAAAATTATTTTTTTTTGAAATTGGTTTTCAATGAATTTAAGTCCCCATGAATATGTCTTTGAAGTGGAAACCACGAAATTTAATACCCACGAAAATAAATTATTTCACAGTATACACGAATGCGTCGATACGTGAGTAGAAACGGTATGGAGAACTGTAGGAAAAAAAATGTGTTGCCAGGGAAATGAACAAAAAAATATAATTCTTGTCGAACTCACTGATATAACAGAAACGTCAGATATGGTAATGACAAACAATAAGAATAATTCTATTTTTGGGAATGCAACAAAAGTTTTCTGGCCTAATAAATAAATCAGAATGGATTGTTTGTCATTGCAGAAGGACAGTGGTTCTTTTCAAATTCATTGTGAGGTCTTCCTCCATAAATAAATCTGGATATGCCATATATACAGTTGTTGTTGTATGGTGTTTAGCATTGCTTTCAACAATTTTTCAGTCATCGCGGCCATGTCTACTTGAGACAGTATTCTGAGCACTGTCACACTGGAGTATCATGCCGCAGACACATGGTATGATACCCCACCCAGTCACATTATACTGACACTGGGCCGACCAGACCTAGAACTCTCCTCAAAATGCTGAGCGTCAAGCGTGGAAGCTTCTAGTACCATTTTTAAAGTCTTTGGTATGACCTGGCCAGGGATTGAACCCACGACCTTCCACATGCGAGGCGGACACTTTACCACTAGACCCCGCCGCGGTCTGCCATATATGTAGTCAAACTTGCAGTAGCAACCACTTGTTATAAGCGACCCCCTGATGTAAGCGACCACAGTAAATCCCCCCCCCCCCCCACCCACCCCAATGAATTTCATTCATAATTACACATGCAGTAAGCGACCACTTGCTCTCTGCTACCAGCGACTGCTTAAAATCCATCAAATTTCAACAAATAGACTTTACCATACGACCACGAATACACAAGGTGTGAAATTTTAGCATCATGTTTTGTGTACGTGACAACTGTGTAAGTGTAAAATTGTCTCCGAGGTAACATGCTAAAAATAACCAGGCCAGATACTGCAGTGTCTTGTGGTAAAAGCCAATAATTGTTCGATAACAAGTTATAGAGATAAAACACTTTAACCCCAATTATATATCAACGTTTGATCATTGTTTGGGTGGAATAAATTGACATGTTTGCTAATTGTTTTATTACGATTAAAGGATTGTCAATTACTTAAATAAAATTGGAATTAAAGATTGGACAGTTTGAGGTTTGTTTGTTGTTTGTTTTTATTACGACAAAAAATATTAAATAGGTTTGATCAGACTTTTTGATCAGGTTAAATGGGAAAATTGAGATTGGACTGTACTGTTTGTTTTTATTTTTTTTATTTTGATTAAAAATTATAATTACATTGGATTATTTGATCGGCTTTTTGATAAGATTAAATTGGAAACTAAAGACAAGACAGTTTGTCATTGTTTTCATGGAAGGTTTTTTACGACAAAATGAGTAAACATAAGACAATGAATATCAAGGTTTATTTGATTGGGTTTCAATATTGTGGTTTCATACTGCGATATTCTATCAATGTTGCCATATCTTCAGCAAAGAGAAAATGTTGTAACATTCGAACTGCGGGTGAAAGCCCTAAAAATAATGGAAACGTACATGCATTATATAAGACCAAAAAAAGACTTTTTTCCCCCCAATAAGAGACCACCTGCCTTAAGAGACCACTTTTCAGATTTCCCTTTAGAGGTCTCTTAAGACAGGTTTGACTGTAACCTGAAATGTGTTTAAAATGGCATAAAATTCAATTGAAAAATGTTTAAAAATTAATTGTGATTTTCATTTCTTTTATAGTTGTGACAAACAGAATGGCATAAATCTGGGATGCCATCTGACGTCTACTGGATTCATGAACGGGATGGAATAAATAGGGCAAATCTTGGATGCCATCTGACGTCTACTGGATTCCATGAGCGGCTGAATAAATCCCCAAGACATTGTGTGACCACACAAACCAGTAGTTGCAGCATATTTTGTTCAGACTTCATAGAACATTATGACATAGTGTTTATAAATGGTACCTCACTTCCAGTACCACACATACAATCACATTTGAAAAGCGATCTAAAAAGGAGATAGGATGTCATTTTGCATTCCTCAGTAACATTCAGTTTTCAATATTGATTCATGAAAACTTGCAGTAAATCATACATATGAGGTCATGAACTGTTCATCAAGACAGTTGCATTTAAAATGTTATTTATTATGTAATCACTTTAAAAAAATTTTAGCTCACATTAGCCAAAGGCTCAAGTGAGCTACTCTGATCACTTTGTCCATTGTCCATGTGTTTGTTCATCTGTCCTTCCATCAACAATATTTACCACTGGACAGATTTCAACAAAATATGCTCGAAGCGTTCTCATGAATCTTGGTTTGTTTAGGTCATGACACTGGGATCATGCTTGACCCCACTCTAGGGGCTTTTGAAATTTCCAAAAATCTGATGAAATGTTTAGCTTTGATATTGTGCATGCACAGTAGGTCTTCTCTTAGGTTTGTTTAAGGCATGATTCTAGGGTCAAAATTGGCCCCTCCCTGGGGATTATAAGTTTAACATAGAACCTAAAAAATGCTGTTTTCTCACCAGATCCATTGTCAAAGGCACTGACTGACTTTACCATTTTTTGAGGTGAACCTTCCCCCATAAAATATCACCAATCGAAAACTAGCATGCATTTTTACTATACTGTTGTCGTGTGTTACTGCCTTCCAATTCGTTTGTCTTAGAAATAATTTTTTTACGGTTACCTTCCGACCCATTCCTCATCAAAGAAATTAATAACGGTATACATAAAGAGAACATGGAAAAGATAGAAATTTAAAAAAAACAACAGAAAAACCTACCGTCGTATGATTTTTGGTTAAAAAAGAAAAGAAAAAAGTATATACAGTCAAACCTGTGTATGCGGTCACCTCTATTAAGCAGCCACTTGTCTTAATCAGTCATATTTGCTATTTCCCATTTCTATGCTTCCAGGTCAAGTTAACCTGTATTTAGCAAAAATCTGTCTTAAAAGGCCACTTTTGCTTTTTCCCTTGTCTGGCTGCTTCAGACAGGTTTGACTAAGTCTACTTACCTACCTTAAACCCTAAAACATACGAAATCTTAAACTAGTCTTTTTATATCCATAAAGAGCCAGTAGGGACACTGTAAATGCGATAAACATTACAATTTCAAAGATATTTCCAAAAACTGATGAGCAAAATGTGTTGATAGTTGACCCAAATTATCCTTTTAAATAGGGATTTCAAATAATCATGTTATATTTCATTGAATCTCCCCCTGTAAGAGGACTGATTTTTACATTTTAGCTCAGTTGGTTACGCGTCTGACTATCAATCCAGGGGTCGTGAGTTTGAATCCCCGCCCGGCAACAGTCTCAGTGATGATTGATATATGACATTGTGTCTCATTATCATTCGTCTCTCACCGCTGATTCAAGTGGGAAAGTTATCAGTTATATGCGGAGACGGGGTGTGCTCGAGTACTAGTTAATCCCAGGAAACAGTGGTTAGGTTAACTGATCGTCTGTTAGCCCTGGATGGCATAAAAATGATGCTAAATATTCAATCAATCAATTCAATTAACATGCAAATTCTAAAACAGAAAATCTCACTTTCTTATCCATTTCTGTTAAAAATTTTTTTATTGAATTTGAGATCTTATGCATTGTCTTATCATTATAGTCTGTATTTGGTTCTTGTAAGGGTTTAAGTTTTCTCAGTTGTTTAATAAGCTTAAGTGTCATCCTTGCCCAAGTGGTCTAAGGTGTTATATCAACTTGCCTCTCATGGCTGAGTTGTAAGTTTGAGTACAACTCATTCCACAAACTTTATGGAGAAAATTTGCCAATTGTGGGCTCAACTCAGATTCACAAATGAAACTAAATATGCCATATATAACATTGAATGTGTTGAAAACACCATGTCATTGAAACGTCATTAAAAAAAAAAATTTCTCTGAAAATATAAATTCTTTGATTTCAATACTTCTTTTATGAAGTCTGCTATGTTGAAACTTCATTGGTTTGTTTATTCAGTTTTTGAAGAAAAGTGAATTGGGTCACTGGTGAGTGACTTGGGCCAATTTGGAATTTTTATCTCTTGTATTTATTTTTTGTTATCAAGCAGTGTTCTATCTACATTTTTTATGTTCCAAAAGGGAGAGCATATACCTGCTGCTTTGTGCGTCCATCCGTGTGTCTTTGTTAAAATTCATTTCTGAGACATAACTCCAAAAGTTACAAAGGGAATTCAATGACACTTGGAAATGGTAAACAGTGGAAATGCGGAGTAAAAATAACAAGAACTCTCTTGAATATGAGATAATTATCTCCCCTTTGATACATTTTACGTGTCCAGCATATCTTCCAACTTATGGAAGGTTTTTTGATTGATCGAATGTTTAGGGTCATTTTTATGCCATCGAGGGGGTTATGGAAGGGAATCCAACATCTCTTTGAATATAGTTGGTGGGCAAATGTGAAAGTACATAGAAAAAAATCATAGAAGATCTGGGTTTTCCACACGGAGGAAAATTCTATCTGCCAGGTCAAGGAACATCTTTCTCACAATTTGGGACAAAATCTATTTGCTTATCCACAACTCATAATCATACATTATTTATTTTCACGGTTACATTTCCTGGTTCTGAGTAGATCTTCAAAAGTATGGAAGATAATCCGAGATTGGGAACTTGGATTAAGGGTATTATGCTATAACTCTATCTTGAAAAATTATCTTACCCCTTTGTTGCCTTATTTTTGTTATTCGTTTGTCTGGAGTGAATCTTACTAGCAGAAGTATTGAAGTTTTACTGGGATTCATTCTGAGTTGCCAGGAACAGTTAGCTCAGTTGGTAGTGCTTCTGACTTCCAATTCAGCAGTTGTTGGTTTTAATCCCCACCCTAGCCAGTCTCCATATATGACATTTCGTCTCATTGTCAGAAAGTTATCAGCTGTGGAGATGGGTGCGCTCGGGTACTGATTAACTTTCCAGAAGAGCAGGAAAGAAGGATTAAGTTTACTGATTGTCAATTTGCCCTCAATGGCATAAAAACAGATCATTGAGCTTTTCGCTGTCGTCCAGCAAACTTTTTTTGAGTTGTGGCCTTTCCATTCCCTTTTCATCACTATTCCTAAAACTTGCAACTGATTTTGACCAAACTTGCTCGGAAGTTTAAGAATGATGTCCAGTTGTGCATACAGTTGCTTTCAAAACAAATTTTCTAACCCAATAATTTTATTCAGGATCTGTTTTCCAGTGCAATTTACATATTTAACAATTTACTGTGGTGCACCTTGAAAGTATCAAGCCTTTGAATATGTATGCCCCTTTAATTTAACTTAAGAATGCTTGAATCAAATATTTATAATGACAAAACAAGTTCGATTTTAGGGGGACAAAAATTCACTGAATTTGATTGTTCTCATATTTTGATTTCAGTTTGATCTGTGATACAGGTTTACATG
This sequence comes from Panopea generosa, assembly GCA_029582155.1. Classification (NCBI taxonomy): domain Eukaryota; kingdom Metazoa; phylum Mollusca; class Bivalvia; order Adapedonta; family Hiatellidae; genus Panopea; species Panopea generosa. The sequence goes on along the minus strand of CM055908.1, from coordinate 33,037,754 downwards.
CAGTAAAAATTGTTTCATTTTAGAAAGAATCCCAATGACAATGAGAAGTTCGTCTAGCAGTATTTAAGTGCTGTCTATTTTTAGAATGGGGATTTCTTTTCAAGTTTGCCACACTGTTTAAATGGCAATTTTATTATTGCACTTTTGCTAAAAATTGTTTGAAGTGTTGCTGAACACCATTCATGTTGCCATAAAAACTTCTATCATATAACATGCAAAAATAATATTTTGAAAAGGTTTTTTCTTACGTGGTCCACGTATCCAGAAATAGATATCCCATTTAAAATTGCACCATACTGTGTGACATGTCAAATAAGTCTCATGCTTTCATTTTGGTTTCGATTTGATCCGTTGAACTGTTTACATATTGTAGAATTTATTTCATATTGGAAAGAATCTGAATGATGATGTGAATGTCATCAAGAAGTGTTTAAGTGCTGTCTAGTATTAAAATGGATTTCGTGTCATGTTTATCACTGATTAAAATATTTTTTTCGGGTTTTGGTGAATTTGATATATGAAACCATTCAGATTTTATTTACTTATTATAATGAGATGTTTTGTATCTATTTTAGAATAGTTTTATAACATATATTCCTGATATACTAAATTCAAGGCGACTGATTTTTACATAGAAATTCTAAAACACAGACAGTGTGAAAGAATACAGAGAAAAATTCATAACTATCATGACATATTTATCTCCACTTTTGTACTTCATTTTTGGTTATTTTTCCTTGTCATGCAGCTGTCTCAGTGTTGGAAATGCACGCTTTTAACAAACAGTAGTTTAATAATTACTCTCGGTTATGTCAAAGATATATAAAAAATTAAGTCAATATAAAAATATATATACAAATCACAGGGTGGTCGGGTGTGGGAGATGTTTTTGGCTCTTTAGACTTTTAATTATGTACCCTGAAATTATTCAAATGTTGAAACCATTTGGATGGCATATTTTCTGTATAATAGATCAAACTGAAATCAAAATGAAATCATGCGACTCATTTAATACGTAACAAATTTGAAAAATCCTAATATATTCCCTTTAAGCCTTAAAACACATGAAACCATAAATTGATGAGAAAAATTTATTAAAATTGTGCCTAGATTATCCTTTTAAATAGAGCTTTCAAATAATCAAGTTATGACTATTGGAAGGCTGTCGAGCAGTATTTAAGGGATGTCTATTTTAAGAATGGGTATTTTGATTCAAATTTACTCCTTTTTAAATATTGATTTTGTTGTTTTGGCAGATTTGACATACAAAGTTCAGATTTTGTTTATTAATGACAACAAGATGCTATTTATCCATTTTAAAAACAATTTTATTTTTAAGACGTGTATAGTGTTTTTCCTGATAGTGTCCATTTAAGTTTTCATAATTGTTCTAATTGTTAATTTTTAGCTGTTTACAGGGTCCTCAGTGGCCAAGTGGTCTAAGGCGTCATCCAAAGATCACTCCTCTCACCACTAATGTTGTAGGTTCGAGTCTATTACTCCAAAAACTTGTTTGTTATTTACTTTAATTAATTTTTCTCCACCAACAAAACGGGACATACAAAAACAAAAATCCTTTAATAACTTGAAAGGGAGGTTCAGTAATCAAACACTTTTTAGATGAATATCCAGTTTTATCGATACCCTAGTTGTACTTTAATAAAGTCTAGTAGTTATACCCCATTATTTTAAATCTGTCCCACTTTCTTAGTTGCACACACGTCTATTCATTGCTATTCCTGAAATATGTAACTGATTTTGGCCAAACTTGCTTGGGAGTTTCTGAATGATGATAGGAAATAAATGTGTATAAATTATCTCCCTTTACATTTTTTTAAATTATCATGTTAGCAGAGTTGTAAATTTACAGCCATTTTCTCAATTATTTCCCTTTACATCGGTCAATTGTTAAAATTAATTATGCAAATGTTTAAACTTTTTGGAGTACATAAATTCAAAAGCATATCTTCCAGCTAGTAATTGGGTGGGTGGGTTCGGGGGAGGTTTGTGGACAAAAAAAATATGCAAATTAATATGAATATGCAAATATAATTTCACTGGTCATGTTAAAGAAAACAACAAATTTTCAATTTTACATATTTTTTTATTATCAATAAACTATATTATAAACAATACAAATGTGTTCACAAAATTTATTACAACCAATTCCACCCTGTACAAGGAAATATCAATATTGCTATAAAAGTTTTGACTGATGACTGGCACTGGTGCTCCAATATAGCCTTCCATTGCAAACCTGGCAACAACAAAGGTAGGACTAGGTAAATCTCACTTGCCGTGCAATGTCCGCTTTCAGTCGAGAAATCCAGAAATGCTATTTGTATGTCCATATTATTTAGCCATGAGCATGACCCAAATTTATTCTCATCTGGAGTTTAATTGAAGCCAGATTTATCTCCCCTGCAAACTGCAGTATTTTTCTCAATTCTCAATAGTATAGAGTTTTTATACTGAAACGATAAAGAAACACCAGGTGAATTTCAGAGCCACATTATCAAACTAGTATAAGCAATGTTTCACAGTTTTATAATACGTTTGTAAAAATATTTCATTAATGATTTTGTCAAGAATAACCATTGGCAAAATCATGAAATACTTTTATTTTAAAACTGTAAATATCGTTTACAATAGTTTGATAATATGACTATGAAATTCACCCCATGGCATTTCTTCATCCTTTCACTAAAGTATATTGGTAAGGAATATCTATATATGCACATATATATATATATATAAACACAATAATTATAAATCTGTCTGATGTCCATGTATATTGTTAAGTAACAAGAAATGTAGATGTTTTGCACAAGAAATATATTGATTGAATATTTAGTGTCATTTTTATGCCATCGAGGGCTAAACAGATGATCAGCTAACCTAACAACTGTTTCCTGGAATTAACCAGTACTCTAGTACACCCGATCTCCGCAAGTATCTGATAACTTTCCCACTTGAATCAGTGGTGACATATGAATGATAATGAGACACAATGTTCTATAGCCAGACAGGGATTCAAACTCACGACCCCTGGATTGATAGTCAGACATGTAACCGATTGAGCTTATCGGGGCCCCGCTCAAGAAATATAAAAAATGGCATTTATGTTAAGGAATTGCAATTTCTGAATACTCTCCATGTGTCTGGTTCTACCATTTATTTTGAATATTAAACTCCCATTACTAATTAAGAAAGGCTGTTGTCCTCACTTAAGATCAAAGGAAAAACATTTTATAAATTAATATTAATTACTATTTAGAGTGACCATATCAGAGATTCTAGAAAACGTCAGCCATAACTTTAACAGCCTTTGCATCACGGCACTTATCGTGCTGAAGACACTATCTAGCCTTCAATGTCCTCTCAAGTTTTCAATCGACTGTCACGGCAACCACCATCACCCTGGTTAAGCATACAACTACAGGTACCAATATTGTAGGTTGCCAAGCATACAGCTACAAGTACAACAGTAGGTGCCGATAAATGCATGAAAGGAAGTCTGCCTCCAATAGCCCAGTCACACATGATGAAATTAAAGTAGATTGTTCATTTTCAGTACAGGTAATTGAAATGCAAGATTTGGCTTTGAAACTAATTACTAAAAACTGTTTTCCATAGATGTTTTTCGTTATATTTTTTTAAAGAAAAGACAACTCTGACAATTTAAAATAGTTCCAGTACTAATGCAATGATGCCATCAAATTAATGTAAAATATTTGATCTGCATTAAATATGCTCACAATGAGGCAGATAGTTGGATTCTTTGTTGTTTAACATTTAACTTATGTTCTTCCATATGTAGCTGGCAATGTTTCCTATGAAACTATTGGACTAAGTTCGGCTCGAACTTGTGTAACTTAAGATAGCATCTAAGACAACTTTGCCATGGAAGAGTCATCATCATTTGTAAAGACTGGTCTCTTTATAGTTTAAATGTTACAAGTTGGGCGTCTGTTATGGTAAAACTGACAATCTTTTTAATGAAGATATTAGACCGAGCTTGGCTCAAACCCATGACCTCAGTGGTAGGAGGTAATTGATCTTGAGACATGGATAACCTGATTTGTAAAGTTTAAGCTCAATGTATTTTAAACAGAAGTTGTGTGTCTCATAATTGCAATGGAAATAATTATACCGGCAGTCTATTAGACCGAGCTAGGCTCAAACCCATGACTTCAGTGGCGAGAAGTAATCTTGTTCATTGAGGACCTTTTGTCATTTGCAGAAAATGATCTCAATGTAGTTCAAGCATGCATGCCTGTTATATAATAGAAACAATTGTACTTTCAATGTAAGTACATTCATATTGTCAGTCAACACTTCAATGTAACTTTGGAAGTACATTCATATTGCAAGTCAACACTAGTGGAACACATTAAGTTGGATGTATATGTTTCATGTAACATGTTAGATATTTACATGAAGTAGAAGTAGGACATGGTTATGTGTTGCCAGTATTGTCAGTAAACACTATATAAGCAATACATTAAGTCTGGTGCAAATGTTTCATGTAACAGTTTGGGTATTTACATGAAAGTAGAAGCAGGACATGGTTATGTGTTGCCAGTATTGTCAGTCAACACTACTATAAGCAATACATTAAGTCTGGTGCAAATGTTTCATGTAACAGTTTGGGTATTTACATGAAAGTAGAAGTAGGTCATGGTTATGTGTTGCCAGTATTGTCAGTCAACACTACTGGAATACATCGTCTTGTGCATATGTTTCATGTAACAGTTTGGATATTTACATGAAAGTGGAAGTAGGTCATGGTTATGTGTTGCCAGTATTGTCAGTCAACAGTACTGAGATACATCAAGTCTGGTGCAAATGTTTCATGTAACAGTTTGGATATTTACATGAAAGTGAAAGTAGGTTGTGGTTATATGTTGCCAGTATTGTCAGTAAACACTACTATAATCAATACATTAAGTCTGGTACAAATGTTTCATGTAACAGTTTGGATATTTACATGAAAGTGAAAGTAGGTCTTGGTTATATGTTTCCAGTATTGTCAGTAAACACTACTATAATCAATACATAAAGTCTAGTGCAAATGTTTCATGTAGCAGTTTGGATATTTACATGGAAGTGAAAGTATGTCATGGTTATATGTTGCCAGTATTGTCAGTAAACACTACTATAATCAATACATTAAGTCTGGTGCAAATGTTTCATGTAACAGTTTGGATATTTACATGAAAGTGAAAGTAGGTTATGTGTTGCCAGTATTGTCAGTCAACACTACTATAAGCAATACATTAAGTCTGTTGCAAATGTTTCATGTAACAGTTTGGGTATTCAAGAAATTGTTACACTGAGAATCTTTCTCATGAAGTTATCAGACAGAGCTAGGCTTAAACCCATGACCTCAGTGGGGAGAGGTAAGTGATCTTGCCTTAGCCATCATGATCATGGAGGACCTTTCATCATTTGCAGACACAGAGTTCAATGTAGTTTAAAAACAACATGGACCTCTGTTATTTTATGGAAACGATATACAGTATACATGTAGTTTCAATGTCAGAACATTTATATTGTCAGTCAACAATACTTGAATACTTCTTGATGCAAAAGTTTGGGTATTAACGTGAAAGTAAGTCATGGCTATATGTAGCCAGTATCTGGCTTTTTACTATACTCTTTCATTATTTTTATCCTTCACATTTGGCAAATTGCACCAAATTGATACATCCTGTCTGTCTGTCCTGGGCAATCACTCTTTGGTAACCAAGGTCTCACTAACTCTACTTAAAGTAACATTATTTTGTTTTACTAATATTAATGGCATCATTCTATTACAACATAAGGAACAATTATTTATTGATTATAGAAGGACCACTTGGGACCTAGATCGCTCACCTATGGTAGAGGAGACAATACCAAAGATGACAGTTTTTAACAAGACCAGGGCCATTAAATTTGTTTATTTGAGATATCAGAGATATATAAAGGCTTAGTTTTGTGAATATCAAAATGAAAGCTGTAGGTGGCGGCGAGTACATAAATTCATATAACGCAATCTTTGTCAATTCAAGAGCAATAACTCTGGCATTAATTACCTTATTTGGTCACTTCAATTTGATTTAATTTGATTTGAATATTTAGCATCAATTTTATGCCAATGGTGGCTAACAGAAGATCAGTTGACTTGATCATACTTTCCTAGGATCCTGGAAGATTAACCAATACTCAAGTACACCCATCTCCACAGAAAGCTGATAACTTTCCCACTTGCATCAGCAGTGAGATGATTGACAATGAGTATATAAGAAGTCACAAAGACTGTGGCTGAGCAGGGATTCAAACTCAAGACCCCTGGATTGATAGTTTTTCAATGTTGTTTTTTAACAACAATTCCAACACATTACAGATTACATATGACATATCCAGTCTTATTAGTGGAGGAAAACCTCAGAATGAATCTGAGCAGAACTACCGTTCTTCTTTAAGTAGCTGGCAAACTTTCTCACTTAATGTTTTTGGGGGAGCAGGACTAGAACCTACAACCTTAGCGGTGAGAGGTTAGTGATTTTAAGATGGCGTCTTAAACCACTCCGCCACAGAGGACTCTATTGGATTGATAACCAGACGTGCTACAGACTGAGCTTGGAATGAGAATGGAATATAAACAACGGGTATTAGAGTGCAAGCAAAATCAAATACACACTTTTTGACATTTCAAGAGTCACAACTATGACAATATTTATTGGATTTAATCATTTCAAGAAGTTGTTCAAGATATAATGGTAAAATAACAACTTTGTATATCTGTTGAGGATTAAATGAAAAGTGCAAGAGTGGGATGCAAATAACAATTTTGTCCAGATATTATGCACACAACAAATTACACAAATTTTTAAAATGCAAGGGCCATAACCTCTACAATATTTATCCAATTTGGCCAGTTCAAAAACTTTTCCAAGATATTATGGTTATATATCCTGACGTTCATAATCCGATTCAGGCAGATATTATATAACTACTAAATCATAAGTAAAAATAATAAAAAAAATCCTATTAAAAAATTGGGGTGCTAGTGTGTGTACAAAACAAAGAATTACTGACGGACAGACAGATGGACAAACGGGGCAATCAGAATAAATCATCTTGAACTTAGCTACAGTGTGTTAAAAAATTGGAAAAGCCTAAAATGTTTTGTTTTTGAATGTTTACATCTAAAATAGAGAGTGTATCTAAAATGTTATATTGGAAATATTGGTACTTTCTTTAGTGTGTGTAATCTTACTTTGTTAACTTGGCATATCAGCATACCAAATTGACAATTTCACAAATAAAAAGGAAATATGTTTTAAATACTGACTAGATATTCAGTCAAATTGTGCGTTATGTTACTAGTAAGACAGAAAATTGTTCATATCGTTATTTGAAAATGAACACCTGTGTGTAAACTACAGAGATCGTACTCAATTATGCAAGCTTTGCTATTTATACTGAGAATATCCCAAGGATGACATTGTGCATTGCACTAGATAAGTTCTTGTACGTTCAAGCTTTGTGATTTGTTATGAGAACATCCCAAGGGTGACATGTGGCTTTTCTTTAGATAAATTCTTGTACATGCAAGCTTCGAGATTTGTTATGAAAATGCCCCAAGGGTGACATGTGGCTTTTCTTAAGATAAATCCTCATACATGCAAGCTTTGAGATTTGTTATGAAACATCCCAAGGGTGACATGGTGCTTTTCTTTTGATAAATTCTTGTACATGCAAGCTTTGAGATTTGTTATGAGAACGCCCCAAAGGCGACATGGTGCTTTTCTTAAGATAAATTCTCGAACATGTAAGCTTTGAGATTTATTATGAGAACATCCCAAGGGTGACATGGTGCTTTTCTTTAGATAAATTCTTGTACATGCAAGCTTCGAGATTTGTTATGAAAACACCCCAAGTGTGACATGTAGCTTTTCTTTAGATAAATTCTGGAACATGCAAGCTTTGAGATTTATTATGAGAACATCCCAATGGTGACATGTGGCTTTTCTTTAGATAAATTCTCGTACATGCGAGATTCGGGATTTGTTATGATAACATCCCAAGGGTGACAATTCTTGCATGTGATGTTAAGAAAAAATCTTGTAGAGCATGATAAAATTTGATTTTTCTCCCCAAAAAATAGATCATGTTTTATGTTCTTTGGAATAATAGTAAAACATAATAAAAAAACACAAATGGATCAGGACTTAGAAATTTTTTTTTAAAGTAAATTAAGCTCTCCACTATGTTCAAATTGAGGATACAAAAGTTCAAAGCCAAATCATTCACCTAAACTTGTACTGAGAGTAAACAATTAATACTTCAACGGCATATGTATAGACTGGGTTACCACAAACAGACTAATTTCCATGCACTTACCCAGATTGGCACAGTAGAGCCATCAAGTTAGAACAAGAGATGGATTGATCATTGTTGCATTTCTGATAGGCACACTAGAACTATCAAGTTAGAACAAGAGATTGATCAATCATTGTCGCACTTTTTGATAGTTAACAACAGCTATGTCGCAATGTCGTCTAGTATCTGCAAACACAGTCACTCTCTTTTGCCTTTCTTTTAATTATTTTTTCCTATTTTCATTATTTTGATTTAAAAATGCTGTATTCTATCTTTTACAAATCAATTTACCAAATATTCTGATAGAACAAAATATTGGGTCACATTATTTATGTAATTTTAAAAAGGTTGAATCGATAAAAATAATGATAAACAACTGAACGAGAACTAAAAAACAGACACATGGAAACCATCATTGCTGTATTTCTGCCAAAATCAACCACTTTAAATTTATAAAATATTTTTCATTAACATTTCTTGTCCACAGATAATATATGGGCATCAGACAGATTATATATTGTATTTATCTATAATATATATATATATGTGTATTCCTTACAATATACAAACAACTCAATACTAATGAATGAGAAAAATACTGCAGCTTGTGAGGAGAAAATATGACATACAATAAATTCAAATGAGAATAATCAAGTCATACGCAAAGCTAAACAATATGAACATAGCAAGCTTTTCAGAAATCTCACATACAAGCAGACATCGCTGGACAAGCAAGAAATACAAAGTCATGTTAACCTCAGTCATCACCATGTTCACATTGGAAGTCATATTGGAGCACATGTATACATAGATTGATACTTCCAACCAGAAGTAATCCAGTATTTGCCAGCCATTAGTTTACATCGTCTTAAAAGCAGCAGATAACAATGCAATAGTTCACTTGGTTGTCTTATTTTTTCCCTTTGGTTTTAGATTGTGGTTCAACACCATTTTAAAAAAGTTATATATTGGATCCAGTTTTTTTAATGGAGGTTCAACAAGTAACAGGTAACTCTCACATGAAGTCTTTGGACCGAGCTGAGCCCCAAACCCATCACATGCCCTAAGACATTAAGTCATGGAGGGTGGTCTAGCTTTAATGGGACATACAAATTTGGAAAATAATATTGCTACAGGACTTAAAATAATTTTGCAATACAACACGATTTATCCTGGTTAGTAACAAATTTATACATGTATTGCAAAGGACCAAAATGTGTAATACCCACACCCCACACACACAGGGCTGCCATATAGAAATGGCAATGTCCTGTTCAAAATTTCAATATCTATTCACAGAGGAATCTTCTAGTACCATTTTCTAAGTCTGGTATGACCCAGCTGGATATCCAATAACCTTCAGCTTGCAAGGTGGATGCTCTACCTCTGGACCACCGCTGTGGTTTATATATGAAATATATATATATAAACAGAACATGTTATTTGCTTCTTTTTTAATGTTTTTTGTTCATTGTAGGGTTTTGAAAAAACTATGCAAATAATCCTCATATCATGACCTGTTAGACCAACATCTGTAGCTCATAGGTCAAGGTCAAGTTTTTTTTATTAACCCTAAAAATAGTCACAATATACATACATGTATTTTTATTGACAGACTGCATGGGGCATTTTTTACCTATTAGTGACATTTTGAGTATGTTTTATTATCAACTCTCCATATAATGAAACAGGTGTCCAAGGTAAGTTCTAAGTGGGGATTTAACACCATGATACTCATGGCATCCTATTTTATTGGTGGAGCACGACCTCAGGGAGTAGAACCATTGCCCATTGTTGGTGAAGCAAGACCTCAGGGAGTAGAACCATTGCCCATCGAACCTCAGCGGTGAGACAAGTAATCTTAGGATTAATCGGACGTAGAGTATCCAGACAAAATAGAATTTATTAGTAATCTATTACACACAGCTGCTGCTTCTATCTGATGTGTTACAGTCAAAACTTTTACAAGCAATAAAGAATATTCCTCACCATGAGTTGCATCATCAAAAATCCATGAATCAGATATTGAGTTCCTGTAGTATAGTCCATATATCTCACATGAATGATTGTACATGGTGGTACCACACTGATTGTCTCTCATTACCAGTTGTACAGGGTGGATTACAAAGGTTCTTTCAATAATTAAATAAGTATAATCTGAAACATATATATATAAATTTCAAATTTAAAGCAAAACTAAAACATTCTATAATATTAAAATAGATCTTTCCTTTGAAAAGTTTTGAACCAAAATAAGGCTTTTAAATATTCTTATAACAACAATTTTGAAATTATGTTTTTGAAAATAGTATATCATATAAAAGTCATAAAACTTTATCAGAATAATGGTCATGACAACCAAGAGCTGTCGGAGGGACAGTGCGCTCGACTATTTCAATCCTGTTCTAAAACAAAACCTTTTTAAGCAAATAAGTATCAAATGGAAGACAAAACTTTAACTGTTGTTGAAATAATCTTATACCAGCATGCACAGTTTATCACAGCAGGATAACCTTTCACATTCTACTTTGTTTCAATGTTTTATTATACAATATATGCACTTCACATCATGGGGCAATATATCAGTACCAGTCCATGACAATGGATCTATAGTTGCAATAATCTTATACCAGCATGCACAGTTTATCACAGCTGGATACCCTTTCATGAAAATGAAAAAAAAACAACAACAAAACATTTAATTTAAAAAAAAAAGATTTGAACAAATATATCTGAGCTACAGGCCTTCAACTTTGGGTGAAAAGTATTTGTTAAGTTTTCCCTATATAACACTATGTCACAGATTGACGCCTTGAGGGGGGTCAATTTTGCCACCAGGGTCATGGTTTTGAACAAATTTGAGAGAGGACCACAACTTTATTTGTAAAACATTGAAGCTCAAGACCTTGTAGTTGCACTACAAATTTAATCTGCTAAATAAAAAAATTCTTACAAAATTTCTATAAGTGAAAAGGGCAATAATTCTATCAAAAATTATGATTCTTGTCTTTATGAGTTTCCCAGATGATGCTGAACACACATGAGAAGTTTCATTCATGTCCAATGGTAGGTTGGTGAAATATGTACCAACTCAAAACCCTTAAACTGTTGCAAAACAAACCCTTAACCTGTTACAAAACCCTCACCAGTCTGAAAGGGCCATAATTCTGTCAAAATGTAACCAAGAGTTATGATTCTTATCTCTGTGTATTCTGTTGATGATACTGAACACACATATTAAGTTTCATTCATATCCAATGATAAGTTGATGAAATATGTACCTGCTCAAAAACTTTAACAAAGTCCACAATTCTGCCAAAATATAATTTTGGTTTTTATCTCTGTGCATTCTGTTGATGATGCTGAACACACATGTGAAGTTTCATTCATATCCAACAAGTGGTTGCATAGATACCTTACATGATAAAAACCTGAAAAATTAGCACTGACACCGGGGCGAGTACAATAGCCCTCCTATTCTACGAATAGTCAAGCTAAAAATGGGCAAAACTCCCATTCTGTGAATTCCTGTCCCTTTGCAGAGGTTGACAGCGATACTATTCATACTCCCAACAACATACAAAATACAACATTAATGAAATATTATTGCCATCACTCATATGGCACCATAGAACCACACAGGGTTGGTATTTTAAACACAATAATGAACATGACAAAAAGTGAACAAGAAAATATCGGTGGAACCGATGGATGCTCCCCAAGTGAGTGTTTGCCTCTGTATGGGCTACTTTGTTGAAGAATACCAAACTGTATAGCAGGAACAATATGATTGTGGCTCTGCACTTCACAGAACTAATTCGCAAATCATGTAACCGGAACAAAATGACAATATGCGCAGATCCTAACTAGTTTTACAGAATTAAAACCAGAGGTAAAATGTATGGAAATAGCATCATGACGACAATATGCACATCTCCACTTGGTAATGATGCATCCTAGCAAGTTTCATAAAATTCCAACCACAAGTTGTAGAGAAATACAGCGCAAAAGAATTTGGTCACAGACTGAATGAAAGGGCCATAAGTCTGTGAAAAATCATCGCACCAAACACAAACATAGCAAGTTTCATAAAATTCCAACATGAGGTTGTAGAGAAAAAGCGCGGACAATAATTTGGTCACAGACTCAATGAAAGGGCAATAACTCCATGAGAAATCATCGAACCGAAACACAGACAAAATGTACATCTGCACTTGGTAATGATGCATCCTAGCAAGTTTCATAAAATTCCAACATGGGATTGTAGAGAAATAGCATGGACAAGAATTTGGTCACAAATAGAATCAAAGGGCCATAACTCCGTGAAAAATCATCGAACCGGAACAGAAAGACAGTATGCACATCTGCACTTGATAATGATGCATCCTAGCAAGTTTCATACATTCCAACCTGAGGTTGTAGAGAAATAGCCCGGACAAGAAATTGGTCACAAACAGAATCAAAGGGCCACAACTCCGTGAAAAATCATCGAACCGGAACACAAAGACAGTATGCACATCTGCGCTTGGTAATGATGCATCCTAGCAAGTTTCATAAAATTCCAACCAGAGGTTGTAGAGAAATAGCCCGTACAAGAATTTGGTCACAAACAGAATCAAAGGGCCATAACTCCATGAAAAATCATCGAACCGAAACACAAAGACAATATGCATATCTTCACTTGGTAATGATGTATCCTAGCAAGTTTCATAATATTCCAACCAGAAGTTGTAGAGAAATAGCCCGGACATTGGTGACACACGGACGGATGCACTAACGAAGTGGCGACTATATGCTTCCCCCCCTTTGGGGGAGCATAAAAATGGACATGACACCCTTTAGGAGGATTTCTCTGCAAATTGACAGTGAAACAACTCCAAACTACACAGGTATTTAGTGTGCAAAGTACATCAAGGTGTTGCTAAATATATTAACATATAATATAAAATTTAAAACAAAAGTTTCTAAAACAAGAGGACCATCACTCACCAGTGACACAGGAGACCATGACAAATAAAGCAGTTTATGTATTGTGCAAGTTGGACTAGAGTGTACACACATAGTGTAATATATCTGATTATTCAAGTGCCAAAACCTCAATGTTTATTATTTAATTTGACTAGTAGGAGAACCTGATATTATGGTTTTATTACCACTGTGTAATCCAATGAAAAATTCAGGTACTAGAGAAAACATGTCAAACAGCCTTTTCTTCTTGAGTCAAGGGCCACAACTCTTAACATTCCAGATTCAGTGAAAATGCAGTGAGGGGCCCTAACTTCAACATTAGCAATGTAATTTGGCCATTTCAAGACACCTGAAATTCTATAATTATAATATAACCACTATGTAAGTTTCATTGAAAATGTGGGAGATGTGGGTGCTAAATATTGTACATTTCAACCAAATCTGGCACTAAATAACATACAAAGTCAAATAGTGCAATGTTCAATATATCAAGGCTCATAACTCTCACATAAATTATCAAGATCAAGATCTTGTACAAAAAAGTATTCTGGTTATATAACCAAGTATGTTTGTGAAGATCTAATTAAAAGTAAAAGGTGCTGGAGGGAACATAAAATTTAGAAGTTAATGGACGGACAACCGACAGATGACAAATGACGAACACAGAGTGATCAGAACTAAAATCATATAAGCCCATATACATAGTGAGAATTGATATAAATTCAAAACCCCAAATCTTAAAAGGACATACAGCAAAACTGAATTAAAGTGTTACACTTGTTCATTCCTTGAAACAATCTTTACACAATTAAACAAAGAAAAAGAACTGGTGAAAATAATCGATGACTATAAGAAAAATATGAAGTCTTTCTACTATTTACCAAAGTAATAACCCTTTTACAAAAGAGGAATAAAGAGTCTGCACACATACTGGGGTATTCTAATTTCATTTTGGCATCATTAAAGGGAATTTATCAGGATTTTTCAAAAATTTAAATTTGACTAAAACATTTTTTTTAATTTATCATGCCTATATATACTCACTGACCCTGTATTGCCAAAAGGATATCTATTTAGTTACGCAAAAATAACACATTGAAAAGGGATTTCCTAACTTGGGCTATGCGCCTTGGTTAGACTAAAATAAATTTCCCGTTTAAAATAGTTTGCAACATAATAAATGAGTCACATGGTTATATTTTGATTTCAGTATGATGCGTTATACAGGTTTACACGTAGTAAAACTTCTTTCATCTTAGAAAGAGACTAAATGTCCATGTTAAGGTATCTAAATGTTGTCTATTTTTAGAATGGGGATTTCGTTTCAAGTTTTGTACTTAATGATAATGAGATGCTTTTATCTATTTAAAAATAATTTTATTTTTTAAGACATTTATAGCATTTTCCCCTGATATACTCCCTTTAAGATATATAATATTCAGGAAATGAGTTTAATGAATATTTATTACAATTGCCATGTGTCCCTTTAAGCCAACACAACTGATATAGTATGTGTGGTTACAATATAATCTTGTCTGTTCTTCTTGTTTATTAGGTGTCCCTTTAAGCCAACACAACTGATAAAACTTGTATTGTAACAATATAATCTTGTCTGTTCTTCTTGGAATGAAGAATAGGGTATTACAGCGTACCAACACATTATAGGTTATTCGACACCAACAGGATGGAAGATTCCAGGTTCACTCTACATGTGCAGAAACAACAAATTAACATAAAGATTAAAAAAAAAAATACATCAACAAATGAATGTGTGGAAAGAACCTAGAACCTTGATACCTAGAGAACTGCAGAGTTTCAGCAAATTCTATCGTATTACTCAATTTGTCGCTTCTTACGACATGCACTCATGGCTCCCTGGAACCACACAGGGGTTGATAATGTTTTTCTTGGAAATTTAATGAACAACAACACTAGAAATGTGTCCATAGGACATAGATACCCTGACTATATGTTTAAGTTGATTTCACAAACAAAAATTAAGCATAAAAAGGGCAAGATCTCCTGTAGAAGTTGACCATTAACATTGACAAATATCGAACTTGACCTGGATTTTAGTGATTCAGCTTTAAACCAATTATTACTAAGATACAATTACATGAAACCTTTCAAAATAAATTTACCCGAAACCATTATTTTACCACAAATTAAGTAAAAAGGGGGACAGAATTATTAAAGAAAATACATCAGAATTTTTCAAGTTTTAAAACTTGTCTATAAAAGTTTTGTCCCAATATATCATGCCGATGTATTCTCTCCGACCCCGTTTTGCCTAAAGTATATATATTTAAACATGCCTAAATAATATACTGAAAAGTGATTTCATTACTTGGGCTATGCTACGTTAGACTAATATAGATTTCCTGCTTAAAATAACAAGATATTTTGTGATGTATCAAATGAGTCTCGTGTTTTTTTTATTCCAATTTGATGTTAAAAAGTTTACAAGCAGTAAAAATTATTTCATCTTAGAAAGAGTGCCAATGATGATGTCAAACAGTATTAAAGAACTGTCAATTTTAAGAATGGGGATTTCATTTTCAAGCTTACCACTCTAATTTAAATATCAATTCTGTCACGCTTTGGTGGATTTTAAATTACAAAACCATTCAGATATTATTAATCTATTATTTAAATGAGATGCCTTAATCCACTATAAAAATAATTACGTTTTTAAGGCATTTATAGCAATTTTTCAAGATTTACCCCCTTTAAACTTGACCTAAATTTTATAATTGTACAATTACAGGAAATTTTATTTCAATACAAATGGTTTGAGAACATTATTTAACACTACAACAGTTGATATAAGATAAAAAGTAACTTATTTAATGTCAACAAACCAAGACAAATGACTTGCGAACATTATTTAACAATAAATAAGTTGATACACGATACAAAGTAACCTATTTAATGTCAACAACCCAAGATAACAGACTTGTAAACATTATTTATCAATACAACTGTTAATACAAGATACAAAGTAACCTTTTTCATGTCAATAAGCCAAGACAAGTGACTTGTGAACATTATTTAACAATTAATAAGTTGATACAAGATACAAAGTAACCTATTTCATGTCAATAAGCCAAGACAAGCGACTTGTGAACATTATTTAACAATTAATAAGTTGATACAAGATACAAAGTAACCTATTTCATGTCAATAAACCAAGACAAGTGACTTGTGAACATTATTTAACAATTAATCAGTTGATACAAGATACAAAGTAACCTATTTCATGTCAATAAACCAAGACAAGTGACTTGTGAACATTATTTAACAATTAATCAGTTGATACAAGATACAAAGTAACCTATTTCATGTCAATAAACCAAGACAAGTGACTTGTGAACATTATTTAACAATTAATCAGTAGACACAAGATATAAAGTAACCTATTTCATGTCAATAAACCAAGACAAAGGACTTATGAACATTATTTAACAATTAATCAGTTGATACAAGACACAAAGTAACCTATTTCATGTCAATAAACCAAGACAAGTGACTTGTGAACATTATTTAACAATTAATCAGTTGATACAAGATACAAAGTAACCTATTTCATGTCAATAAGCCAAGACAAGTGACTTGTGAACATTATTTAACAATTAATCAGTTGATACAAGATACAAAGTAACTATTTCATGTCAAAAAGCCAAGACAAGCGACTTGTAAACATCATCTAACAATTAATCAGTAGACACAAGATATAAAGTAACCTATTTCATGTCAATAAACCAAGACAAGTGACTTGTGAACATTATTTAACAATTAATCCGTTGATACAAGATATAAAGTAACCTATTTCATGTCAATAAACCAAGACAAGTGACTTGTGAACATTATTCAATAATTAATCAGTTGATACAAGGAACATCCAAGGATCATTTCTGTGGTGTTTAATTTAAATTGGACAAGTGTATTCAAATATCATTTGAAGCAATTGACAGACTGACTGACAGACAGATGGACGGACGGACATTCTCACGAATGGGTATTTAAGTGGCCTCTTTGCGTCAATCGTATACTTGTGTGGCTAAATTTTAGAAAATTTTAGCCACGTAAAAGAAACAAGAGGCCCTAGAGGGCCTGAGGATGCTCTACTGACTCATAGTTGCCATAGTACTTTTTGAAATTCTGCTATGCAATAGAAACATCAGGGCGGGGTCATTTTTAACTCTAGGGACAGTATTTGAACCAATCTAACAAAACTATAGTTGGTCATCATTACTACATAAACATTTTGAAAATCTGTTGGACCGTTCATGAGAAGAAGACTTTTTAAGTTTTGGACTATTTTTAGTAATGGCCGCCACCTTGAATTTTAGATAGAAAAAATAAATCTTTTGTATAGTCTCCTATGCAATAGAAACATCCATGTGAAGTTTCAGTTTAATTGGCCTAGTGGTTTCAGAATAAATGAAAAAAAAGAGAATTTTCTGTTTTCCCATTATATCTCTAAGTAAAATTCTAAGTCCCCTTACAGGTCCCCTATATATCTTAACCCCTAAATTCTTATCTGCAATCAAACCCCTACACTTAGGGATAATTTATATCAAATATGTACAAATCTGACGTACCGGTTCTTAAGAAAACAATTTTACTAATTCCCAATTTGTACCCTTTTGGGGCCCATTGTGACCCCTTAAGCAGAGGAACACAGAACAAATCTAACAGAACTATAGTTGGTCATCATTACTATATAAACATTTTGAAAATCTGTTAGGCCGTTCATGAGAAGAAGATTTTTTAGGTTTTGGATTATTTTTAGTAATGGCGGCCATCTTGAATTTCAGATCGAAAAAAAAAAATCTTCTGTATAGTCTCCTATGCAATAGAAACACCCATGTGAAGTTTCAGTCTAATTGGCCTAGTGGTTTAAGAACAGATGAAAGCAAAACAGAATTTTCTGTTTTCCCATAGTATCCCTTTGTAAAATTCTAAGACCCCTTACAGGGCCCCTATATATTTTAGCCCCTAAATTCTTATCTGCAATCAAACCCCTATACATAGGGATAATTTATGCTAAATATGAACAAATCTGACATACAGGTTCTTAAGAAAACGAATTTAGTAATTCCCAAATTTTACCCTTTTGGGGCCCCTCCTGACCCCTTAAGACAGTGGAACCCAGGCATTTTTACAAATCTTAACCTCCTTCACTAAACAATGCTTCTGTGAACATATAGGTAAAATCATTTCCATTTTTAAAAAAAAGAAATAAAAAATATTATAATGACATGTGTCCCTTAATTGAACCCTTGGGGCGGGGTCATATTTAACCTTAGGGACACCATTTGAACAAATCTAACAAAACTATAGTTGGTCATCATTACTACATAAACATTTTGAAAATCTGTTTGGCCGTTCATGAGAAGAAGATTTTTTTTTAAGTTTTGGACTATTTTTAGTAACAGCGACCATCTTGAATTTCAGATCGAAAAAAAAAATCTTCTGTATAGTCTCCTATGCAATATAAACACCCATGTGAAGTTTCAGTTTAATTGGCCCAATGGTTTCAGAGAAAGTGCTGCTAACAGACGACAGACGTCAGACGACGGACAACGCGCCATCGCATTAGCACTTCTGGCCTTTGGCCAGTAGAGCTAAAAATGCCACATAAATGCTGTTTTTTAAGTGTCTAGAAACAGCCACGTTTTTATTTTACAACAGCTTTTCAAATGTCCATAAAAATTACTAACTCTAAACCCTAGACACTCTACTACCCATTCGTTTGCCAAGCCAGACACAGACAGACGGACGGAGAGACAAATGGTGTTTAAGCCACACAAAATAAATTTTAAGCCACCTAAAAGCATTTTTTTAGCCATATAGATTTGTTTTCAACCATTTTTAATCCTCTTAAAAAAAAATACTAACCCCAAACCTTATATGCTTAAATATCCATTCATGTGTGCGGACAAACAGACACCGGATGAAGAGTAATAACAATAAGTCACCATAAGCCTTTGGCTCAGGTAGACTTAAATGTACTGCACAAATGCATCAATCAATCTGCAGTGCTCCAGATAAGCTTTTCTTCATATGAGTATTTTACCCCTTAAATTAGTATGCAATGCTTATTTTCAAAATGTTAAGGATAAAAATTACCATTCTTTCAAATTGCCATTAAAACAAACTAATCAAACTGACATAATAACCAATCAACACTGAAATCAAGAATAACAAATGCTTATTTTACTCCTTAATTTAAATTTGAGTGCTTTATTCAGAAATTTAAATACTTAAATATCCCCAAAGTGTTTATCTGGAGCACTGTTATTAATATATACATAAATATATGGATGACTAGAAGACACAGAACACTTTAATGATATCTGTCTTTGTCCATAGCTGCAGCCACACATCCATTCTTTGTCCATAGTTGCAGCCACACATCCTGTCTTTGTCCATAGGTGCAGCCACATGTCTTGTCTTTGTCCATAACTGCAGCCACACATCCTGTCTTTGTCCATAGCTGCAGCCACACATCTTGCCTTTGTCCATAGCTGCAGCCATACATCCTGTCTGTCCATAGATGCAGCCACATGTCTTGTCTTTGCCACATGTCTAGCTAGTCCTCTGATACGTTCTGTGGTCCTATCTGAGTGCCAAACATTCTGAACACACAGCTCCTAAAAAGAAAAGAAAGAGAATTATGAAAAAGTAAATAAATTGTGTTGTTGTATTGCTGAATTGTCTAAAAGAGTCCAGAACTATCATTTAGATGTTCTCCTTTTCCTCGATGTAAACACATCATCTATTCATCTATTTTACATAAAATATTGAATATATGATATTTGGCAATGAACACATGCCAACGTACTCAAGCTATAGAAGATCAAGAAACTATAATAAAACTAGAAATATAACTGAAGGTGATGAATGCCCCTAGATGGCGCCCTGACACACTTATTGCATCCTTTTGCTGCCTGCTTTGACACAGTGAATCAAGAGTAACAGATGTGAAAATTAGCAACCACAAAAACAAGAGGCCCAAGAGGGCCTGAGGATGCTCTACTGACTCATAGTGGCCATAGCACTTTTTAAAATTCTCCTATGCAATAGAAATATCAGGGCGGGGTCATTTTTAACCCTAGGGACACCATTTGAACAAATCAAACAAAACTATAGTTGGTCATCATTACTACATAAACATTTTGAAAATCTGTTGGGCCGTTTATGAGAAAAATTTTTTTTTAAATTTTGGACTATTTTTAGTAATAGTGCCATCTTGAATTTTAAATAGAAAAAAAATCTTCTGTATAGTCTCCTATGCAATAGAACCATCCATGTGAAGTGTCAGTTTAATTGGCCTGGTGGTTTCAGAATAAATGGAGAAAAAAAAGAGAATTTTCTGTTTTCCCAAAGTATCCCTATGTCAAATTCTAAGTCCCCTTACAGGGCCCCTGTTAATTTTAGCCCTTAAATTTTTATCTGCAATCAAACCCCTACACAAAGGGATAATTTATATCAAATATGTGCAAATCTGACATACCAGTTCTTAAGAAAACGATTTTAGTAATTCCAAATTTGTACCCTTTTGAGGCCCCTCCTGACCCCTTAAGACAGGAACCCAGTCATTTTTACAGATCTGAACCTCTTCACCTAACAATGCTTTTGTGAAGATATAGACAAAATCATTTCCATTTAAAAAAAAAATATATATATACAGTCAAACCTGTACTAACGATCACCTGTTATAAGCAGCCAGTTTCAGACCCTCCTGTCGAAATTTATTATATAATTTAACTGCAATAGGCGGTCACCTGGCCGACGCGGCCAGCGGCCAACATTTTTGGTCCCAAATGCATTAAAAACCTCCTAAAACGGCCACCAAATGAACAAATTTTACCGCAAAATATCGATTTTGGCATAAAAAAAATTATAAATCAAATAAATCAAATAATTATAATACATCTGTAATTTAAAATAAGTTTCTTTTAGTTTAAACTTTCTTAATTGGCCGTAAACAAACCAAACAAAGCTGTTATTGTGTTCTACATAATCGCCATTTTTCCGACTCAAACCAAACAAAGCTGTTACTGTGTTCTACATAATCACAATTTTTCCGACTCAAACATGAGTGTAGTGTGTGATAATTTTCACATCTCTATTTTTAGCTTGGTAAAATAGACAGATCAAAGTGTTTTGTGTAAACACGTTAACTGTGAAAAAGTCGACATATAAAAAGATTAAAGAAGCTAACGTTTTTGAGACGATAATTAGAATGGCAGTTTGTTCGTGCTTTTAACGAATGATAAGGAATTAACTCATTAAGTTCACACTTATAAAAAGCGCTAATTGTGGAAAAATATCAAATTTGGAAATGATTTATTGTGACTTAAATCATAAATGTTTTGATTGTCAGCGTGTTAACAATGCCACCAAAACGGAAGTGTTTGACTTTGGATGAACGTGTTGAGGTTGTGAAATTGTGCCAATATACAAAAATACTTCGCTAATCTGGGTGAAAATTGATGACCCTGTAGTAGGCAGCCACCTGTCTTAAGCGGCCAATTTGGCCCTTTCCCTTGGCTGGCTGCTTAAGACAGGTTTGACTGTATATATATATTATATTGACATGTGTCCCCTAATTAAACCCTCGGGGTTGGGTCATTTTTAACCCTAGGGACACCATTTGAACAAACCTAAGAAAACTATAGTTGGTCATCATTACTACAGTCAAACCTGTCTAAAGAGACCACTAAAGGGAAATCTGAAAAGTGGTCTCTTATTGGGGTCAAAAAAAAAATTTGTTGGGTCTTTTTTTTTGTCTTATATAATGCATGTACGTTTCCATCATTTTTAGGGCTTTCACCCGCTGTTCTAATGTTAGACATTTTCTCTTTGCTGAAAATATAGCAACGTTGATAGAATATCGCAGTATGAAACCACAATATTGAAACCCAGTCAAACAAACCTTGATATTCATTGTCTTACGTTTACTTATTTTTGTTGTAAAAACTTTCAAACTGTCCATGAAAACAATGACAAACTGTTTTGTCTTTAGTTTCCAATTTAATCTAATCAAAAAGCCGATCAAACCTATTTAATATTTTTTATCATAATAAAAACAAACAACTAACAAACCTCAAACTGTCCAATCTTTAATTCCAATTTTATTTAAGTAATTGATGATCCTTTAATCGTAATAAAACAAATAGCAAACATGTCAATTTATTCCACCCAAACAATGATCAAGCGTTGATATATAATTTGGGTTAAAATGTTTTAATTCTTATAACTTGTTATCAAACAATTATCGGCTTTTACCACGAGACACTGCAGTATTTAGCCTCGAGTTGTTTTTAGCACATTACCTCGGAGATCGGTAATTTTACACTTACACATTTGTCAAGTACACAAAACATGATGCTGAAATTTCACACCTCGTGTATTCGTGGTCGTATGTTAAAGGATATTTGTTGAAATTTGATGCATATTAAGCGATTGCTGGTTGCAGGGAGCAAGTGGTTGCTTATTGCATGTGTAATTATGAATGAAATTCGTTGGGTCGCTACTGCAAGTTTGACTGTACATAAACATTTTGAAAATCTGTTTAGCCGATCATGAGAAGAAGATTTTTTAAGTTTTGGACTATTTTTAGTAACAGTGGCCATCTTGAATTTCAGATAAAAAAAAAAAAAAAATCTTCTGTATAGTCTCCTATGCAATAGAAACATCCATGTGAAGATTCAGATTAATTGGCCTAGTGGTTTCAGAATAGATGAAAGAAAAAGAGAAATTTCTGTTTTCCCATAGTATCCCTATGTAAAATTTTAAGTCCCCTTACAGGGCCCCTATAAATTTTAGCCCCTAATTCTTATCTGCAATCAAACCCCTACACATAGGGATAATTTATGCCAAATATGAACAAATCTGACATACCAGTTCGTAAGAAAACGATTTTAGTAATTCCCAATTTTTACCCTTTTGGGGCCCCTCCTGACCCCGTAAGACAGCGGAACCCAGTCATTTTTACAAATCTTAACCTCCTTCACCAAACAATAATTCTGTGAAGATATAGGCAAAATCATTTCCATTTAAAAAAATATAAAAATATATATATAATGACATGTGATCACTAATTGAACCCTCGGGGCAGGGTCATATTCAACCCTAGGGACACCATTTGTCAATGAACAAATCTAACAAAACTATAGTTGGTCATCATTATTACATAAACATTTTGAAAATCTGTTGGGCCATTCATGAGAAGAAGTTTTTTTTAAGTTTTGGACTATTTTTAGTAACAGCGGCCATCTTGAATTTCTGATTGAAAAAAAATCTTCTGTATAGTCTCCTATGCAACAGTTACATCCATGTGAAGTTTCAGTTTAATTGGCTTAGTTGTTTCAGAGAAAGTGCTGCTAACAGAAGACAGACGACGGACAATGCGCCATCGCATAAGCACTTCTGGCCTTTGGCCAGTAGAACTAAAAATGTATGAAAAATTGAAAGGGTCATAAAATAATTTGTGCGCAACATGCCGACAATATAAACAACTAGGCTTGGTATCAATCGCTCTGGTGAAATTTCATTGAATTCCAGCCAATGGCTGCTGAAAAATAGCGACCACAAAAAATTTGTTTGAAAAATTCAAAGAGCCATCACTCATTGAAAAATTATTTTGCGCAACATGCCGACAATACGCACAAGGCTTGGTACCAGTCACCCTTGTGAAGTTTTATTGAATTCCAACTAATGGTTGCCGAGAAATAGCGACCACTGAAAATATGAATGAAAAATTCAAAGGAACATAACTCATTGAAAAATTCTCATGCAACATGCTGACAATATGCGCAACTAGCTTGGTACCAGTCACCATTGTGAAGTTTCATTGAATTACGGCCAATGGCTTCTGAGAAATAGCGATTATAAAAATTGTCCACAGATGGACCAGCCGACTTACTAACATGACTCCTATATATCCCCCATATACTTTGTACCTGGGGGTATAATAAAAAGAGCCCATAATTCTGCCTAAAATCAAAATGTAGTTATTCCACTTGGTCCCTCAAGTCCCATTAATGGTAGTGAATACTCACATTATGTTTGATAGACATATAGGTTGTTACCGAGATATGAACATGCCAAAAAAATATTTTTCAAAAAATCAGACAAGAGGGCCAAGATGGCCCTATATCGCTCACCTGAGTGACCTTGAGTCACCCAACTCAAGTAGATTATATAATACATGTACACTCAAAATTCCATAAAAACGAGACGGGTGAGTAGTTAGAATTTTGATTTGTTTTGAAGATGTAACAGATGCGTAGAAGAGTTGTGCGATAACAATAGTATCCTTGTGCGGATATCGGGATATCAGATATTGAAAGAAAGTTTTCACTATATATCCATATAAAGAAAACCAGCCTTCCCTCCTGGCCACTATGTTTTTCTACGAATCACAATGGCTGGAACAAATTTAGTAGAGGTTCACCCATGGTAAATGTCAGTGATATTACATCGAAATCAGGTCAGTAGATTCTGACAAGAAGGCTTTTGAAGTTTTTACTATAGCTGCCTATATATGGATGGACCGAAAATGAATTTCAGACATATGAAGGGCACCCAAATGGGCTCTCCTAAAATTAATTTTCACTACTGTTTTATGCATTTAAGCATACGACTGATTTGACTTTCTATTCAATATTAGAAGCATCTTCAGTTATTCTGATCTCATGATATGAAATTACTAACAAGATTACCGCGGAATGATATGTCTCGCCGTGTCCGCTTTGACTGTTAATACATACATCGAGTGAAAAAAATAATAAAAAATAGAGTTATCTTACTTGGTTAATGTAGTAGGTTTAATGGCTAAGAAATATTGTAGGAAGTATTGTGTGAAGTTTCGATCAAAAACACTAAGTGATTTTTGAGATATGAACTTGATGGTAGTTGCACACAAAACTTTAACCAGTATTTCTAAGTTAAACATATTTATAACAAAAAAAGAAAAAAAGAAAAAAATCAATGTAAAACATATTTAAAAAAAAAAGAAAAAAAGAAATAAGAAAAAATTAAAAGAAAAAAGAAAAAAAGAATAATTTTTTTTTTAAATAATTAAAAAAAAGAAAAGTACTAAGCATCTGCGTTGGTGTTAGTTGTAACTATGATCCAAGTATGAGTGTTCTAGCACTATTCCTTGTTGAGAAATAGTGTAAAAACGAAAACTTAACGTTGGAGGTCAATGCAAAATTCAGCATCAAACAATGTCGATGGACCATCAAATGTAGGTCACACTCAGCATCTGCAGTATATAATGTGATGCAGGGTGTTAGTTGTAACTATGATCCAAGTATGAAGTACTTGTTGAGAAATAGTGTAAAAACGAAAACTTAATGTTGGAGGTCAATGGACCATGAAATGTAGGTCACACTCAGCATCTGGAGTATATATTGTGATGCAGGGTGTTAGTTGAATGTATGATCCAAGTATGAGTGTCCTAGCACTTGTACTTGTTGAGAAATAGTGTAAAAACGAAAACTTAACGTTGGAGCTAAACATAAATGTTTGACACTGCCGCCAGTAAAGCAACACCTTAATCTCATCTCTCCTTCATCGCGGCCAGACAAAAATCACTTATCATGTTGAATTAATTATTATAACTATCAAAATCAGCTGCCTTGACAATTCGCTGCAAACACCATTCTGTTGCTGTTAAGAGTACAAGGTGCATTGTCTGGGTGGTATTCACTTTTCAGACCAGCATGTAATAATTCTGTTTTTATCTCATCCTGAACTTCTTGCGCAAAGTCGACCCTCCAAAGCTATTCAATCCAGCCAAGAGAACTTGGCAATATGATAAATAAATGAAGTCTATGATTACCTTCAAATATCTAGAAAAGTGCAACTAGTCAACTATATTTAAAATATTAAAAAATAATACTTAATTTATCTTAATTGTTGTTTTCGTACTATATTTAAATCAGGATATGACTGCCAAAGAAAATTATATGCTGAAAGCACACAACCAAAAAGCAAAAAGTTTATTACTATATTTTACCTTAAACTCGATTTAAATATCAATGTTCAAAGAAAATTCACATACAAACAGTTCCAATAACTGTAAATCTACAAAATATTTATAAAATTACCAGATCCTAATGCTGACATTATGCATAACGCGATCGATCGCGAATTATCTGCAAAAACATAATCAGAGTTTAGAAATTGCCACCATTATGACAAAGGGAGATAATATTTTTACTCTTTGTATTGGAGGATTTGAGAGACACCTGCAAAAAATGACATCATTTATGCTCAGGTGAGTGAACCTTAGCATAGATATCCAACCAATCATAGTGGTTTTTAAAAATAGATTAATTTATATTCAAAGCTATCAACAAATCACAGTAGAGGTTGGGTCTGCTTTAAATGTAAATTCATAGGTGCTTGGGTCCGTAGAAAATGCCAATTGATACAAGGTGGGGGTCAGTGAAATACAGGAATTATTTAATTGTGGGGCCGAAGTGTTCATACGGGCTATTTTTTAATTGTGGGTAATCAATTTCGAACTGCGGATCTCGACCCCTGGACAAAAATACCATGCAAATAGACATTGAGCGACAACCTCCTTTGCAGAGTTAGTGTTCGTTATAATGCAACTCATTAGAGTATATTTTATAGTATTTATTCTTTCTACATATCAATGCAATTATAATTATTAAACCATTTGCAAACTAGATATTGAACGTTCCTCCGCAATAAGTTATAACACGAGGAAATTCTTGTTGAATCTCCAAGGAATCTATTCATTGCGAATCGATCGCCAATTCCTTGTATAAGGTATCAAGGCATGCATGCGACTTCCTAATCTCGGTTTATACATCGGGCTATTTTCCACTATTTGTCGTGTTTTTTTAATTGGACGGGAAAACCCTGGGAACAAAGTGGATATTTTTCTATACAGTAAATATCTACATAAGCACTTGATAATAAAGTTTAATAAAAGTTTTACCCACCGACCCTGTTTTTTTTTAAAACAAAATCACACTTACATGGTTGAATTTTTACAAATAAAATAAAAATAGAATGCTACTTTCACCACTTTCATATTAATTCAGAAAACTTATTTGTGGTATTAGAGTAGTTGTTGTGATGAATAAAATTAGGATTCAGACTTATTAGGAAGTTAGACTGCTAGGTTTAGAAAAAAAACGGTTGGTTTGACAATATTACCATTAAAGTAAAAGTTTCGAGGCAGCTTAGAGTATTCCGTAGTTGGTTCTAAGAAAACTGTCTCCCCCCATGTTTGATTCTGGAATTGCCCTAATTGAATATGCACAAGAGATTTTCCAAAGTGACAATTTTGGGCATGTGGTGTGATAAACACCAATGGGATCAATTGTTTCCACTGATTAATTTCAGTCTATAAGCAACAGTTGGATTTCTGTCATATCAAATAGAGATATTTGCAGATTTGTGTATTGTGAAAACTTTCTAATGATTTTTACAATTTATTTTTGAAATGGAAGATCCTCGGCCCAAAGTAGCCATTGTGGAGACCCAAAGTTACCGTGTAAAATACCCGGCCCCCAGGCCTTAAGGTCAGCCTTGCAAACCCCTGGGTTTTTCATAACAAACTTTGGAGAACTTCATTATTTCTCAACAAATGGATATGAAAAATTTGAACATACAAAATAAATTCAAAGTAATGTGGTGTTAAAGTAACAGTGCCTGTACAAGACAGTTCCTCTATTGTTGTATTTGTAACAGGAAGGAGGGGTGTTGGCTGTGCCCTTGTCTTGTATTCTCTGTATCAATGTGCCAACATCCAGCACTATGAAAGTAAAGTCAATCAATATTCACATTTCATATCAAAGGAAAGATCTGTTACAGTTACTTGCAGGAGAACTATCATGCCTGTTGGACACACTAACACTAAACCACCAATGTGGCGCAAGGGACAATGTAATAGTTTATAAAGATGATACCATTGAAGAATATAATGCGTTTGGCAATAGAGTATCATTTGAATAGAAAACAGAAAGTATAAAGGCATTGGTTCCTTCTTTCTTATTTTTACAAGAAACAATTCCAACAGTTTTATTGTAAGTCAGTTCAGTTATGCTTTCTTATTTGATTTTGTTTGAATATATAGCATCATTTTTATACCATGGTAGACTAACAGACAATCAGTTAACAAAGCCGCTCTTTCCTGGGATTCTGAAAGGTTAACCAGTGCATGAGTATCTGCATACAACCAAAACAGCCGTGAGAGATAAATGGCAATAAGACACAATGTTGTACTTATATCAATCACCATGGAGACTAATAATAACCGGGCAGGGATTCCAACTCATGACGTCTGGATTGATAGTTAGACAGGCTGCAGACTGAGCTAACCTAGTCAAGCCATTCAGCTATGCAGGAAAACTGTATTGTGAGTTCTGAATTTACACTTGACAGAGATGATAGTTCTACAATTACTTTGATCTTAAAACAAATAGTAATTTTCAGTTAAAATAAATAGGTTTTGTTGCCATAAACATAACCTGTGACTTCACATTTCACTTAACCCTATGCCTCTCCAGAGACGACTTTTCACGCCTGTATCGGTAGCCTCTCAGAGACGACTTTCCACGCCTCTATAAATAGCCTCATGATCACAACAAATCCCGCCTTTATCGATAGCCTCATGATCACGACAATTCACGCCCGTGTATTTCAATCACAAAAATAACACACATAAACTTCATTTTCCGCAACAGGAAGTTCACATTTGTGTAAAATAACATTTCCCCAAGTAAAATTACCCACAACATCAGTGTTACTATTTAAAGTTTTTGGAAAAATAGCGTCCAATCGAACATACGGGCCAAGCGTGATCAAGCGAGGTCATCGCCAGTCTCATTATGTAAAGTGCTAGAACTTTCCATGATTTGCGTCAATAGCCTCATGATCATGACAATTCACGCCCGTGTATTTCAATCGCAAAAATAACACACAAACTTCATTTTCTGCGACAGGAAGTTTACATAAATTTTGTGTAAAATAACATTTCTCCAAGTAAAATTACCCAGGACATCATAGTGTTACTATTTAAAGTTTTTATAAAAATAGCGTCCAATCGAACATACGGGTCAAGCATGATCAAGCGAGGTCATTGCCCAGTCTCATTATGTAAAGTGTTAGAATTTTCCATGATTTGCGCGGGAATTTAAAAATAAATCGGGGTCAAATACAATTTTCTGAAAACAGAAGCAGTCTATTTTCGTGTTTTTGGAAATGTGCATCCCGCGTGACCCTTGAAAGAAAACAAAACTATGTTAACATGCAGCTGACTTTGGGCACACTTTTGAAGTTTTTGTGTTTTCACAGCTGACACAAATTCATGGGTTTATCACGGTGTCAAACTGACCAAACAGGGGGCAATAAATCACTGATATCGGTAAGATTTTGCCAATTAGGAAAGATCAAATAAGAATCCTGCTGTGTTTGAAAGATAGAACAATTTTTTTTCAATCGGTTATTTAATTAGAAACATACCCACTCGCAAAAAGATTTATAAATTATCGCTTCACAAGCAGATTGATTGTATTTTCAATATAAATAAAATTCTTACAGTATTAAAATGAAAAGTTGTTTTCTCGCTAGTATCGTAATTGATAGGATAATTTTTAATAAAGATTCATATTATTTCCATAGCATACGCATAAACAACAACCATAATGCATGTATTTATTAATTCCTGCACATGTTTTATACACGACGTCTACACGATTGCTATAAAATTACCCTAAATTTGGAACCGTGTGTTAAGTTTTAAATGTCACATTTCAGTGACGTCAGCGTGTACAAATAAAATACCAAAAATATGAAAAGAAATAGATCATACATGTCAAACGATGAAACGGACATTGAAATTTGAATAAGATTTTTTTATACGTAACTTTGTTTCCATCTTTTATGGAATTTTACTGTCACATGAGGTCACCAATAAACACTAGATTTGTGTTGTGTTTTTATTATGTAGATCTAGTTTGCATATACATTTAGATTTTATGTTTATTTCATTTAAAAAAAATAAAACAATCATTTAGATATAGATCTAGTTTTGATTGCTGTACATGTTTCTTTTTTTATTTCTGGAAATGAAATAAACCAAAAAAGTAAATTTTATGCATACATTTTTACTTCCTCTTATTTTCTGTTCCTATATTTCATTTAATATTTGCCTTACAATATTAAACTTTACACTGTGACAAAGAGAATTAATTTCTCTACAAAGTATCCATATACCAAAAAAAGCATAAAATGAAGTCTTAATGTTGGAAATATGTGTTAAAAGTAGCAAGGTGTCAAATTGTCAACATGTTCCTAATACCTTCATGGGGACAGTGTAATCTGGCTATCATTACCTAAGCGTGACAGATACTGAGATAAGGAGTACACAGTATTGGTTAGCATGGTTGATATGGTTATACCTATATGAGGCAAAGGGTTAATTCTGAAGTTTATATTTGGTGGCCAAGGAAGGATGATCAAGATAGGCCAGCAAGAAGTATACCATGGCTTTGACATAACAGGCTAAAAAATATTCATAGAAATAAATAGGTTTTGTTGCCATAAACATTACCTGTGACTTCACATTTCACTTAATTCTGAAGTCTACATTTGGTGGCCAAGGAAGGATGATCAAGATAGGCCAGCAAGTATACCATGGCTTGGACATTACAGGCTAAAAAATATTCATGGAAATATATAGGTTTTGTTGCCATTAACATTACCTGTGACTTCATAATTCCCATAATTCTGGAGTCTACATTTTGTGACCATGGAAGGATGATCAAGATAGGCCAGCTATAAGTATATCATGGCTTGGACTCCATTACACAAGATGGCTCTATTTGTCCCCGTCTCTAGCATTTGGAAGTGATTGTTTACAACTCTCCACCTAAAATTAAAAACAAGTTTCATTACTTTATTTCCCACAAGTTTTGGCAGTTTTTTATCAATGAAAATACATACATTAATTAATTCACATTGGCAGAAGCTACATTATTAACTAGCATTTAGCGAATAGTTTAAGGTCTAGTCGACTTGTTTTTTGATGCTATATTGCTGTACAAGATACACAAGAGGTCCAATAGGGTCCAATATTGCTCTACTGGTTCATCACCATTTTAGATTTTGTTATCACGAACATGTCCCCAACACATTTCATCAGGTTTGAATAACAAGAGGCCCAAGAGGGCCTGAGGATGCTCTAATGACTCGGAGTAGCCATAGCACTTTCTGAAATTTTTCAATATTTACTCTCTTTTGGGATCCTCTTAACAACTTATAGATAAATGCCCCCACCACACCAGTCAAGTGAACAAAAAAAAAATTAACTGCAATGAAAAGGAAATTCCCATACAATTCATCTGTAAAACAATAAAGTCCCTGTACAGAAGAACCCTTATACAATGCAGCCCCTTGATTTGTCAGAACATTAATCACCCACTCTTAGGGGATTGTTATGTGCAGAAATGCTTTAGATATTAAAAAAGACTTTTTTGTACACATGGATGCGAAAATGAAAATAATCAGTTTTCCCTATAATATTCCTATGTAAAAGTAAAAAACACTATACATCCCTGAGTGCTTAAAACTTAAAACGCTTAATCATACAGATAATTCATGTCAAATATGAACAAATTTGACTGACCAGTTGTTGAAAATAAGATTTAGTACAATGTTCAATTTTAACCATTTTTTTACTCCCACCCTGCCCCTTTTAGAAAGTCAATCCTTCGTATCGAATAAAATCTTATTTGTTATGACTAATAGATGTTTCAAAACTCAAACTGAATAAAAAAAAGATCATAAATGAATGAAACAAGATGTTGTCAGAAGACCACAAAGCCCGCCGATGGGATAAAACTCACCACCCATGCAAAGATTGAGATTGGAGACAAACACCAAAACTAAACGCAAAAGTTTAACCTGAGTGTCTATGAACGAAAAATTAGGTAAATAAAGGGCCATAACTCTGAGAAAATGCTACCCTGAGTTATGGTTCTTGTCTCTGTGTATTTCAATGATGATGGTGAACACACATGCAAAGTTTCATTCATATCCAATGAGTGGTTGCATAGATATCTTATCTGATATAAAAACTTTAACCTGAAAAATTAACTCTAAAAAGGGCCATTACTGTGCCAAAATGCAACCCAGAGTTATGGTTCTTGTCTGTGTGTGTTCCATTATTTATGGTTAACACACTTTGAGTGGTTGCATAGATATCTTAAACTTAAACACAACTAAACGCAAAGTATAACCTTGGTGTCCAAGTTCAAAAAGGGCCATAACTGTGCCAAAATGCAATCCAGAGTTATGGTTCTTGTCTCTGTGTGTTTCATTGATGATGGTGAACACACATGTGAAGTTTCATTCACATGCAATGAGCGGTTGCATAGATATCCTAAACTTAAACGCAACTAAATGCAAAGTTTAACCTGGGTGTCTAAGTCCAAAAAGGGCCATAACTGTGCCAAAATGCAATCCAGAGTTATAATTCTTATCTCTGTGTGTTCCATTGATGATGGTAAACACACATGCAAAGTTTTTTATTGACATCCAATGAGTGGTTGCATAGATAACTGAAACCAAAATGCAAAAGTTTAACCTGGGTCTACAGACGACGCCGGGTCCTTGGACTTCGTCCTGGCGAGCTAAAAAGTTTCATCAAACTTAATCTGAAGGAAAATTAAAGCTATTGAGCAGACACTGCGATTCTCCACCAGACAACTGCATTGAACTACTGTGGACCTCGGGGACAACTGGGTTACTAAGATAGACGGTATCAGAATAATAAATAAAGGAGATGGACATATAAACTTGATCGCAGCAGGATGCATCAGATAGATTTTGTAACCTGTACATATTGGTATGCTGAAAAACCTAAGTTCATTCACTCATTTCAAATTTGAACTGCTTATTTATAAATACATGTACCAATAAGCCACCATCATATCTGACTTAACACGGCTAAAAATATTCATAGAAATAAATAGGTTTTGTTGCCATTAACAATTACCTGTGCCTTCACATTTCCCATAATTCTGGAGTCTACATTTGGTGGCCATGGAAGGATGATCAAGATAAGCCAGCAAGAAGTATATTGATGGCATGGACTCCATTACATGTCATGACTATCTGTCCCTGTCTATAGCATCTGGAATGATTGTTTACAACTCTCCACCTATAAATAAAAGCAAGTTTCCTACAAGTGTTGTTGTTGTTGTTTTTTTGTTGTTTTTTTTTGGGGGGGGGGGGGGTGTTATTGCTGAAAATACATACAATAATTCACATTCGCAGAAGCTTCAATATTAACAAGGCGAAAATCTCCATTTTTCAATCAATCAAGGGCCATATCTCTTTAGGCTCTGATGTAGATAGTTCAAAAAGTCATCCAAGCCTTCATCATCAATAAGATTCTGACCAAGTTTGATACTATGTTTATAAGACAAAATGAAGTCATCCAAGGTCCATAACTACCAGTATGTCTATTCTGGTGTGATAGACAATAAAACCTGAACAAATCATCATCTCTATTGGGCAGTCACTTGTCTAAAGCAACCACATTTATTTACCATTTCTAAATTTTCTACACTTTCAGGGCTTTCATTAAGTTTTGAAGTAGGAGGGTGAAAAGAAAAAAGTAAAAGGGGGATCTGGGGGTCCTCAGCAAAAAATGGCAGAAACTCGGCTGAAAATAACCAGGTGAGAATAGGTGGGGGAAACCCCGGCCCTAGCTTCTTATTACAGTCCTGCATTTTCAGAGCAAATTAACCTGTATTAAGCAACAACCAGTGTTAAATGTCAACTTTTGCTCTATTCCTTGACTGGCTGCTTAAAACAGAATTGACTGTACAAAGGGTCAAGAATTTGTCCAAACTTTCGTAGACATAAGCGTTTTGACCACAGGTTTGGTCACAATCAGATGAAAACTGAACATGCTACAGTGCTTATGAGGCAAAAATCAGCAGTATTTTTATATCAATCAAGGGTCACAACTCTGTCCATTCTGGTATGATAAAGGATTCAAGGACTCACGTACATAAACATTCTGAAAGTGCTTCAATGTTTACTGAAAAGTTGACAGACAGACGACAGATGACAGACAAATTACCCTGACACAAGTCCTTCTGGTCTGTAAAGTTAAAACTACAACAATATTTTGTCAGGAAGAGGGAACATCGAATACAAATACTTATAGATGGAAATTTAAAGTAACTTATCAACCAGTTAAAATCAATACAATTTCTCTTAAAAAATATAATGATATTGTGGATCCCAGGAACAAAGATTAGGTCCAAGAAAAAGTCAAGTATTGTTCAAAAGGTTAATTTAATCCCTCAAGGACATGTATAGAAGGATATGAAACTTGCATCTCCTGACTAAATGTTGTTGAAACAGCACACAAAGGATTCAGTATTTGCAAATCAATCGTTCATAATTCACAGGCAACCAATTTCTTGTACATAAACTGTAAGTTGTTGGTAATCTTAGATGTTTAAACAAGTTTCGATCATGCAATTTAAATGCTTTTGAATTAAAGATATTGAGATTTGAAGGAAAATTATTGTAATTCGTCGTTATTTTAGCTGCAGTATACAAATTTTGTAATCACCAGTACTTCAACAATTTTAAACACAAATTTCTGGGAATGGTATGTTTTGATGACAATTTCATTCTGCAGTGTAAGAATTTTGATTTGTGGTCCTGAGATGAATGGAAGTTTAGCTAATTAAAATCAAGATATTGCGAGATTTTGCGTGAATACGCGAGCATTCACACAATCTCAATCAGTTGCCTTTCCTTCTCTTTAAAATTCCTTGAATCCCTGGATTCGATTCCCAACAAGATCATATCAAAGACTTTTAAAATGGTACTAGAAACTTCCTCCCTTGGCACTGCATTTAGAGATTAGTTTTAGATCTGGTTGGCCTGGTGTCAGTATGTGAATGGGTGGGGTATCATATCATGTGTCTGCGTTATGTTACTCCAGTGTAGCAGTGCTCACGATCCTGTCTCAAGTAGATACTGTCACGATATGAGTGAAAAATTGTTTGATAGTAGGTGTAGAGGTGATGGGGTACCCTTGAGTAGGTTCAGGCTACGCGACTGACACCTATGATTTTAACAGGATTTTTTTCTTCGTAAACTAAATCTCAGTTTTCAGTTGCATAGCTGCTTTTAGGCACAGGCCCTATCTTACTTAGCTTTTGGATAGCTATTGATATATAGTAAACAATGGAAAGGTAGGACACTTCAAAAAGACTGTATCTGGTTTGAAGAATATATAGGTGTGAAGGGAGAAACCCTAAATTAAATCCATGGACAAAATCATAATAAACCTACTGACTAATGACGGTCTCTTTGAAAACAGTATTAAGCAATAAATATGTATTTTTCCGCGAAATGCAAGTTTCTTTATGGAGGCCGTACACATCCGGTAATGACAAGGAGTGAATATGTCATCATTGCATGATTAGCCAAAATTTAAACCTTACATTTTGAAGG
Organism: Panopea generosa; assembly: GCA_029582155.1. Classification (NCBI taxonomy): domain Eukaryota; kingdom Metazoa; phylum Mollusca; class Bivalvia; order Adapedonta; family Hiatellidae; genus Panopea; species Panopea generosa. The sequence continues at coordinate 33,001,865 of CM055908.1, read as the reverse complement.
TTTGAAATTTGGTTAGAATATATCAGAAATATTACATAATAAACATGAAAACATGTCAAATTATATATACCCTTGGTGAAAACAATTAAATAGTTATTGTTTCATAATGTTCAACTATCATTTAACGTTATCATGTGTGTACGGTAAGACTGAAAACTTTATTTCCTGCCATCTGTCAAACTGCACATTGTCATGATAACCAATCAAAATCATACAAGGTTTTCGCACCTTGCAATCAGAAATAACTTGGCAATGCAAATGTTGGAATTGTTTAGGAAAGTAAAATATTAATTTTATATGTAAATTATAACTTATCTGTTGTTATTACATGATGTGTATGTTTAGAATATTATTTTTTACTTACGCTATAACTTTATTTCACTGAAATCTTTCATGGATCATGGATTCAGACATTTTGGTATTTTTGAAGTGTCCTACATTTCCATTATTTACTACAGATAGCTATCCAAAAGCTAAAGTAATACACGGCCTGTGCTTTTAGACATAGCAAGTCCCACTGGGTGCTGTCCCCTTGCATCTTGGAGCCAACACTCCGGGCCTACAAATTGAAAAGGGTCAGCTTCGCCCCTGGTTTCTTTCATTATGTCAATTAGAAATAATATTTCTACCTTTGACTCGATATCCTCTCGTCGGGAACGAAATGGGAATTTGCGTTTCTGTATTGAAACTGAAACTGAAACTGGCAATCTGTACCCGCAACTTACCACGACCATCGAAAACACATGACGCACGAGTTCTGTTAATTGCTGACTGATATTTACACAATATATCAAGCGAAATTATACGCATAGCTTTATAACCAGACAAAATGTATACTTACTTAACATTCTAAGCTGGTCATGTTAATTAAACTACAATCCGTAATAAACAAGTAAACACCGCCATTTTATCACGTGCGTTTCTTGCCTGTTCATCCGGGCTTTTTTGTAGACTGATCCCCGGTCTCATATAAAGACGGGAAGGCATCGCTGAGAGCATTTTGGGTCCGAGAACCAGGCTAGGCTTTTTGTCGAACGGTTTTTCATAACCCTTATCAAATTCAGTGGGCCAAATGACAAAAAAACAAATGACAAATTTTCTGGTTAATCTAGTTTCTTAAACGATTAATTTATTAAGACATGGTGATGAATTTATATATTCAGTGCAGATATGTCCCCCACCTAGGTTGATAAGAGCGACTCATAAATGGGGTTAATGGTTTAATTTTCTAAGACAGGCCCATGGACTATAAACAATGAAGTCAAATAGCTGGTAAGGCCTGTGGGATTAGGGATTAGTTTAATAATGCCAGTTACTTAATTACAGCAAGGAATTAGAGATAGAAGGAATTGCAATTGACGCCGATATCCTATTGGGTTAACACCACAATAGACACATTTTTCATTTGATATATAACAAAAATAAAGCAGTGGATTGCATTGTTGATGGATGAAAATTTGGATTTTTTTAATTTTATGTTCTTATAAATGTATAGTGGGTTTGAGCAAGGACTTATTCAGTACAGGATAGGAAACTTGCATCTCCTGTCTTTACAATTCCTTGGTTTTTAAGACTCAAGACAGCAGCTGTCATTATTGTGCGCATCATCAATCTCGCAGAGATCACATGGGTTGGGAGGGATGCAGGGCCACTGCATGCAGACCTATTGGATAAAGAACAAGAAAAACAAAACACATTCTGATGTTGATTGATCACTTTACTGGTGTATATATATTTTGTACATGAACATGTTCATTAATTAATACAACAAAACGCTGCAATGTCCTTTTACCCTGTTTGACCTACCATTCTAGATGCACTCTGTGAGGTAATACAGATACATATGCGAGGCTCACCGTGCTGGCGGATAGAGCAAAAAACATATAAAAGTAAAACCCAAAGTATAAACATAGGAGTAAAACATTAAAAGCATTTCTTTATGGTTTACTTCAAAGCAATGTACGGCGACCAATGGTTGAAATTTCTCAATCTGAACTCAATGAACAGTATGTTTCATTTTTACATCACAAACTTGAAAAATTTCCATTTGAATTTAAAGCATTTAAACTTTGAAACATATTTTTACCAGATATTATCGGTCAGGTAGAATGAATATTACTACAAAATGGTATTAATTGTTCTTATAATGTAAACTCAGTAATACACATTAGTTTATACTAATTTATTTTAGCTCGATTGCGATGAAAGCTCAGAGCTTATATGAACCACTCTAGAGTCCGTTTCCTGGGTAGAACCAGTACTGAGTGTTGTTTTATGAGAGGCGTCGGGTCGACCGGGGGATCGAACCCGCAACCTCTGGCGTGAGCGGCCAACACTGTATCCATTAGACTACCGCCCCGCTAATACGCATTGTTAGAAAATTAGCAAAGTTATTGTTTCAGTCAAAAAGTTTCACGTGTTTGTATGATTACAATTTTAGGAAGAAAAACATGAATTGTGTATCATTTGTACATTTGTTTTATTGTAATATTTCTACTTCATTTCTCAAAATCTGTTAAATATGATTTGAAAATTCCTAAAAATGGATGAATTGGGTGGGCAAATTTCAATGTAAAATTTTAATGAATGAACACTTTGAAAAATATTTATTTTTAAACTTTTACATGTGTCAAATACGGGAAGTTATATCCCCATATTTTTTGCCCATCAAGTATTATTGCATACCGGTAATATCTAAATGTTGTCTGCTTTGGTATCACTAAATTTGTTTTGATTTCCTCACATGCTGAAAAATTGGTTGTATTGTCCAGATTTTGTATGCCACCAAAAACAACTGTTTGATCTCCTGATATCTAATGTTTACAACACGCCACTTAAAATGTATATATAAAAGCACATATCAAGCCTCACATATATATTTATACTTGATCCTTAACATATATGCAAGAGTATTCTAATATCTGTCTTATTTACTATGTAGAGAAACATGTGTAGAGAAAAAATAAATTTTTACATATAGCATTTTCCTTTTTCTGTTTCTTTTTATGCAAAAAGAGGAATTCTGTCTTCAATTTTTCATTTCATATTAATAATTTTACTGATAACAAGATTTTGGTAAATGTAATACTTTTTCCGTAAGTTTTTTTAATTATCCTAAAAACTGAGAAAAACAAAAGAATAAACCAAGGATATGCTTTCTCCCTTTTCAATTTAAAAGGAATCTAAAAGAAAAAACAGAAAAGAAATTAACATTAATCTTGTATTGTATAGTATACTATATTATAAACAGTGCTTCAAAAACTATCACCATTTTAATACCTAATTTACGTGTGATTTAAGTATCAATTTGCTGTATAGTATCTATATAGTTCAGTTCAACTTCATTGATATATTATCAAACATTAATTGAACAATAACTAATTGAACAGCAGTTTGTAGAGATGGACTATTTACAAGTATTGCACATTCATTGTTAAAGTGAAAGTAATAAAATAAGCTGAATCAAGAACAGGATAACGCAATTATATGCACCCCCAAGGCAATGTATAAAGAAAGTGTCATATCTTAAAAACATGTCAACTTAAGGTCCATACTTTACTGACATATATAGTTCTTTACCAGTGAAAATTTTACGAGGGTTCAGCTATCTTCATATAAATAAATAAGACTATACAGCAGTGTTGCACTCAACCACTGAAATGTTCTAATCCAGTTACATAATACTACGTCTTGTATATATTAAACTTAGTGATTCAAATGTCTGTTACATTTTTAAACAGTTGTTTTTTTCTCTCTATTCTCACCATTTTGTTTTGAAAGTTTTCAGATCATAAAGCCCTGCTAAACGTTTTGACTGAATGACCAATGAAAACCAGCTTATCAGCCATAACAGCCGTCGAACGGACCAAGCTCTCTCGATTGGGTCCATTAAATAGCAATGTTGGGAAAGCCACATTTGAAGACGTTGAGTTGTCAGTTGCTTCAACTGAAGTTTGAATGACGTCACAGTGAACTAAGCATTCAATTGCTACATGTATCAACTGTGGAACAGGCATAGAATTTCCTGCTTTTACATTGGGTGTTAATAGACCTGATTCGGGAGATATCAGGTTCTGGGATAGACTAGCCAAAACATTGTACATTGTATATACAACTTGCAATGAAGACTTCTAGCTGTATATTAATTATTTGAAGCTACTGACAATGACAACAGGGTATATGACATGTAAAAATGAACTGCCATTCTGTAGTCTGCACTATGTATATATTTCTCTTTGTCAAGTCATTTGAATCAGCTTTCAATGATCATTGTACATAATAAACCAGTCACATGTTCTGTGTACCAACATGATTTGATCTGACATAATGTAGAGATTGAAAACGTGTCATGTAAGGCGTAGTAGTGTTTCACTTTTAAAGATGAACACCAAAGTCACTATCTCAAATTAAAAAAAATATACTCAAACCAAACAATTCAATATTGACTAAAATATATTTCCCTCATTTTTTCATGAAACTGCCTGCAATCTTAATAATTATATGTATATAAATTTCACAGACTGTGATCTCAACTTTAACTCAAACTTTTTAAAACTTACACATGCCATAAATGCCACATTGATGATTATTGTAACCATGGTTTAAAGTAAGAGCTTAAATCAAATCTATTTTTGTCATTTAAAGATTCTGTTGAATGAAAATAAGATCACTATCAAGAACAAATAAAAATAAATAAAACATACACATTCATATCAAATAACAAATAAAAATTAAAAAGAAATTCAAAAACAAACTACTTGTCAGCAGGTGCAAAAGGTCAATATTAACTTAATCCAAGAGCTCTGAGGCAGTTAAAACATGTTTCCACCATTACAGTGGTTACAACATGCTAAACTATTCGCAATTTGGAGCCAATCAAATGATGTGAGTGGCATAAGCAGCTGTCTCAATATCACTTACCTCTCACTGCTGAGGTCATAGGTTTGAATACCGCTTGCTCCAAATGACTTTATGTGAGAAAGATTAGCAGTTACATGCAGAAGGACATGGTTCAATCAGATGCATTCCGAACTTCCTCCATCAATGAAATGGATATGCCATATATAACCCCAAATGTACTGAAAATGGTGTTGAACCACATTCTAAAAAAAAAATTAGCAGTATAGTAATGATACGCTAACAACTATGTTATTTGGTTATGATTTTTTTTCAAAATAATTCATTAAAATTAAAGTTTTGACTACAAATAAGTAGAGGAAAGGTTTCGATAGGACATATAGCAATGAAACACAATATATAAATAACAAACAAACGGGCAAAATACCAGTAAGAAGTTAGAAGTTGGTTTGATGTTCGAATTTTGTATTTTGATATTTTAAGATGCAACTCTTCAGCGCTTGATCCCGTGGTGGAGCATTGAACACAGGAGCAGAAGGTCGTGGGTTCAATCCCCCATGGCTATGTGTGGTGTCACTGAGCAAGACACTTTATCGATATATGCTTAGTGTTGGTTCTGCCCAGGAAGACTTCAAGCGTGATTTGTATAAATTGTAATAACTTATTTCAGAATCAAAGTAAAATAAATACTCATTTGAAGCTTAGATAGTTACAGTAGTGTTGCAAGGGCAATGTTTTATGTTAAATATTAAAATACGAAACACGAATATCAAACTACCTTTAGTTTGTCAGATAATATGCCATATAGTGCTCATTTAAATGTGCTTATGAAAAGGAAGCTAATGTAGTAAAATTCATATTTAAACCTTTACTTGCCTCTAGGTTCTACAGCAACCATAAACAATACTTTTTGCCTATACAGTTATAAAGTTGTGTTCAATTAATGAAATGAGATAAATGAAGATATCATCTGGGAGTTAACCTCCCACGTGCAGGACCTGATTATCTATGTAAACAATCAAATGCGCTTTTCCACGAAAATTGAAACATTATGTCAATGTTTATATCAACTGACAAATCCATATCTGTGACAATGAAAAACAAGAGTTGTCAGAAGACAACAAAGCTCGCTGATGGGATAAAACTCACCACCAATGCAAAGATTGAGATTGGAGGCAAACACCAAAACTTAAACGCATCTAAACGCAAAAGTTCAACCTGGGTGTCTACAGACAAAAAATTAAGTCTTAAAGGGCCATAACTGTGCCAAAATGCAACCCAGAGTTATGGTTCTTGTCTCTGTGTGCTTCAATGATGATGGTGAACACACATGCTAAGTTTCATTCATATCCAATGAGTGGTTGCATAGATATCTTACATGATAAAAAACTTTAACCTGAAAAAAATTAAGTAAAAAAAGGACCATAACCTGTGCCAAAATGCAACCCAGAGTTATGGTTTTTGTCTCTGTGTGTTTCAATGATAATGGTGAACACACATGCGAAGTTTCATCCATATCCAATGAGTGGTTGCATAGAAATCTTACCTGATAAAAATCTTTAACCTGAAAAATTAAGTCGAAAAAGGGCCATAACTGTGCCAAAATGCAACCCAGAGTTATGGTTCTTGTCTGTGTGTGTTCCATTGATGATGGTGAACACACATGTGAAGTTTCATTCACATCAAATGAGTGGTTGCATAGATATCTTAAACTTAAACGCAACTAAATGCAAAGTTTAACCTGGGTGTCTAAGTCCAAAAAGGGCCATTACTGTGCCAATATGCAATCCAGAGTTATGGTTCTTATCTCTGTGTGTTCCATTGATGATGGTGAACACACATGTGAAGGTTCATTCACATCCAATGAGTAGTTGCATAGATATCTTAAACTTAAATGCAACTTAACTCAAAGTTTAACCTGGATGTCTAAGTCCAAAAAGGGCTATAACTGTGCCAATATGCAATCCAGAGTTATGGTTTTTGTCTCTGTGTGTTCCATTGATGATGGTGAACACACATGTGAAGTTTCATTCACATCAAATGAGTGGTTGCATAGATATCTTAAACTTAAACGCAACTAAATGCAAAGTTTAACCTGGGTGTCTAAGTCCAAAAAGGGCCATAACTGTGCAAAATGCAATCCAGAGTTATGGTTCTTATCTCTGTGTGTTCCATTGATGTTTTTTCATCAAGTATTTTCATTCTAGTGATACATTCTTTTAAACGTCATAAATATTACCGGGTATGTTACATTTTACAAAACCTATATAAATCCGATCAGATGATTATTTTCATTTCAAATAAATCAGGCTATGCCATATCAGGAACAATCCTGCATTATCTCCTTATTGCCATCTATCCACATACAAAGTTTACAAACCTAGCTTGGGTACTTTTAGAGGTATCTTTCCGGATGGACAGATGCCGGACAGATGGAGAGAAAACCTATCGTCCCATCCAGTGAAACTGGTAGGGACTAATAATGACAGTATGATTGTTATATGCTCATAAACCTGTGGTCAAATCTAATATATATATATGTGTATAATAAACATAAAAATTGAAGAAAAAAAAAACAATAAAAAAAACACTCTAGAAATAATTTATGGTGGGCAACCACTTGGAAGATGTCAAAATAACGAAAACTGTCTCATAAAAACATCAAGGTAACTTTCCCAAATTGGAGCATTTCGCTCGTTTTGGAACATTCATTCATGAATCATGCAATCATTTCATAGCAGCAAAATTACAATAAATTGTATAATAATAACATATAAATATAATAATAAAATAAAAAAACAATGTTTTTCTCGAACTAAAACTTACCTATACTCTCTCAACTATATTGCCCATTTTATATGATGACACAACTCACATATACTTAGTTATTTTAAATGGTGATCTTCGCAATTTTAACGAATTTTCAGTTAACTCTACTTCTGAAACCAAATACTGTATATATATGATAAAGACTTATTGTCTAGCGTGCATCAGAAACATCCATGTGAAGTTTGCGTTTTACTTGCCTGGTTGTTTCAGAGAAAAAGCTGTTAACAGAAGATGAAAAACAACAGATGGAGGACAACAGACAATATACCATCGCAATAGCATTTTTAGCCTTTGGCCAGTAGAGCTTAAAAAATAACAAAATTGCTTCAAACTTTAATTTTTAATTTAATATCAATTGAAATTTTATATTCTTATCACAATTAATTCTACCACCTCCATCATAATTATTTTAGATATTTCAACATCAGTATAAAATATCAAACTTAAAATGCTGTTTAACTGCTATTAGAATCAGAATTTGACAGAAACTATTGAATCGCATCATTTTTTTTATTTTTTTCGATTTGGAACATACAAGTTCACTATACCTGGATTTGTCTATTTCACAACTATAATCAAATATTCGTACATCACAAATACACACTTATACACCTTTATTCACCAATATACAAGTAATACCAGTAATAAAATGTTAAATTATCAAAATATGACAATTTATCTATTTAATGACATTTTTATAACAATGATGTTAATTATTCCCAAATATTGGTTCTTTGTGAAAATAAAATACATGTATCTGTGAGAATTTTTTTTTTATCATTTACAAAATCAATACACCGAGTGTATGAATCCAATACGGTAACGTGAAACTATGTCGTCCTATTTTTAAATGGAACCTACCATATTAGCGATGTTTTGTAGTAAGACAGCAAATTTATGTGTTACATAAATTATACAATAAAACTGATATCAATATAATGTACTAGACGATTTTACTACATGTATAAATACAAGAATTCCGCGGAATGATATGTCTCGCCGTGTCCGCTTTGACCATTAATACATACACGGGAGAGAGAAAATATTTAAATATTATATTCATGCAAAACTTTAACCAGTATTTCTAAGTAAAACATTTATAAAAAAAACCAAAAACATTTAACCAGTATTTCTAAGTAAAACATTTATAAAAAAATAAAAAAAAATATTTTTTTTTTATTATTTTTTAAATAAATTAAAAAAAAGAAAGGTACTCAGCATCTGCATTATATAATGCCAGGTGTTAGTTGGAATTATGATCCAAGTATGAGTGTCCTAGCACTAGTACTTATTGAGAAATAGTGTAAAAATGAAAACTTAACGTTGGAGGTAAATGCAAAATTCAGCATCAAACAATGTGATTGGACCATGAAATGTAGGTCACACTCAGCATCTGCAGTATATAATGTGATGCAGGGTGTTTGTTATAACTATGATGCAAGTATGAGTGTCCTAGCACTTGTATTTGTTGAAAAATAGTGTAAAAACGAAAACTTAACGTTGGAGCCAAATATAAATGTTTGACGCAGCAACCGCCGACGGAAAAGCAACAATCAAGATTACTTGCCTCTCACCGCTAAGGTTGTAGGTTCGGATCCCGCTTGCTCCAAAATTTTGTGAGAAAGTGTGCCGGTTACTTGCGGAAGGACGGTGGTTCTACTCAGTCTGACTCAGTCTGAGGTCTTCCTCCACCAGTAAAACTGGATATGCCATATATAACCTGAAATGTGTTGAAAATGGCGTTAAACCCCATTCAAAAAAAAAAAAAAAAAAAAACATTTTACAATCTATAATCATTATATCAATACACTGAGTAACAATATTACATCACAGATGTTGATGCAAGCTTGTTGCCTGGTTGTTCATGACCATGCAATAAAACCAGCAATACTTACATAATTATGCACTGTAAAGTAATGATAAAAATGTCATTCTACTCCAGTGCCTGACAATAATATTAGCTACCTAGTCAATAATACTTCAGAGAAAATAAAGACAAGGCTTTCTTTGGGCATCATAAAAAAACAGAATTTTGCTTATTGTTTTGTATGTAGTAAAACAAACTATCAACTACATAATGTAAAGTCTGCATCAATGCATGATCGATGTATGAAGACAAATGTGCTAATACAAAAAACAAAAATAATAATAAATCAACATTCATAAACTAACAGAGAAGCACAACGTTACTTGAAAAAAAGCAATCAAAGTCATCAATAATTTTACCGCCCAATCAAAGTAAATATCTATATCTATATACAATCACAAGTCTTTATAGAAATATTTCAAAAGGACAGTGGCAATTTCACTACCTCCAAACAGGTTTTACATTCATTTTTTTACTTCCAGAGGCTTCACCTACATCGCCAATATTTTTTCGAACTTGGCAGTAAAATTGCATATTTATATCAAGCATCATATGTTATGTATATCCTGTTCAGTAACTTATATTGTATTTTGTCTCTGTCGAGTAAAAACTCTTTTGGCCAGCAATAAAGTCACTCATTGGCCAGCATCAGGTTATCAGCTAAAACATTGATAAATAAAACAGAAAATGCCGACCTGTGTATTTACGAATTTCTCAGAAATAAGATAAATCAACTATTATTTACGAATGGGACCTTCCTCTTTGTGATTCAATAAACTTTGCATCATTTACTGAACAGGAAGTTATAGGTGATGCATCTTAAAGGTCAAAATTAAATATTACTTATTTCCCCGCTCTCTTCCTACCCGTAAAAACTGCATACTCAATTTTTTTTTTAGATTTTAAAGGCATAGTGCCACCATTGCGTAAAGGAAGTGCTTCCGTGGGGTAGTCGCATAATGGCGGTTATAAATAATCCTCAATTCTTCTTTTTTAAAAATGCATTTTCCTTATTTTAATGCTCATTTTTTTATTTGAATGGCATTATTGATGTATTTTGAACATTTTGATAGCATTGTCATGTTTGAATTGTGAATTTAGAAAAAAAAAATGATGCTTGGAAATTGGGGTATGAATTCATGTTTCGGAAGTCTACTTTCACTTTGTCACCAGTGTACACACTGAGCAGAAAAAAAATCTCTTATATGACACATGACCCCTATTTTTCTCATCATATTTTGATAGTGCAGAGGTTGACAAACAGTAAAATGTAGGTTTCACTTCTTTCATTTGGGACTCTCTATGAATGACATGCCTTCAAACTTTTATTATTTACTATAGAATAAAGAACAAAAATCAATGGTGGGGTTACACCTAAAGACAGTAATTTTTTAGTCCAGGTAGTTATATTTATTGTATTTTTGATGTAATTTTTTTCTATATTTAAAAAAATGTCATCCCTATCTACCTACCAAGTTTTGAAACTAAGGATCAGGAGAAACAAACAAACATTATTTTAATGTTGGCTTAAGTTACATTTCAAAATTCCTGGCACACAGTCATAACAAAACACAGACAGGGGATGGATCTTTGTTGATGGGTGTACAGTAACATGCTCAGTGATTATAACGTCTATAAATGTGGCACAGGAGACAATACCAAGGAGTGTTATTTATGATAATGCAACGGTTATACCATAGACATTTAAATTGGTTAATTGAGATATCATATAAGTTTGGAGAATATCGAATGAAAAATGCTGCTGTACGAATGGAAATGACTTCAAATAATTCAATTTTTGATGGTTCAAGGGCCAATAAATCCAACATTAATTATCTGATTTGGCCAGTTCAAAAACTTGTCCAAGATATTATGGTTATACATCCACTACTAACTAGTGTGCAAGTTTGGTGAAGATCATATAAAACTGTATGTTCTAGAGTGCCCAACATCAAATAATGCATTTTTTGACAATTATAGGACCATATTTTATTGCCAATATAAATATTAAAGTTCTCTCAACTTGGATTCGGGGCAGATTTTAAAATATTATCATTCTATATACCTATTTTCTCAGGGTGACATCAAAGTTGTCAACAAAGTTAAATGGAACATTTGCAAACATCAAGTTTGGAAAATGTTTAATGTAAAATAGAATTGCCTCAGTATTGTCCGGATTAAACTTAACTTAAAACTGTCTTATGTCCATGCAAATAAAGTTATACTATTTAAATAATGGTTAAAAATCCTTCAATATCTTGGATAATACAATGAGCGTACAGTCTGGTCAAGGTCAATAATGATTGAGTATGTCATTGACATATATGAGAAAAAATAGAGGTCCCAATGCATAGCCCTGTAGTACTCCCAGTTTAACAGACTTCAATAACGAACACGAAGATTGGGTTACTACCCTTTGTTCCCCGTTATTAAGGTGGTCTTTGACCATTTTAAAAGAAGGGTCATAACTTAGATAGTTCAAGGACTTGTCCAAGATATTATAAAACTGTAAAACTACTGTGTACTTATACATTTAGTGAAGATTCAATGAAAAATCTGGATGCAGCGTACAAACAAAAACATTTACGCTCAAACGGGCAACGCACACATGAGGGCAACATTGGCCCTAAAATCGCTCCCCTTGTAGCAGAGTAGAAAGTACCAAAGGTGGTTATATTTTAAAAGGCACTGGGCATACCTCAGACTTTTGTCAGTTGAGATTTTATAGATATAATATAACTATTGTCTCAATTTTGTGAAGATAAAATAAAAACTGCAGCTGTCAATGTGCATAAACGTTCATATGCATGAAATGCAATTTTTGACGATTCAGGGACATTTTTTGATATTGTCCAGATATTATGGTTACATAACTTACTGTGTAAATAGACCGAAAATTAAATGAAAAACACAATTTAAGTTAACGAGGACCGAAAAATATAAACACTGCAAGTAATAAAGTGTACAGCACAACAAATAACATAATTCTTTATGATTCAATGGCCACAATTCCGATAATATTTATCTGAATTGACCAGTACAAGAATTTATTAAAGATATATATGTTATATAACTATATGTAAGTTTGGTGGACATCAGATGGAGTACTTGACTGTGAGTACTCGAATGCACATTACATCAAATAATGCAACTTTTGAGATTCAAAGGTTGTAACTTTGTCACTAATTATCCCATTTGGGAAGTTCAAAAACTTGTCCAAGACCTTGTTGTTAAATAACTATTGTGTAAGTTTGGTGAGGATTAAAAGGACAAGTTAAAAATGTAGGTTCTAGAGTGCACACATGGGCAAATAATGTTTCAAGGGCCATAACACTGGCATCAATAGTCCAACTTGGCTAGTTCAAGAACTTATCAGAGATATTATGTTTATATAACTACCATACAAGTTGAAGATCCAGTAAATATGCAGGTGCTAAGGTGCAGGTAGAGAGCACAAAACACCAAACATTGCAATTATTAATGGTTCAAGGGGCATAACTCTGACATTAATTATCTGATTTGGTAAGTTCAAGAACTTGTCCGAGATATTATGTTTGTAAGTTTTGTGAGGATATAATAAAATCTGCAAGTCAACATCAATTAACTCAATTACTGACAATTAAATGGCTTTAACTCCAACATTATTTTCTGCTCATGATCCATTGCCCCAGATATTTTGGTTATCAACTACCGTTTAAGTTTGGTTAAGATCAAATACAAGCAATGTTTCCTCGACAATATTTATTTGATTTGACTTTATCAAGAACTTGTCAAATATAATATTGCTAGAATGCACACAATGTCAAGTAACACAAATTTTAATGATTCAAGGTCCATTACTTTGATATCAATAATCCAAAAATTGGCCAGTTCAAGAACTTGCCCGAGATATTTAAGTTATATAACTACAGTGTAAGTTTGGTGAAGATCAAAAGAAAACTGCGAGTAGAGTACAGTAATTAATCAATTCGTCAGAAATATTATAGTAATTATACTATGTAAATTTGGTGAAGATCCAGTTAAAACAGGCTTCTGGAGTGCTCACAACAAAATATTTATGGACGACAGATACAGGTAAGACAAAAATATATTTCTGCTTGTCTTTCATACATAATTCTAAGCATTTGTTTCTTTTGTTGTCAACCGTAAAATCCTATTGTCATCTTCAAGAAATAAAAGTTTGAAAAACACTCATAATAAATGATAGTTAGCTATATCTGAGAGGTTAAAATGTGTACTCTATGACTGTGGGTCAAAACAATAAAAAATCTATTGAAAAATACGTCTTATCACAAGTTTCTCATCTGATTACACCAGTCACTTCTTTAAGAATTTATAAATGGACTAAACCTTTAAAAACTTGAGATAAACAAGATAACCCTTGCCTGTTTGGATTATTTACATCAAATATGAACATATTTGGCTTATCAGTTTTTGAGAGGAAGATTTTTTAATATTCATAATTGTATCCATTTTTCCTGAAAAGACTCATTCACAATGGTTATGACTCGACAATAATCACGATCTCACTAGGCCTCAATGAACCCTGTAAGCTCCTTCATTTTAATTAACTTGAAACCCCTAAGGCCATTATAAATTAATTATTATCCAATTTTTTCTTAAAAACGGGGAGGGCGGGAGGATTTTATTTTTTATTTATATTTTGAAATATTTTGATGTTGTTTTAATAAAAAAATAATATTATTTTAATTTATTTTTTTATGAAAATAAAAAAACAGTTGGGGTAAAGTAAAAATTAGGGGGTGGGTGGGGATGACAATCTAGCAATTAATTTATTATGGCCTAAATACAGAAACCATTTACACCAAATATAAACAAATTTGATTTGTTCTTGAGAATAGTTTAAGAAATTCACATTATTATCAAATTTTAGACCCATGTGGGTCCCTTATGTTATTAAGTCGCTTTTAAAGAACCCAGTCTCATGATGGAACAATGAATTGGACATCAAGATAATTGACCAGGCCAAATCAATCATAGTCTCTTTATTGGAACAAACTTGGAATATGAACAAATTTGCTGGCCAATACTTGAGAAGAAATTTTTAAAAATTCAGTTTTATCCCTTTTTTCCTCCCTTCTGGTTCATTATGGATTAAAACTCCCCTTGACCCAGTAACAAATGTTATGACTAAACAATAATTAAGATGATAGATGATAAAATAATTGTTAAAATAGATCATAAGAAGAAAATTTACTCCTTTTCTTTGATGTTCCAATGTAAAAAAACAAATCTCCTTATACATCCTAGGCATTTCTTAATACACCTACTAAGAATCATTTATACTAAATATTAACACATTTGGCTCATCCATTCTTGAAAAGAAAGTTTACAAATTAATCCCTTTTTCGGCCACTACTGACCCCTTATGGATACTTGATCCCCTTTGAAGGACTAAGTCTCAATGAGAAAAACAGGATTTCCTGTTTTCCCATTGTATTCCTAGTATGTAAACAAAAAAAAGTTTCCTTATTTTGCCCCAATGGACACGAGTCACATTATTTAAACAAACTTAAAAGCCCTACTTGGGCACAGGTGACCACTGCACTCATCTGCGAGCATTGAGCTTAGTTTGGCTCAGTGTGAGCAAAAATGTTTAGTGGCTGAAAAAATTATATTTATTACAAACAACAAAAACACTTGTTGTTACGTTAATATAGTAAATATTCATGAGCATATGAAATATATGGTTCCTTCCTGACAAAGTTATTTTAAACATTGTACCAAAATCCCTTATGTCGCATTGTTTTGGCCGTGGATTCAACCCCCAGTTCACTACAAACATTATGAATGAGAAAATTTAACAGTTATTTGTGGAAGAATGATGGTGCTTTTCACCAGTGAAGATATACAGTTTGCATAGCAGTCAGTTTATGTTGATAAAGATGTAGTTTTTTATATTGACAGAATATGCCATTTGTCAAAGAAAGCAATAACAACAGTAAACTTAACAGCCTTAAAAAGCATAGATTTGGTCATATTGTTTTAATTATGTCATAAACAAACATAGTAACAATGATAGAAGTTTGACCTTCTGTTTTATATAGAGGATATTTGTTTATTTTAGTATTTTATCAAGTGATCACAAAAAAGTCATATTCTGACAAGTGGTTTGCCACTCATGAGAATGTCATAAGCCACTCATGAGAATGTAATAAGTCACTTATGATAATGTCATAAGCCACTCATGAAAATGTCATAAGTCACTTGTGATAATGTCATAAGCCACTCATGAGAATGTCATAAGTCACTTGTGATAATGTCATAAGCCACTCATGAGAAAAGCATAAGCCACTTGTGATAATGCCATAAGCCACTCATGAGAATGTCATAAGCCACTCATGAGAATATTATAAGCCACTTGTGATAATGTCATAAGCCACTCATGAGAATACCATAAGCCACTTGTGATAATGTCATAAGCCACTCATGAGAATGTCATAAGCCACTTGTGATAATGTCATAAGCCACTCATGAGAATGTCATAAGCCACTTGTGTTAATGTCATAAGCCACTCATGAGGATGTCATAAGTCACTTGTGATAATGTCATAAGCCACTCATGAGAATGTCATAAGCCACTTGTGATAATGTCATAAGTCACTCATGAGAATGTCATAAGCCACTCATGAGAATATCATAAGTCACTCATGATAATGTCATAAGCCACTCATGAGGATGTCATAAGTCACTTGTGATAATGTCATAAGCCACTCATGAGAATGTCATAAGCCACTTGTGATAATGTCATAAGTCACTCATGAGAATGTGATAAGGCACTCATGAGAATGTCATTAGCCACTCTTGAGAATGTCATAAGTCACACATAAGAATGCCATAAGCAATTCATGGAATGCCATAAGCCACTCATGATAATGTCATAATTTTAGTCACTCATGATAATGTCATAAGCCACTCATAATGTCATAAACCACTCATGAGAATGTCATAAGTCACTCATAAGTATGTCATAAGTCACTCATAAGATTGTCATAAGCCATTCGTGAGAATGACATAAGTCAATCATGAGAAAATCATTTTTAGTGATTACGAGATTAAATATCATTTGATCTTACACCAAAACAAACAAAGTTCCCTTTTATTTTATACATTAACATAACTTTTTGTTTATTTTGACCTGAATTAGCTATTACATATTATTGGATAATTAAAAAAAATAAATGATAATTTTTTTAAAAGTAATATGCAAGGACAAAATGTTTTGTTGTTTTTTTACATATTTTCACTGTTTGAAACAGTGGATTACCATGAATAATTCACTGAGAAATATTCATAATTCATCAAAAAGCATGAAATAAAATAAGTATTATCTAAATACATAATATTCATTTGGAAAAATGAAGTTTAAAGAAATAAAATGGTCATGTTTCAATAACTTTGTTTACAACATTTGCATGGCACCACTGATTGTAATTTTACCAAATCAATGTAAGTTTGTGTTTATTTGAACACAACATTATATTTGGATAAAGTGCAAATTTTTGGTATAAAGCATGCTAAGGACTGTATTTTTTTGTCCAAATTATTTATGTGGCACCACTTGGTGTAATGATTGAAAGATACTTTTGTGTTTGTTTAAACAAGTTCAACACTTCTAATACATCTTTTCCCACACCAACAAACCACACCTTTGTCTGACCATGTGGACACTGCATGAACCGTAGCACACTTTGATTGGTCAAGGCAGAACTTGTAATAGACATTATGTCTATGACCTTCTTGAATATATCTGCGTCAACAATCACCTCCTCAACATGCAATCCACTAGTTTCACTTTGAATGAATTGTTTTATATTCTTTGACAATGTTGAAATCTTCAGGACCTTGTTTGTTTCAATAGCAACAGGAGATTCACCTTTACAAACAAGTGTGGCTGAAAATGTTTTAATCTTCTGTTCAAATTCGGTTCTTTTGTCTTGGTTTTGAAAGACATATCTCCATTTCAGTGCCTCAAATCCAATTTCTGCTTTCAGTATCTTCATACTACAACCTCCATCTTTATCAACGCATCTAAGTATTAGCTCAAAATTATCCAGAGACACATCATCATCATCATCATCTATATTTAAAATAAAAATACATAACAAATGAAGCTATAGAATTTTTAAAAGAAATGATATAGTTATCATCAAATATATATCGTTATAAACAAGTTCTTGTATAGTATATATAAGCCCGTGTGTTTTTGGCTAAGAATAGAATCACTGTCGATCTCTGCAGAGGGGTAGGAATCCTCCAAATGGGTGTCATGTTCATTTTATCATTTTTTGTCATGTTCACTATTGTGGTTAAATTATCAACACCTGTGTGATTCCAGGGAGCCATGACTGATGGCAAGAATAGGATCACTGTGGCTTATGCATGTCGTAAGAAGCGACACATTGAGTAATACGACAAAATTTGCTGAGACTCTGCAGTTCTGCAGGTATCAAGGTTCTAGGTTCATTCTGCATATTCATTTGTTTATGTATTTTTTAATCTGTATGTTAATTTGTTGTTTTTGTTCATGTAGAGTGAACCTGGAATCTTCCTTCCTGTTGGCGTCGAATAACCTATAATGTGTTGGTATGTCGTAAAACCCTATTCATTCATTATTCATTGTATAGTATATTAAAATCTTATAACCACTCATTCAGTTGAATTGTCTTTATAACTTGATGGAGCTTTCCAATTAATAGAATTGATTTCTTCTTTCAAAGTTGCATATTACATATCATTAAACAAATAAACATGTCTAGCACATGAGCTAAGAAATTTCATTAATAAAACACTTTCTTTTTCAATGATAACAGTTATCACAATAAAAATGACCTCAAATTAATTGGTCAAAAGCTCTTTTATGGGGACATGTTATCAATTTATCACAACAAGATACCTAAATGGGCAACTCATATAATTTCAACTGTCACTTCTTTTCTTATGTTGAGAATTATCGGTGTTCCAAAAGTATTTGTATGTAAAAACCTTCCCTAACCCATTCATTGGAATAAACTTGAAATCTTACTCATAGGAATCATTTTTGTCAAATATGAACAAATTTATAAATAAACTTTCCCTATGTTAAACTGATATTAAGCTCCAGGCCTTGCACTTTCAGAAAAGATTTTTTAAATTTTGAAGAAAAAAAAGATAAGCCACTTGGGCAGGGAAAGGTTTGACCCAAGGGTCATGATTTGAGCATATTTAAGAGAGCTTTACGTAAGAATACTCCACACTATATTTAGTGAAAATCTGTCAAACAGTTTCAGAAGAAATCATTGAAGCAAAAGTTAACAATGGACGGACAGCAGTCAAACAACGGACAGAGGGCAATCACAAAAGTTCACCTGTGAGACTTTGGCTCAGGTGAGCTTAAAAAGGGTAATAATCATTTCAAAATACAATCCCAGAGTTATGCACTTGTGCACTGCACAAATAAAAAGGCTCCATTGAGCTGTAGTTTACAGATAATATATCCCATGCTCCAGACAAGCCAAGCTCAGCAAATTACAGAAAAGGGAAGATATTTGAAATATTTCAATATCAATTGGAATCCCCTCATTACATAAATTATGTCTTTTGATCATTTAGATATGGCATCTATGCATTCACATGAAGTGATATAAGTAACATTTATACATACCAGAAGAGTTTGAGTCAACATTTGACACTGTTGTATTGTCCAGCTTGATAGTCCCTGCAAAGTCTGAATCTGCATTTAGATGCACACCATCTTAAAACAAAATGTGTTGGTAATGTATAGTAACCATATCAAACATTACCATGAAAGCATAAACAATTATCTAATGCTCCTGAATAATTCAAAGCAGAAAACAAACCATAACAATAGGTCCACGAGGGCCTGAGGATGCTCCCAGCCCCAAGACTTGTTGAATATTCAATCCTTGCTTATGTTTTTTTTAATCTGGTTAAATGCCACTTTCAACACATTTCAGGTTATATATGGCATATCCAGTGTTATTGGTGGAGGAAGACCTCAGAATAAATCTGAATAGAACCACCATCCTCCCACAAGTAACTGGCAAATCTTCTCATATAAAGTTTTTGGAGTGAGTAAGACTTTTAAACATACCACCTTAGCAGTGACAGGTAACTGATCTTGAGAATGGAGCCTTCGACCACTTGACCACAAAGGACCTCTCCTTGCTGTTGTGAGAATAATGTGTATCATATACAAACACATTTGACTTATCATTTCTTGAGAAAATTTGGTTTAAATGCAGAATACAAATTTTGAGATTCTGAGTCCGAGTTTTAGACTAAAGAGTTTGATATAATTAATTAAGTTTATACCTATTTATACCTATATTAATTTTTGGCTTGATTGCAAAGAAAGGTTAAAGCTGATATGGCTCATTATCAGGTCCACTTCCAGGGTAGACAGGTATTGACTGTTGTTTTGAGAGGCCATTAGGTAAAGTTGGGGATTAAACCCACAGCGAGTGGCCGGTACTCTTATCCACTGCACTACCACCTTGCTTCTACGATGAATTTAGGTCCTTGATGATTTTGCAAAACAAAATCTTGCATTGTGCCTTACAGTTGTACACAGTTTCAATTAGTAATCTTATGTTTGTCTCAAATTATGTTCCTGACAATAGAGTGAACAGAAGGACAAGCAAAGGTAAGAGAATTACAGAAAAAGGGAAGTAATTCAATTAAAAATAAAACCCAGAGTACTGCCCTAATTGTGCAATACACCTCATCTCACATACTGTGCTTTACAAGTGTGAAAAGTCTGAAATAGTTAACTTCAGTGGTTTGAAAGTTATGCTCCAGAAAACAAAGTTCAGAAATTACAAACAAGAGCTCATGGAGGGGCAGCATTCTCGACTATTTCAATGCTGTTCTAAAACAACAGCTTTTTGAAGAAATAAGCACCATGCAAATGGAAGACAATTAATATAAAAACTCAGGGGTGGTAAAATTAAGCTATCATTATTGTGTTTTTTTTTAAAAATAAATTAACAAAATAATTCAACAACAACATTTATTTTCATTAATAACAGTTTTTTTTGTTTTTTTTTAAAAACAACAAGTCAATGGATGGCTCATATTGCCTTAATACTATTTAAATGAGCATCAAATTACATTTGTTTTTCAAACTTTAAAAAGTGCTTGAAATTGGATCTATAGTTTAAAATAATCTTGTACCAGCATGCAGTTTATCACAGCTGGATACCCTTCACACTCTATGTTATTTCAATGTTTTACATTATACATTAGGTGCACAAACTTAACATTATTGGACAATATAAGATATTCAAACTATATCCATATCAATGGGAATCCCCTCATTATATATTAAAATAAATTATGTCTTTTTATCGTTTAGGCATGGAATCTATACATTCACATGAAGTGATATAAGTACACATGTATACATACCAGAAGAGTTTGAGTCAACATTTGACACTGTTGTATTCTCTAGCTTGATAGACCCTGCAAAGTCTGAATCTGCCATTAGTTGCACATCATCTTAAACAAAATGTGTTGGAATTATAGTCACCATATCAAACATTAACATGAAAACATCAAAAACTATTTAATGCTCCTGAATAATTCAAGGCAGAAAAGAAACCATAAAAAAACATGTTAGCCAAGGAATTAAATCCAAATCTCAGACTCCGACACAAACTCATCAATTTCAAAGAATCTTTTCACAATATTTTTTAAATAAACAAGAGGTCCAGTAGTGCCTGAGGGCGCTCTGCTGGCTCAAAGTGGCCATTGTCACAATATAAATGCTTTTTTGGAGTCATCTTAACCCATTATGGAAAATATCCCTATCATTAATAAACACATTTGACTAATCATTTCTTTAGAATATTTTGTTTAAATGCAGAATACAAATTTTGAAATTCTGAGTCGGAGTTTCAGACTCAAAAGTTTGATATAATTAGTTAAGTTTATACTTATATTAATTTTAAGCTTGATTGCAAAGAAAGGTTAAAGCTGATATGGCTCATTATCAGGTCCACTTCCAGGGTAGACAGGTATTGACTGTTGTTTTGAGAGGCCATTAGGTAAAGTTGGGGATTAAACCCACAGTGAGTGGCCGGTACTCTTATCCACTGCACTACCACCTTGCTTCTACGATGAATTTAGGTCCTTGATGATTTTGCAAAACAAAATCTTGCATTGTGCCTTACAATTGTACACAGTTTCAATTAGTAATATTATGTTTGTCTTAAATTATGTTCCTGACAATAGAGTGAACAGAAGGACAAGCAAAGGTAAGAGAATTACAGAAAAAGGGAAGTAATTCAATTAAAAATAAAACCCAGAGTACTGCCCTAATTGTGCAATACACCTCATCTCACATACTGTGCTTTACAAGTGTGAAAAGTCTGAAATAGTTAACTTCAGTGGTTTGAAAGTTATGCTCCAGAAAACAAAGTTCAGAAATTACAAACAAGAGCTCATGGAGGGGCAGCATTCTCGACTATTTCAATGCTGTTCTAAAACAACAGCTTTTTGAAGAAATAAGCACCAAATGGAAGACAATTAATATAAAAACTCAGGGTGGGTAAAATTAAGCTATAATTATTGTGGGTTTTTTTAAAAATAAATTAACAAAATAATTCAACAACAACATTTATTTTCATTAATAACAGTTTTTTTTGTTTTTTTTTAAAAACAACAAAGTCAATGGATGGCTCATATTGCCTTAATACTATTTAAATGAGCATCAAATTACATTTGTCTTTCAAACTTTAAAAAGTGCTTGAAATTGGATCTATAGTTTAAAATAATCTTGTACCAGCATGCAGTTTATCACAGCTGGATACCCTTCACACTCTATGTTATTTCAATGTTTTACATTATACATTAGGTGCACAAACTTAACATTATGGGACAATATAAGATATTCAAACTATATCCATATCAATGGGAATCCCCTCATCATATATTATAATAAATTATGTCTTTTTATCGTTTAGGCATGGAATCTATACATTCACATAAAGTGATATAAGTACACATGTATACATACCAGAAGAGTTTGAGTCAACATTTGACACTGTTGTATTCTCCAGCTTGATAGTCCCTGCAAAGTCTGAATCTGCTATTAGTTGCACACCATCTTAAAAAAATGTGTTGGAATTATAGTCACCATATCAAACATTACCATGAAAACATCAAAAACTATTTAATGCTCCTGAATAATTCAAGGCAGAAAAGAAACAAAATAAACAAGAGGCCCAGTAGTGCCTGAGGGTGCTCTACTGGCTCATAGTGGCCATTGTCACAATATAAATGCTTTTTGGGAGTCATCTTAACCCATTATGGAAAATATCCCTATCATATATAAACACATTTGACTAATCATTTCTTTAGAAAATTTGGTTTAAATGCTGAATACAAATTTTGAAATTCTGAGTCAGAGTTTTAGACTAAAAAGTTTGATATAATTCAAGGCAGAAAAGAAACCATAATAATAGGACCAAGAGGGCCTGAGGATGCTCTACTTGTTCATAGTGGCTGTGGCCATAACAATTTTTGAAATTTCACAATATTAACCCTCTTTGGGGGTCGTCTTAAACCTCCCATGAATAAATATCCCCACGACAACCAGTGGTTAATTGCTATGAAAAGGAAATACTTTAAATTCCCATACCGTTCATCTGTAACAAAAAAGATAGTCCCTCTACAGGACTCTTATATATCCTAGCCCCTTGACTTGTCAAAATTTCAATCACCCAGTCATTTGATTTGCAGAATCTTCAATCCATTGCTGATATAAGGATAATTTATAACATACTGGTATGAACAAGTTTGACAGAAAGGTTAATGAGCGTAAGATTTATGAAAATACCCAATTTTAACCATATTCCCCCCTCCCACTTCTCACCCCCATGGCCCCTTATGGAAATTCAATCCTCTTTATTGAAAATCAAATTTACTGTTACTAGACAATACTTTAGATCTCAAATTGAACAACATATATACACATGGAAGAACATGCCTACGTAAAACTCAAAGTCCCATTACAGGGCCTATAAACATCCCAGTGCCCCTCGATTTGTATAAACTTAGAACTCTTAATCATAGGGATAAATTATATTGAATATGAACAAATTTGACTGACTGGTTGTTGAAAATAAGATTTTTGAAACTGTTCAATTTTAACCATTTTTTTGACACTACCTGGCCCTTAATTGAACAAAATCTTATTTGTTAAGTTTAGAAGATGCTTCAGAACTCAAACTGAATAAAACAAGAGACCCTAGAGGGCCTGAGGATGCTTTACTGACTCATAGCACTTTTTGAAATTCTCCTATGCAATAGAAACATCGGGGCAGGGTCATTTTTAACCCTGGGGACACCATTTCAACAAATCTAACAAAACTATAGTTGGTTATCATTACTTTTGAAAATCTTTGGGGCGTTCATGAGAAGAAGATTTTTTAAGTTTTAGACTATTTTTAGTAACGGTGGCCATCTCGAATTTAGATAGAAAAAAAATCTTCTGTATAGTCTCCTATGCAATAAAAACATCCATGTGAAGTTTCAGTTTAATTGGCCTAGTGGTTTCAGAGAAAGTGCTGCTAACACACTTTGGAAACGACAGACAACGGACAACACGCCATCGTATAAGCACTTCTGGCCTTTGACCAGTAGAGTTAAAAATCAAAATGGTCCCTAAATGAACCCTTGGGACACCATTTAAACAAATATAATAGAACTATAATTGGTTATGAGCAAATAATGCTTTAGATCTTTATTTGAAATTTGTTTGTACCCACAGATGCAAAAATTAAACATCAAGTCTCTTAACTCTTTACTCCATATGCATTTTAACTGGACTCTTCCAAACTCAAAACCACACAGTCAATTTCCATGAATAGATACCTATTTATTGTGATAGAGAAGAAAACAGTACAGAACCTGTTCTGATTGCTCGTAACTGGCAAACTTTCTCATATAAAATCTTTGGAGCAACCATCATGCAATGAAATTGTTCCCTCAATAACACACTCATTCGCTCTCTATTTACGTGCATTACATCAGGTAAACTAACATCACCACAAACAATTGAAACATAAATATTTATAAGTTAAAGTGCTTGTAACCAGGAGGCTCACAGATATAAATGACTGGGAAGGTAAGCACTGGTCACACATAAAACACACATAAAAACATACCAGAGGAGTGTGCATCAACATCTAAAACTGTACTTTTCTCCAACTTGACAGTCCCTACAAAATCTAATCCAGCCATTGATCGTCTGGACTCTTCACCTAAATATGGAAATGACAGCTTTTCATTGACTGTTGATATGTATAGTTTACAACCAATTAAGTGGAACACGTGGACCTGTGGTAGAGGATCAAACCCATGATCAGAGGGTCATGGGTTCGATCCTCCATCAAATCTATGTGTGGTGTCCTTGAGCCAGACATTTTTTTCCGCATAATTATATGCTTAGTACTGGTTCTACTCAGGAAACCTTCGAGCCCAAGTTGAAAGAACTTGTTTTATAATAGAAGAAAAATAAATAGGTTTAACCTAAACTAATAAACCAAACTTTAGATTTTCTTTAACTTTTATCACAATACACTTAAATGAAGATGTGAACACCAATAAGCTAACCTGTTTTGATCGCGCACACTTTCCCACATGTTGGACAGACTTTTCTGTGTTGAAACTGTTGAGTAATACAATCTCTGCAGTACACGTGGCCGCAATCCAGCACTATAGGATCTGTCAAACTGTTGTTGCATACCACACAGTTCGTCTTAGCACAGGCACCAATTGACTTGCATATAAAATGAAATATGATATAAAGGGTGAAAACTTTTTTTTGTCAATGCTAAATAGGAGTTACCAGTTAAATATTATAAACAAAGTACACAAATTGCCATTAATATTAGAATTTACACCATCAGCAGGAGTGAACATCATAAGCATTATGCTTCCGTTCTAATCCTTTTTCTATTATTGTATATACTTGTATTACTGTATAAAATGTACTTATATTGAGAAATAAAATATGTTTAAACTAAACATTTTTTTTCATTTATGTTTTAATGAAAAGGATGAATATGATGTAAAACCAAAGCACCACACATAATTAACTGGACTACTACTACAACAACAATAACAATGACGACCACGTAAGTGTCACAACACTAGTTCTTCTATTTTTCCAACTAAAAGTATGTTAAAGACGGTCATGTGAACGAATACACACAAAGCTGAATGCCAATCACATACGATTAAAAATTAAAACAAACCAGAAGCAAATGAAGCCACATTTGTTGTTGAGGGAATGTTGAATAAAAATATGAGTGCGAAAGTAAATGCAATCCTGTAAAATATGCAGTGATAAGCAACTTTGTGTGGTTATTTGAAATTAATCAGATAATACTATTTTATACAAATTTCTGAGTGAATGTTGAATACTTGCCCACCAGTACATCCACACAAACAAAATACATAATATAAATGACAGCAGCTGACATAAATATTATGCACATACATTTTGGCCAACAAATGATTTTGGGTAGCAAAAACAATCACCATTCCAAATTGGTACCAGTAAACATACAATGCTGTCACATTTTATTGATAACAAGTTCCAATAAAATAAGTACATTAGAGAAGGTGCCAATTAAGACATGATGGTGAACTGAAACTGTAATATAGTTGCATGCAATATATGATAATTCAAGGGCTAAGAGTTATCTGATTTCGTCACATCAGTCCTCCAAGATCCTATATGTTTAAAACTATTATGTCTATATGGCAAAGATCCAATGAGCAATGAGGGTGCAAGAGTGCAAATACTGTCAACGGCATTTATTGTAAATTTAAGAGCCCCAACTCAGACATAAATCAAATAATTTAACCAGTTCAAGAATATGTCTTAATATGATAATATGACTACTGTGTTATAATGCAAGCACAACCTTAATATTTGAAAAATCACACAGGTTTTTGACACAGGTGGGCGTAAAGGGAGTATATCAGGAAAAAACCCTATAAATGTCTTAAAAAACAGAATTATTTTTAAAATAGATAAAAAGCATCTCACTATCATAAATAAATAAAATACAAAATAATAATAGTTTAATATATCAAATCCACCAAAATGTGACAAAATCAATATTTCAGTTGTAGTGATAAACTTGAAATGAAATCCCCATTCCAAAAATAGACAGCACTTAAATACTGCTTGACAGCGTCAAATTATCATTATGACTTTTTCTCAGATGAAACAAATTTTAAAATGCATGAACCTGTTCGACGGATCAATTTGAAATCAAAATGAAATCACTGGACTCATTTAATATGTCACAAAATAATTTTAAGCGGGAAATCTATTTTAGACTAACCTAGGCACCCAAGTTAGGAAAACCCTTTTCAATATGTATTTTACCATGTCTAAATAGATATCCTTTTGGTTTTGCAGGGTAAATGAGCATATATAGGCATTATCTATTGGAAAAAATTGTTTAAAGCCAATTTTGAAAACTCCTGATATATTCCCTTTAAAATGAATTCTTTGGACTTAAGTTCCCAGCTGAGATTTTTACAATATTGAAGACATATAGTTTTTTCGAAATTCAAGTTCACGATATTGTTAAATATAGATAAAAAACCTTTGATTGCATCATTTGTTAATCTGTTTGGCTACAAAACTACTTTAAAATATATTGTAGTGTGTGGAGTTTATCAGATATTCTTTGTACACACCTGTTCACCTGGTACATTCACATCTGGTTGTGAGTTTAATGTCCTTCGTTGTCTAACAACATCTTTGGTTTTAACTTTTCCTTCTTTTACTTCAAACAGATGTTTGATCTTCAAATTGTCATCATAAGTCTTGTAACTGTATGCTAGATGTTCAACTTCACTATCAGTCTTTTGATTCTGATACATGTGTATTCCTAACCTTTCACCATATGAGGCAACAATTCCTTCAGCACATTGCAACTGAATGAACGTATTGGTTTTTATACTGCCATTTGCAAGGTTTACTTCAATAGTGAGTAAATCATCAACTAATTTATCATACTCTCTCTTCTTGTGAGCCACTTTGAGAAGCTTAGCATCTATTAACTGTGTGTAGCTTCCCAATGACTGAAAATAATAAAATAATCAACCTAAATTTTTTACACTTTGTAAACTTTTTTTCAAGATGCATTAGCCAATTTTGTTAAATAGTGTTTGTCAAAATATTTTATGACATAAAGATACATGAATATACCATTGTCAAAATAGTACATAGAGCTACCATGTGCACCAATATAGATGTATACTTCTATGTGATGATCACATTATAATCTAATATACATTACATATCTGTTCATATGGAACATCCCTTGTATACTTTTCACAAAACGTAAAATTCTAAAAAAAAAGCAGCAAGTATTTCATTATTGCTTAAATGTATCAAATATATATAGATCTACTTAAGGCCAAATGTCTTAAACTTAAACATGAATATCTGAACTGACCTAACGTGGACTGTCAATCAAACAAGTTGATAATCCAATCATCAATCGATATATGTTCCTCTGCCAAGTTGACAATATCCAAGTAAACATTACATTGTATTTACTTGGACAAACAATGCCACGTTGCCAGTCACTTTCTCTTGTGTCAAAAATCTGATATTGTTTGTGTTGTTAGTATCGGGTATGTCTGCTGTGAGCATTGCTTAATGCAGTACATCATTTGCACAAAGACCTTGCAAGTCTGTGCAAAAAATGGCTCAGCACAGAATCCCAGCTCAGTTTTTGCACAGAAATTGAGCAATGCAAAGATGGTGCACACCTGATACAAAAATTGCAAACTGCTGGTGCTTTTCTTATTGGTTAGGTCACATGAGCAACTGAACCCTTTATAAAGGCCACTTTAGAAATTCACTGTGGGCGCTGCCATATTGAAACCTCACGACCACATGTTAAAAACATTTGCATTCGCCATAAGGAGGTCTCCATTGCTTTTCAAAATAGTGCATTATGGGATTGGGTCGGTACTAAAACCAGGCCAGGTTCTGGATGAATGGGTATTTTCTGGATCAATTACAAGGCATTTATTTAGTACCCGGTGCGCAGTTGTTTTTATCTTTCCTTTATTCACTCAAATATTGCATCTTACACCATTAAACAAGCATATTTTGTACAAATCCTAACTTACACCATCATTCACTCTCATTGCCACTTTCTTTATAAGACCTAACTATTGAATGCTTTTAAAAGCAGCAAACTTGTGAGAATATGTGTAACTTGCAAAACATAGTAACTGTTGTTATTTATAAACAACACTTTTGATATAACTAACCAATCATGTTTCTTCAAATTTCACATATTTATTGGCTTGGAATGGTTGGCTCTTTCCAGTAATACTAAATTTGAATTAGTTTAGATATTCGTGTTTAAGCTTACCAGATAAGACATTTGTTTTTAAGTTTTTTTAATCAATTTCAAAAGATAACTTTCACTGATTTGATATTGTGAAAGTGTTAAAATTCATTTTTGACAATCTAAGGATATATCCATTTCCAACGTATTTCAACATACAAATAAATTCAACAACTAAAATGCTTCACAACATACCTGTTCTTTTAGATGCTTAAATTTGAAGATGTGACTGCCTGTGAAGCAAGAAAGCTTTACTGCATCTGAAAATATAAAGACTTAAATTAGACTAAACCATAAAGGCCACAGTCTTAAAATATTCTATGATATTGGAATAAACTGAATGAGATCCTTTGCCAGTAGATTAAACTATAAGCAGTATGACTTTCCTGATTGTTGCTCGTCTCTCTAGGTAGATTGCCAAATATAACAAGAGTTGTCAGAACACCAACAAAAAAGGGCCATAACTGTGCCAAAATGCAGTCTACAGTTATGGATCTCATCTCTGTGTGTTCCATTGATGATGGTGAAGACACATGCAAAGTTTCATTCACATCCAACGAGTGGTTGCATAGATATGTTAAACTTAAACGCAAAAGTTTAACCTGGGTGTCTACAGATGACGCCGACGCCGCGGTCATGACAATAGCTCTCCTTGGACTTCCTCCCTGCGAGCTTATAATAGTAAACATTTTAATGTACAAGGATTCTTTTATTTTGAAAACTTCAAACCAAAGAATGCAATACATTAACCTACGGAACTCTCCCATAAACCATAGAGCTACCTTAGTGTTCTATGATAGTACAGGGGTAATAATGTTGTAGTTAAGACTAAATGTTTGACATAGCAACAGAGGAATATCTATAAGTGTGTAGAGAGAGGGTGGAGGTAGGAAATAGTCCGACATTATGAAGAGAAAGTTTTATGATTGTCAGATGTTTTCTATGCTGGCGCTTTAATTACCGAAAAATTATTTTATAGAATTACCTGTTCAACTGTAAACAACATCAGCTTTTAATGCTTCATTTAAAAAACATTTTGTTGCAAACAGCAATACATGTATCAATTATCTTTTTTTGTATTGGCGTTCGAGCACCAGTGATTGTGAGTTTGTTGCTTTATCATAGGAAAGGACAACACTGTTGGTGTATTTACACCAACTAGATTCCAGTTTAAGAAAACCCATTAAAACAACGCCAGCATCATTGTTTTCATTCAAAATATTTTCTTGTGAAATACATATATTTATTTGTGTTGTAATTCATTGTATAACATCCAGTTCGTCACGGTCCTGTGACTGGCTATATGCAATTTGATTTCTTTAACTTTGAAAGGTGAACAAGTTTACTTTTCCGTATTGTTCTTTAAATAATATATTTTACAAGGTTTTCAGTTTAAATTTTAGAATACATGTTTAGCAAGAAATAAAAATAAAAATCTTTGTTTAGATATTTAAATTTGTATATAATCTCTGATATATGTTTGCTACATTTCTGATTTTTGAAATGGGAAACACCTGAAAAACTAACGCTGACACCAGGGTGAGTACAATAGCCATCCTATTCTATGAATAGTCAAGCTAAGAATTCCATGTTGAATATACATGACTGTTACAACATAACAAAACTTTCACAGTCACGGCAGTATCAAGTATAAATACCCCTTGTCTTCTACATGATGTTAATGATATTCCAGACATAGTACCACCATTGGAAACAGGACATGCTTCTGTGGGGCAGTTGCATGATGGCAGTTATAAATAATCCATATTTCTTCATCTTTAATAAAGAGTTTTACTTATTTTTAATGCTCATTTTTTTTATTCGAATGTCATTATTGATGCATTTTGAATTTTGAAAGCATTGTCATGTTTGAATTTAGAAAAAAAATTGAAGCTTGGAAATTTGATTTCGGAAGTTTACTTTCACTTTGTCAACAGTGTACACACTGAACAGAAGAAAAAAATCACTTATTTGACACATGACCCCTACTTTTCTCATCATATTTTGGTAGTGCAGAAGTTGACAAACAATAAAATGTAAGTTTCACTTCTTTCATTTGAGTCTTTCTATTAATGACAAGCCTTCAAACTTTTAATATTTACTATAGGAAAAAGAACAAAAATCAATGGTGGGCTTACACCTCAAAGGTAAGGTCTATAGGCTGTAATGCCTATCCTGCGCAATCACATTCTCATATTATCGTCAATTGATGTATTATGTTATTATGTGTACCAAGCATGTTTTGATTAGGCTCAATGGCAATTTGGCACTGATTTCATAGGTGAACTAGAAGTGATCCATCTGTGGTTGTACCAGTATTACGTAGTCTTTGCCAGAATAAACTGCACCCAGTTTTAGAATCTGCGTATGCACCATTCTTTAAAGCAGTAACGTTTTGGCAAGTTCATGTTCATTTTAGGGTGCCTGCACAGTGCATAGCTAAACTGCATTCCAGTTTCGTCTTGAACACATGCCACAGTTCCGTTGACTTTTGGCACAATAAGTTTTATACAAGTTGCAAGGTTAAAGTATTTCTCTGACATTTCAGTTTATTCATAGCTACCTCTTTCCATTTGCTACTATTAGTTGGTAAAGATTTCTGTTTCTTCGCAACATCTGTATCTTCTGTGACATCATTCAACTTTCGCTTAAGCAACTGACTAAAGCAAATTACACTGCTATGTGAAGGACCCAAGTGGGGAGAGTTTGTTCCATTTTACAGTGGCTGGCATTTGGGGATCCCCTAAACAGCACTACAAATATTGACAACATCGGCCTGAGCACTTAATGTAGCACTACATGCGCGGTTTACAGGCTCGTCATTGGCTTTCCCAGTATCTTTCACTGGTAGTCTCAGTATTGATCATTGTGATTCACTAGCTCTTTTTAAAACTGCTTCCTGTGATGTACCTTTTGAACATTGCCATTTCCAGGCACTGATAATGTGTTCTGTACAAATCCAATCAATTGTATTGTCACCACAATGTTCTGTAACTATTTAACGTTTAACTGTAATTTTAACCTCGTTATTGAACCACGTCTTATTTACTACGGCTAGATGATGCTTCAGATCTCCAATTGAAAAATATTTTACAACTAATGAAAACTTACTGTTTTCCCATAGTATTCTTATAAAAACTCAAAGTGTCCTTACAGGGCCTCTATAAATACTAACTCTTTGATTTAAGATAACATCCATCCCCTGCCCATTATGAACAGAATTGATGGATAGTTCCTTAAAACAATGTGAACATTCTTAAATTTTACCCTTTTTGGGCACCTCCTGACCTCTTAAGACTGTGGAACCCAGCAAGTTTAATAAATTTGAATCTTCTTGACCCAGCAATACATCTGTGAAAATTTAGGCTAAATGAGTTTCATTTAAAAAAATTTCTTAATCTTTATTATAATCACGTGCATCTTCTAATTTAGCCCTTAAGGAGGGGTATTATTTAACCACAGGAACACCACTTGTACAAATTTTATAGAATTATATTTCATGATCATTTCTGATTAAATTGTTTCAAAATTTATTTTATTTAAGTCTCACGTTCATGAGAATCATCCATGTGAAGTTTGAGTTTAACTGGCCTAGGTTGCAGAGAAAGGACAAAGATGGACAATGGTCTATAGAGCTAAAAATAATATTTAATTCAAACCAATAAATAATCTGTATATATGTTTTATTATTACCATTTTCCCCTTGACAAATCGCTATGGCTTTGACCATTCCATCTGTAAACACCAACTGTGGTGGGGGAATAGGGAACCCTCGTACAAATAGTAGTGATTTCAGCTGGACAACAGTTGTATCCGCAGGTATATTTTCTATTTCAACATACCGGTTCAGCTCTTTATCTTCCTTTAGGCTATCCCTGTTCCTGATTTTTTTTATAAAAAAAGCATGTGTTGAAATTAAGTTTTGAAAATACAAAAAAAAATAATACAACATTTAAACTGATATTTTTTTAAACAAGGGATAAAATGCACAAATTCAAACACAATAAACATACTTCAATATTTATATTTGCAAACCTATGTATACAAAAATATACAGTGAAAGGAAAAAGAAATTATACATACCTATAAACATTGACAGGTCAAGGAATAATAAATGTATTGCACATAAATTTTGTATATTTATATTTCATCATATTGTTGAATCAAAAAACAAACATTTAATTCATTTCAAAGCAAAACAATATGAAAAAATCAGTTCATTTTCCATCACATGAATAAACTTAGTCAATTATGAAATAATTTTAAAAACCAAAATGTATACTTTCTTTTTCCTTTCAGTGTATAAAGATGCTAGCTTTTTTAAAAATGGAATATATTGGTATCTATTGAGTGCATTTATAATACAAACATAAAAGATGAATATAATTGATCGAAAGTCAATGTGATACGAATAATAAAACTGGCATGCAACATGTATTCCTTTCTTATTCACTAATTTGCATATGGTACATATAAGTACATTCTGGTGATCTTTAGCAAAATAAGATGCTTTCACTAATAAAAATCTATATCAGCATGCCTTAGCAAAGAGCTTAAAAGGTGTGTGAAAAAATTAGTATTGTGAGCCTTAAGCTCAGGTGAGCTAAAAATACAGTCCACAACAGTTTAAATAGACTTTTATTCAAGACATAATGTTATAATATAATTTAGTCACTTATTAACCAGGAGAGCACTATGTTACCTGTTCCATATGTTTCAAAGGTGTTGTTTTTTATTTGTGATGGGAGGAATTATCAGAGGTTAAAAATTAAGATTCAGATCTAGATCTTTATTAAAAAAAAAAATATGAGTGTAAAAATTAACAGATTTTGCTTGTAATAGAGACATGTAATTAAATCACTGATTGTAATTTGTCAAAACTTTTATTATATAGAAAATATAAACAAGAGTCCCAAGAGGGCCTGAGGATGCTCTACTGACTCATAGTGGCCATAGCACTTTCTGAAATTCTCCTATGCAATAGAAACATCAGGGTGGGGTCATTTTTAACCCTAGGGACACCATTTGAAAAAATCTAACAAAACTACAGTTGGTCATCATTGTTACATAAACATTTTTAAAAAAATCTGTTGGGCCGTTCATGAGCAGAAGATTTTTTAAGTTTTTGACTATTTTCAGTAACCAGGCAGCTATCTTGAATTTTAGATAGAAAAAAAATCTTCTGTATAGTCTCCTATGCAACAGAAACATCCAAGTGATGTTTCAGTTTAATTGGCCTAGTGGTTTCAGAATAAATGAAAAAAAAGAGAGTATTTTCTGTTTTCCCATAGTATCCCTATGTAAAAGCTGCTAACTTCGTATCTGCAATCAAACCCCTACACATAGGGATAATTCATATCAAATATGTACAATTTTCACATACCAGTTCTTAAGAAAACGCTTTTAGAAATTCCCAATTTGTACCCTTTTGGGGCCCCTCCTGACCCCTTAAGACATAGGAACATAGTCATTTTTACAAATCTGTACCTCCTTCACCAAACAATGCTTCTGTGAAGATATATGCAAAATCATTTCCATTTAAAAAAAATATATAATTATATATATATTATATTGACATGTGTCCCCTAATTGAAACCTCAGAGCAGGGTCATTTTTAACCCTAGGGGCACCATTTGAACAAATCTAACAAAACTATAGCTGGTCGTCATTACTACACAAACATTTTGAAAATCTGTTGGGCTGTTCATGAGAAGACGATTTTTTTTAAGTTTTGGACTATTTTTTAACAATGGTGGCCATCTTGAATTTCAGATCGAAAAAAAAAAAATCTTCTGTACAGTCTCCTACGCAATAGAAACATCCATGTGAAGTTTCAGTTTAATTGGCCTAGTGGTTTCAGAGAAAGTGCTGCTAACACACTTTGGAGACGACAGACGACAGACAACAGACAACAGACGACAGACAACGAACGACGGACAACGCGCCATCGCATAAGCACTTCTGGCCTTTGGCCAGTAAAGCTAAAAAAAATTCACAAAAATATGGGTTTTCCAATTTACAAATTAATAAGGTATGTCAATAAAGATTTAATTGTCACATCTTTGCAGAATCTGAAACTGGACATAGCAATCAAAGGACTCAAGGTCCTGAGAGTCACCAATTTGTTTGTTTGTTTGAATATATATTTAGAGTATTTTTTGTGCTATCAAGAGATAACAGATGATCAGTTAACCTAAACAACGCTTCCTGGGATCCTGGAAGGTTAACCATTACTCGAACACACCCATTTCCACACATTAGCGATAACTTTCCCTCTTGAATCAGCGTTGACGCATTATCGACTGAGCTAACCAGGAAACGCATAGGAGATAATGATGATAGAGTATCTTCAATGTTTAAAAAAAAAATTTCATACTCATATTGACCATGAGGTGAGATGGGGTGGGTATGGGATGTGTATCCTCTCCTGTGTTTAAATATTTAAGTTAAGCATTCATGAATGATATATTTTTAAGTATGTGCTTCTATTCTATATTAGAAAAATAATGCAATAAAATGAATAATAAGAAATGTCACTGTTAAGTGTCACATGCCCTCTAAATGGTCTGTTAAAATAACAATATATTTTATTATAATAGGTAGCGATTTATATATATCCATAAATATCAAGAGTAATGAACTGTCGTTTCAGACTAGACATGCAATTTCATGGGTTTTTTTTACATTAAAGCATGACCTTGACCTTTGTGTAACCTTGACCTTGACATCTGATGTAACGGTCTGTGTATTTCTAAATTATTAAAGGACTGTTTTTGTAATGGACAATTTATCATATTTGATATATTGTTTGTATTTTTAATGTTTGATTGTGTTGTTAAGAAACTTTTTTATTCCATTTAGTATTTGGGTATTTCCAAATGAATAATTATTCTAGGATTCAATCTCGGACCAAACAACCAAACGGGGGACTTAGGATTTCTCTAAGATTCAATTGATATAAAGTCGAAAAATGTTACCATATTTTATTTTAACAATATTACATAATCAAGTATTCCCAAATTAAATCAAATCACTTAGTTTGTTTCAGTATAAGTGGAGCGCATGGTCATGTCCGTTGTGACTTCAACGGATAACTGTTATTGAAGCTAAAGATTCTCACGCAAGGAAGTGACCAAGGGCATATATAACCAAAACTTTGTTGCGCTTAAGTATGATAGCCACATACCCCTTTGGTGTACTAAAAACCAATCCAGGTACCCCATTGGTTCCATTATAACAACAGGTACCCCATTGGTACAATAATATCGGGTACCCCCTTAGTACCAAATAAAAGCAGGTGCTCCTTTGACACCATAATACAACCAGGTGCCCCTTTGACACCATAATACAACCAGGTGCCCCTTTGACACCATAATACAACCAGGTGCCCCTTTGACACCATAATACAACCAGGTAACAGTGCAACTTCGCCTACTTCCCGTTTCAATATAAAGTAGTCTTACATAAACGGGTGAGACAATGTAAGAACGCCTAGCCCTTATCGCTCTCTGGCCAGTTCTTACATGCTCCAAAAACCACTCCCAAAAAACTAATTTTTAGCCGCATGAGTCTCCTCCATATCACAGATGACTGCTATGGTATGTTGAAAGACCCATAGGCATGCAAAAGAATGAATTTGAAATATGCCAATACATAAGTAATATTTCGTTATGCCCCCGATCGCATCCAAACGTAAGAATTTTCCGCCACAAAATAAAATATTATTTTTTTCCCCCAAAATTCTTATTCTAAAATCTTTAACAGATACTCCCTAACTGCGTCTAAATAATAGTTAATGCCAACGTCTGATAAGTGTACGCTGTCGTTCCGATAGAAACCAGGAGTTTTAGTAGTTTTTTTTTTTTTTTTTTTTTTTTTATGATAATGATTCTGAGATATCATACCAACTATTAATTTTATGAGAAACTGACAGTCCTGATATATATGTTGAAATAGTTTTTGGCGATTTAGCTTTTCGAAAAGGAAAACGATGAAAAGGGCGATATCTTTCATAGGCGTCGGCCATGCATCTGGCAAATTATAAAGTGTACGGAATGACTGAAAAGTGTTTAACGCCATGTTGTAAGTGAATGCCGTATTTCTGGCTATCCCTGCACGAACCAGTTGCTTGTATCTATTGTGAAGATATCCCAAAGTTGGCGTGGCACTGGTGTTGGGTTCGAGTCTGCTTCCGGCGCCAACATTCTGAACCGGGAGAGCTGAAAGCGAGATAACGCATCACTTATTTCGTTTTTTGCCCCAGGGAAATGCGAGGCTTTAATCAAGCTATTAAAACGCAAACACGGCAGTGAGAGTATTCTTAGTAAGGTTACTACCAGCGATGACTTTGAAGTCATGGTATTTAAGATGTGAACTACAGCTTGATTATCACAATGAAAGCGTATTTTCTTGTTACGCAACTGCTCGCCCCATATAAAAACCGCTACGACGATAGGAAACAATTCTAACGCGGTAATATTTTTTGTTAGGCCGTTCTCTTGCCACTTTAATGGCCACCTCGCATTACATCAATGTCCCTTAAACCCAATTCCGAAGCCTATGCCGCCTGCGCTATCGGTGTACAATTGCTCGTCGTCATTTGACACCCAAAACTTGTCATGAAATACGGAGATGCCGTTATAATTTCTGAAAAACTGTAGCCACATTTCTAGATCAAGTTTTATTTCTTTGCTCATGCGAACGTGATGGTATGAACGTGTCACGCCGCAGGTGGAATTAATAAGCCATCTACAAAACGGTCTTCGTACAGCTATTGCTGAAAACAAAAATTTAGTGACCCTATGAGCGACTGCATTTCTTTTAATGTTACCGACTTTTTTTTTTTTTTTTTTTTTTTTTTTCAACAGAGTGTATTGACTTTTTTGAATTACTTCAATAATTTTCGCTAGCGGGATTCGAACCTCCATTTTCTGAGAATCCAGTTCTAAGCCCAAGAAAACAAGAACTTGAGTCGGACCTTCGGTTTTCTCATCTGCTATCGGTACACCCAAGTCTTGCATAATTGTTGTAAATACTTGCATCAGAGCATAACAACTTGCATGGCTTTTTTCGCCTCCTAAAAAACCATCTAAGTAATGAATTAGATGGCCTGATTTCATGTTAGTCTTGACACAGAATTCGAGGAAAGTTGAAAATTTTTCAAAAAGGCTCGGAGATATGCTACAGCCAAAAGGTAGTGATTTATCAAAATAAATTTTACCGTTGAGAGAAAACCCTAACAGCTCGTAATCTTCGGGGTGTATTGGCAATAATCTAAATGCGTTTTTAATGTCCATCTCAAATAAAAAACAGTTTACCCCAAGATCATGAATCATTTGAATCGCTTGGTCGAATTCTGTATACTTAACCGAGCATAATTTGGGGTCGATGAAATCATTGATAGACGTGCCCTCCGGGTATGATAGGTGATGTATAAGTCTATATTCCCCTGGATTTTTCTTGGGAACAATGCCTATAGGTGAAATTTGTATGTTTTATATAGGGCTGACGTCGAAAGGGCCTGCAACCCGGCCCGCGTCTATCTCTTTTTGTATTTTTCCTTGAGCGATTTCTGGTAGTTGCTTAATAGATTTGAGATTTTTTGACAAGCGGGTTTCACGTGGACCCGTGTAGTTTAATTTAAAGCCATGTTTAAAACTGCTCAAAAGAATAGTGGCATCCGATGACTCATAATTACTTAACCAAAGTTGTAAGGCTTGTATATTGATTGGTAAAAAAAGCAAGCTTGATGATGTTAGATAACATAGGTGAGTTTTTAACTTCTGTTCAAGCCTCGTTGACCACGGGGGTAGCCACGCTGCCCTCGCCACATTCCCCGGCCACGAAAAGAACTAGTACTGGAAACTGGCGGGGCTTGATTCGCTTTGTCCCCTATATTTTCTGTTTGTGGGGCGTACGGTGCTGTGTGGGATTTATCGCCCGTGTTACAGTGAAGCAAGGCATGAAAACGGCCACAATGGAAACAGACATGCCTGAATTTGCAGTTTTGCCACTAACACGCACCCTTATTGAAAGCTATACAAATTTTAGCGGCATACGGCTTTTGTACCACGTGACTAGCAACAGGCTCATTACTGAGCGGCATGCACCTTATCCAAAGGTCGTGATTAATCGCAGCCCACGAGGCTGGCGTAAGAGCTTGGCGCATGCGAAACTGCTGATCGTACACTTTCCAGAATTTCCTCCCATGACGGGATGAACATTCGCGGATTACATAGAGATATTGCAGCAACTCGTGAATTTTGTTCGGATGTGTCGCCAAATAAATAGACATGTAAATTATAAACGTGTCTGTCCAGCGTTCAATTGAGCCGATATCATCTTTACATTCGCTCGGACGGCTTTCTATAATACCGTTATGTGATAATCTCAAAGTACTACCTGAAGTAAATTTGACCAGTTCCACCGCACCCTTTAAAAATAAAATAAAGAAAAATAAAGATAAAATTTTAACTTTTTGCAATTTCATCATTATGTTGACTTGTAAAATGCCCTTAATAATATATAACAATCTAATTTTAGTTGTGTTAACCAAATCCCGAAATATTCAGTCCTGTTTTTTTTGAAGGCTGGGCTGTGTTCAGCATGGTTCAACATTTATTCCGTTTATAAACGCAAATGAACAAAAAGTAAACAGAAATCCCTCCATTTCTCTTTAAGTCATGCGACTAAACACAAGGACACAGCAAATATCAAAAATAAAGACAAACACTTGAATACATTATCAGTATATTTTTTGTACATTGAAAAGTTACTTTCAACCGACAGATAAATGAAATAAATCACTAACTACAGGTACTATCTCTTCAGTAGTTTAGGTAGTTAATGGGTGTATATGAAATAATATTTTCAGTATACAACATGTTTCTAAGGAGTCGCCAGAAGGCATGGTGACTGAAAAAGGGGATCATTTATACAATTTAGCTGGTATGTTCTTGAGAATAAGATTTTTAAATAAAAAATTTCCAATGGGAGGTGGGTGGGGGCAATATTGACACTAGGATCATGGCTTGAATAAACCCGAGAGATTTGGATTAAGTGATACTCCATAAAAAAGATCAAAGCTCCATGTCTTGTAATTTCGGAAAATATTTTCTGTAAATTAAACAAACAATATGCTGAAAAGTGCCTGTAGCGGGGTCAAATTTGGCCAGGTCAAACTCTTTTCCAGGTTATGACATGACTTTAGATAAGAATGCTTCACATCAGATTTGTTGTGGTGATAATCTGTCAAGTGGTTCAGAGAAGTTGTTTGAAGCAAAATTATACAGATGGATGACAGATGGATGGACGACAGATATAAAACAATAGAATAGGTTGCTTATGTAAACATCTGAATGACTACATGTGGAAAAAACAATTATTTCAGATTTTAATGCATGAAATTGTGCTGAGAATAGTAAACCGAACTGAATACCTGATATGTACTTCTGGTAATTTTTTACACAGTTTCTCCATCTCTCCTTTCCAAATATAAATGGCTCCCTGATCTGTACTGAACAAGCATACTTCCATAATTGAGTTTTCTGCAGTATTGGAAGTTCTTGGGAATGTGAAGAAATGCAAAATAGCATCAGCAATGGCAACACAGCACACTGATACTGGAGTTGGTCTTGTGTCTTCAGCATCTAACAACAGTATGTTTATATCAATTTATGTTTTGACTGAAATACTTTTGGCATGTATCTTCATACTGTGTGAGCTTAAAAGTGAAAATTTCGAATTGTAAACTGTTCCAGGTTTTTCAACTGCTGTATAAGAATAGTAATAGTTCTGAAACAAAAGGTCAAAGAGGGTCTGAGATCGCTCTACTGACTTATTAATGGCTATAAGTATTTCAAATATAAATATTTGCTACATGAATGACCAGAAGAGCTTTGGATCTCATATTTAACTTTATTTATACAAATGAATGCGAAAATAAAATAAAAAGTTTCCCCATAGCATTAATATTTAAGGCCCCTTAAATGGCCTCTGTACACCGAAGGCCCTTTGTTTATAGATATTTTAATATATGTATGTTTTGATATATATATATGAACAAATCTGAAGAAGACAATGTCAACCCTTTCGGCTCTTTATCAAAAATCAATCTTTGTTATTGAACCAAATCAAATTTAAAGAAAATGTTTAAATTTCAAATTGAGAATTACTTTTGCATAGATTGATGAGAGAAAGAGAAATTTCTATTTTCTAATAGTGAAGTCCCCATACATGGCACCTATACATTTCAGCCCCTTGATTTGTACAAACTTCTAACCCCTACTTATATGAAGAGATAATTAGAAATCAAATAAAACACATTGGACTGACAATTTGGTGAGATTATTTTTTAAAAAATCCCCAATATTAACCCTATAATGGGGTCCCAACTTCCCCCTTATGGAAATTCAATCTTTCTTATTGATCCAAATCCTATTTGCAATGACCAGGGCTGCGTTCAGTTTGCTTAAATGTTTAATTTGTTTGCAAACTCTTGAAAACAGAAGTGAACTGAACGACATGTTCGCTTTAAACGATAATTGCTAACAGAATAAACACCTTCGCAGGGGTGTTTGCTTGTGTTTAAGCATGTGACTTAATGGGAAGTGGAGGGACAACACCGAGTAGACCGATTTCTGTTTACTTTTTGTTTGTTAGGTCACCGTTTGCATTTATAAACAGAGTTAACATGTTTAACAATGCTGAACGCAGCCTTGATGCTTCAAATCTTAAACTGAATTATAGTAGTGCATGAGAAAATGAATGGGTTCAATGCCATTTTCAACACATTTCAGGTTATATATGGAGGAAGACCTCCGACTGATTCAGACTGAGTAGAACCACCGTCCTTCCGCAAGTAACTGGAAACATTCTCACATAAAGTTTTTGGAATAAATGGGACTCGAACCTACAACCTTAGTGGTGAGAGGAAAGTGATCTTGAGACGGCACCTAAGAGCACTCGGCCACTGAGGACCCATGAGAAAATGAGATTTACCCATTTTCCCCATGATTGGACACGAATTTATACCTATTTCTGACCTTTAAACTCGAAGTATGTTCTTGACCATTGAGATCTGGACCTTGTTTTATGCACCATATTATTTCAAAATCTCTCCATGAATGAGAAAGCTATAACCCAGAAAAGATTGAACAGATGCACACACATACACACACCATCTGATAATGGTGACCATTTGTGCTGTGTTATTTTAAAATATATCAATTAGTAATTAACAAGATATGGAGTAGACACCTTTTTGACCTTGAAACTCTAAGTATGTCCTTGACCTTTGTTCTACAGACCCAGTTCTTACATGTGACACTTCGTCTTACTATAGCGAACATTTGTGTTATAACAAGGGATAAGATCAGATGAACGCACCCACCCACTGAACCGCCAGTGTGACGACATGTCAAGCTCAATGCAAATGGGTTTGACAAAAATGACATGTCTAATCTCCTTCTTGCCATATATGTATGTTTAAAGTATCCTAAATATATCTCAAGTACCAGCCCAGTATTTTACATGTAGCATCAGAATGATGGATGAAGTGAAAGAAAGACAGTTGGAGGTAAATCTAATCCCCAACAGTGGACTAATACCATTTTAGTACTATTGTAATCTAACACAGACTTACCACTTATTCCAAGAAAAGGAATAGCTACACTCTGAATCTTAAGTTCAGAGGCCTTTGTTAAAATGTTTAGAACTGTCAGTCTGATATCCCTGCTGAAGTCCTGGTTATGTTTAGTGTAATGACATGACCAGTGTGGAGATACTGCATGTAGCACATAGTGACACATCAACTGTCCATCTGCCTTGGTTGCAGTTACACTTGTCAAGTCATGTTTTCTTCTTTGCTGGTCCTTGTATTGGGATTTATAAAGCTCACCAGCCATATTCATTATTTGTTGAGCAATCGCGCCTTTGCCTGAAAAATCTTCACTTTCTGTGCAGACTATTGCATTCACATTAGCTTGAGTGATATTTCCTTCTGCAATGATGATTTTAACTTTGGTATCAGGTATGTTAAAAACATACGGAACCTTGGTGGGAGAAGATATCAGTGTATTTCCTGGTGGCATGTTGGCATTTGTTGATGTATTTCTTTTTAATGACCTGTGAAAAGGAATGGCTTCAGGTTCCAACCCTTGACTTGCAGACTCAATATGCGAGCTGTCTCGAGTTGATTTGGATACTTCATCATATTCTCCACCACACCTGCTATCCAACATTTTACGAGCGGTGGAGTCTTGCAGTGTATCTACAGCACCATCTTTTCTTGCAATCATTTTGCTAAATGCACTTCTTATGCTCTCAATTTTTGTTTCTTTAATATCGACAAAATGTACTTCAAGCAAAGAAGTTTTTAACGCACTGAATTGTACTAAAGCTCTGTAATACTGCTCTGAACAGATGTCAATAGGAAAGCCGTATGTTCCTGAAAAATAGCAAAGTAAAGGTACAAGTTATACAGAAAATTTATCATCTTAAGTATGCATTTGAAAATTGAAAATATTTAACCCTATTGGGGACCTGGCCTTGACCCGCTATGAATACTAATGCCATTAAAAGAACGGAATTGCAACATTCAGACAAGACAATGCTTTAGATTTCAAACTCAATACTACAATAAACACATAGCAGTAATGATTGTTTGTTTGAATATTTTGCTTCATATTTATGCCTGGGCTAACAGATGATCCGTAACTGTTGACCTAACCATTCTTTCCTGAGATCCTGGAAGGTTAACAAGTATTCGAACACACCCATCTCTGCAAGTAACTGATAACTTTTCCACTGAAATCAGCGGTGAGAGACAAATGATGATGAGAGGCAACGTCGTATATCAATCATC
This sequence comes from Panopea generosa, assembly GCA_029582155.1. Taxonomy (NCBI): domain Eukaryota; kingdom Metazoa; phylum Mollusca; class Bivalvia; order Adapedonta; family Hiatellidae; genus Panopea; species Panopea generosa. The sequence continues at coordinate 32,958,032 of CM055908.1, read as the reverse complement.
ACAGGTACTGTGTCTGGTTGGGGATTTTAACGTATATTTTAATGCATATGTTCCATTGTTTGATCTTGTTATATATGTTTCAATATCGGATATGATGAAATGGGTATAGATTCTACCTACAAACTCATATTTCACGACTTGTATGTTAAGTCTAACAATATAAATTTTGTAATAGTTTTATTATCTTTATAGACTTGTATATATATATACAGTCGAACAAAGCCTGAAACTCCAATCTGCATATTTGTTTATAATATAATATATTAAGTGCTTCATGACATTGTATCTAATTATGTTACATGAATTTTATTAGATTTTGTCGCCATATTTGTTATCTTATATATGTGACTATTCCTCATGGGTCTCAGACCTTCTCTAAATAATGGAAATAAACTTGTCAAACTTGTCAAAACTTGTCATAAGTTACTGAGTCTGTTATTCTCCTTTCTGTGACTGCTACAGAGCACAAAAGATAAAATAATGTAATTCTTAATAATTCAAGGACCTTAACTCCAGCATATATTCTCTGATTTTGCCAGTAAAAAATATATTCGTTTTAACTTTGTCGAGCAAAAATTTAATAAATTAACAAAAAAGACATTTTAAGCTTGTTATTTTGCTCAAACGAATTGTAGGCACTACTGGCAGGAAATGATTATTAGGACACTTACCTGTGCTGATGCATGGTATCGCAATGGACTTCAAACCTTTGCCATCAGCCATTAGCAAGCAGTTAATTATAGCCGTAGTGAGTTGCTCAACCTTCATTTTACTTGGGTCTCTATAAGAAGGATTTCTTGATCCAACTACATGTAAAACATGCTTAAATTGTTGTAGTTTACAGACAGGTGTAGCTCTGCATTCCCCAATTTGAAGTTTACCCTTTTTTTTAACATTCTCTTTACATAAATTGTTGAACTCTTCTTCACCAGCAGCTTTTGCAATCAACTTTGCCACACCAACCGTATTCACCAGATATGCATTTGCAGCAGACACTATGCCTTCCACTTCAACATCTATAATACTAGACCTATAAGCAAACACAGTTATTCCATTTATGTTGCCGACATATCTTGAGTCTTGCATGTTCTTTGACTCCGTATCATGGTCTATTTTCCTTTGATGTCTACCAACTCCTCTTAATTTCCTTCTTCCAATAGCTATCAAGATTATTGATTTTGCGCAGTCAAGTACATCATAAACCAATGCTTTGATTTTGATTGTATTGCCAAACCTTAAAACAAGTAAATCAGAACCTCCTAGTTGTTTCTCAGCTTTCTTACAGGCTTCAGCACCTGATTCAATTTCAGTTTTTGTTTCCAGAATGATTTCATCACTTTGAACATCAGACATAACTCTTTGTTTCAATCGCTGAATTTTTTCAAAAATGTCTTTTTCAAATTTCCTCTTACAAATAATTTCAATTGCATGGTTCTTGAATTGGTAACTTTCTACATTACGTGTAAGATCATCCATTTCCTCCTGAAAAAAATGGACCGATTCTCTTTCATCTTCACTTAAGGGAACTACAAGTTTGTGATGACCTTTGTCAAAGAAATCATCAACAACATCAAGTGTAGTTTCAAGTTTGCTACCATTAGATATTACAGCTGCATCTACATCTGTCTTCTGAAAGATTAAGAAATTTGTGATCTAAATAATCTATAAATCGTGCGATGCTTGCAAGGGATCCACTAACCATTAAACCTCCAGTTTCCCTATTTATTATAATTATAGTAAATCCGCCATCTTGGAATGAGGGAATTTACAGAACCGTTTCTGCGTAACGCGACTGGATGAAACCCGCCAGAAGTGGTCTGCATAGCAGACTTTACCGTGAAGCCTATACTGCTGCTCAGTATTGAAATCAGATTCTAACAGACGACACTTTGTATATTTTGATGTGCCATATCGATACTGGGTTTAACCAGTTTATCTATGTTATGTATAGTCAGTGTACAATCATTATCAAAACTCATTCTAACCGCTGACGCCAAGCGAGACGTATCTACCTGTACCGAGTACTGTTAATTATCAACGTTAAGCTGTTCAATTTTACAATCATTTTGACAGCGAGAAAGTCGACAATTTTTCACCAGGTAAGTTTGCAAAATATTTCAGATTTTACCCAAAAGCCAATCAGATGACAGCATTTCTTAATAGTTTGCAATGGTTCCTCACTTTACCTTTAGCCGTTGGAGAGACAACATCGCTATAACTATTGGATTGAAAATTAAACCCAGTTAGTTTTATTGCTAGTGGTTGGTTTAAATGCAGGTATACCTGTGCATTTCATCCGTTAATATAGCAGACGACACAAAGTTGTTCCGCTTCAGTTCACATATAAACAGTAGCAGACAGAGGACAAATGCTTCGCTTGAATGCTAAAAATACTAAAAAAAAGTCTAGGAATGTTTATACATAAAGCTTTTGACCTTAGAACCAGTATTTTGTACAACAATGTGCGTAATGAATAATATAAACTGCTGAAACAAATGTCACTTTGTTGTAAAATTTAACCAAGCTTATATATTCAATTTAGAATGTGAAATGTTTCTCTAAGTTGGTCTTATTACAGCCAGTGAGAAGATCAACTACATGGATATATGTACTTTTTAATGAAATCCCGATGATAATGTATATGTTCCATTGTTTAATCTTGTTATGTATATTTCAATATCGAACATGATCAAATGGATATATATTTTACCTACAAACTCATATTGCATGACTAGTCGAACAAAGCCTGAAACTCCAATCTGCATATTTGTTTATTATATAATACATATAATACATTAAGTGCTTTATGATATCAGTTGTATTTTGTGTTAATATGTCCTAGTTATCAGGATATCCGTAAAAGCTTTATTAAATCATATTATTATAAACAGCCAAGAATGATAAAATTCATTGAGTTATTACAAAGTAAGAAGTATTCAGTCTTGTTAAATTTGTGTAAGTTTATTCATCAAGTTTTTAGTACTCGCAATTCCTTGTACAATCAAAATACATAATATATACATCTATCTTTTTGTGTTGATCTACTCAAGTATATATTTGACAAAGTATTTAAATGTTTATTTTTTTTTGGTCCAACCTCAGAAACTATTAAAATATGTGTATTTAAATAACGTAATTTTCTAATTTAATAGAATCTAACATAATATTGATCTATTATCTGTGCGTCATGTGTGACATTTATTATCTGAATGTGTATGTAATGAGAAACATTATATGTTTAAATTACTGAATAAAGAATTTGAATCTTGAATCTTGTATTATTATGTTATATGATATTTATTAGATTTTGTCGCCATATTAAATTTTGTAATCATAAATATGTGACTATTCCTCATAGGTCTCAACCCTTCTGGAATATAATAGAAATAAACTTGTCAATAATAAACTTGTCATGCCCAAATTTTAGGGAAAATTCTTTAATATTTTTTGAGAAAATGTATAGAATGTCAGGTACATAAAATATCAGGTGGCAGGTTAGCTGTTTCATTCAGTATATGTTATACAATTTTGTTCAAACTATATAATATATGAAATGTTCTCAGGTTTCTTTCCTCATTATTTTAAAATCTGAAATAAATATAAAATTATTCTAACATTTAGAAAGCAAACAAATAAATGATCAAACCAATCATCTATATACAGTATGTTTCAAACCATACCCATAACTCTGCCAAAATGCAACCCCGAGTTATGGTTGTTCCATTGATGATACTGAACACACATGCAAAGTTTCATTCATATCCAATGAGTGGTTGCATAGATATCTTAAACTTAAATGCAACTAAACCCAAAAGTTTAACTTGGGTGTCTACAGACAATGTCGCCACCGCCGGGGTCATGGCAATAGCTCTCCTTGGACATTCGTCCCAGCGAGCTAAAAAGGAAGAGATACAAGGAGCTAGGTCCGGGGAATAGGATGGGTGTGAAAAGATGGGGATCTTCACTGACTTAAAATCCTACAACTGCAGACATATTTACTAGTGCATTATAATGCAGTAGATGTACATTTTAAAATCCTGTTACTACTTTTTCCAAATATTTTCATAAAAGTGGTCAACAACTGACTGTATTGAAATTACAATTATTTTATAATTGGTTGGACTAGAGTTCCATGTATATACCATGGATAAGGTAGTACATAGAACTACCCATATGTATCAATATCAAGGTATACTTCTTACTTTTAAATTGGTCCATGTATTTACTAATATTAGGTATGTAGATAGACATACATTTACCATATACAAAAACATGAACTTAAATGTTGTAGATTTGCCCTAAATACTAGTTATATTAAAAACAAGTATTGACATACAATACAGAAATAGAGAAAAAACCGAGTTCAACATAAAACTTTTACTGGACATTTCAAGTATTAACTAAGTCCATTAAGTATGTAAAGTCAGTGAATTAATCATTATTAACATGATTTTTTATCTCAAATCAAAACAATTTGCTAAAGTGAGACTTAATTAAAGAATTATATATACTAGTGTCAATGTCAAACTTATTAAATTGGAACACATTTATTATCATAAGATTGTTATCAAAGTGATTTCTTTTTTTAAATCTTATCGGAAATCTTACCTTGTCAAAAAGCGGTGACATGTCAAATTTTTCAATATGCTAAGGGATATACATTAATAATGAAATAGATTTTACTGAAGTTCACACATTAAACCATCAAACGAATCTTCACAGAATATAAATTATGTAAAATTAATCTTAAAGAACTATATAGCAGATTATATTTGCAGTGACCAAAGTAAGCGATATGAGAGACCTGGACAGTGAAGCAAACTGTTTTAAACAAACATTAATTCCAACAGAAATTTACTTTTCTATTCAATAAGTGTTTAAAAATTATACCAAAAGAGATATGGACAGGCAAGCCAACACATGTTGTGGACAAACATCATTTCTAATAGAGGTAATTTTTTTCTATCCAATAAATGTTTGGACATAATACTCAAAGAGATATTGAGAGTGAAGCCTGTTTTGGACAAACATCAATAATAACAGAAATTTACTTTTACTAGCCAATATAAATGTTTGGACATTATACACAAAGAGATATGGACAGGCATGCCAACACCCGTTGTGGACAAACATCAATAATAACAGAAACTAATGTTTCTGTCCAACAAGTGTTTGGACATTATACTCAGAGATATGGACAATGAAGCCAACAACATCAATAATAACAGAAATTATTTTTCTATTAAATATAAGTGTTTAGAAATTATACACAAACAGTTATGGACAGGCACGCCAACACCGATTGTGGACAAACACCATTTCTAACAGATTTTTTTATATCCATCAAATGTTTGGACATTATACTCAAAGAGATATGGACAATGAAGCCAACAACTGTTTTAGACAAACATCAATAATAACAGAAATTTACTTTTCTATTTAATATAAGTGTTTGGAAATTATACACAAACAGTTATGGACAGGCACACCAACACCTGTTGTGGACAAACACCATTTCTAACAGAATGTTTCTATCCAACAAGCGTTTGGACATTAAACTCAAAAAGATATGGTCAGGAAAGCCAACAACTGTTTTGGAAATACATTGATTCTAACAGAGATTAGTTTTTCTATCCATTAAGTGTTTGGACATTATACACAAAGAGGAATGGGCAGTCATGCAAACAACTGTTTTGAACAAACATCATTTCTAACAAAGATTTTTCTATCCAAAAAGTGTTTAGATATTATATTTAAAGAGATACGGACAGGGAAACCAACAACCGTTTTGAACAAACACCATTTCTTTCAGAGATTTCTTTATATCCAATAAGTGTTTGAACATTATACTCAAAGAGATATGGACAGCAAAGCCAACACCTGTTGTGGACAAACATCAATTCTAACAGAACGTACATTTCTATCCAACAAGTTATTGGACATTATACTCAAAGAGATATGGACAATGAAGCCAACAACTGTTTTGGACAAACATCAATAATAACAGAAATTTACTTTTCTATTTAATATAAGTGTTTGGACATTATACACAAAGAGATATGGACAGGCACGCCAATACCTGTTGTGGACAAACATCATTTCTAACAGAGACCTTTTTCTATCTAATAAGTGTTTAGACATTATATTCAAAGAGATATGGACAGGGAAGCCAACAACTGTTTTGGATGGACAAACATCATTTCTTTCAAATATTTTTTTATATCCATTAAGTGTTTGAACATTATACTCAAAGAAATATGGACAACGAAGCCAACAACTGTTTTGGAAAAATATAAATTCTAACAGAAATTAACTTTTCTATCCAACAAGTGTTTTGAAATTATACACAAAGAGATATGGGCAGTCATGCTAAGAACTGTTTTGAACAAACATCATTTCTAACAGATTTATTTCTATCCTATAAGTGTTCAGACATAATATTCAGAGAGATATGGACAGGGAAGCCAACAACTATTTTAGACAAACATCAATAATAACAAAAATTTACATTTCTATCCAATAAGTGTTCAGACATTATATTCAAAGAGATATGGACAGGCAAGCCAACACCTGTTGTGGACAAACATCATTTCTTACAGAAATTTTTTTCTATCCAATAAGTGTTCAAACATTATACTCAAAGACATATGGACAGTGAAGCAAACAACTGTTTAGGACTAACATTAATTCTAACAGAGATTTACTTTTCTTTCCAATAAGTGTTTGGGCATTATATTCAAAAACATATGGACAGTGAAGACAACAACTGTTTTGGACAATCATTAATTCTAACAGAGATTTACTTTTCTAGCCAATAAATACTCGGATATTATGCCCAAAGAATTATGAACAGGGAAGCCAACAACTATTCTGGAAAAACAAGAGCAACACAAGCGGGTGCAGATGCAATTTCATGTTTTTTTTACATTAAAGCATGACCTTGACCTTCATGTAACCTTGACCTTGACTTCTGATGTAATGGTCTGGGTATAATGCACATCATCATGACATGCTGATCACTTGTGTCAAGCTATTTTCAAATTCCTCCATGTAAGACAAAGTTACAGACCAGACAAGATATATCAAACAAACAGAAAGTATGACCATGACCATGACCTTTGAGATAAGGTTCTGGGTCTTAACGTGACACGTCGTGATGCCATGTTGATCAATTGATAAATTGAACCTAGTGTTTTTAGAATCCATCCGTGCATGACAAAGTTACAGGCTGGACACGAAATCTCACACAGACATAAAAACATTAATTCAATTATGCAATAAATGTTTTCGGACATAAAAAAATTATAGACTTTACCATATCTGCATGCTACTGTGCATGAATTCAGAAATACAAGGACGACATCGACAATTTTCAGGAAATAAGAAATAGATTATGACTTATACTCGTTACTATCTATCATTCAAATACGGGGAAAATATGGCAAGTCCGTTAGATATACAAAAATACCGAGAGCAATCAAGTCCAAAACGTTACTGGGTATGATCAACAAAATACCCAATATATTTGGATAGTCTTTTATAAAATTTGATGTTATGCTGGGTATACAAAACAATACCAAAACAACTGAATAAGAGTCATTTGAATGCACAACAAGCCCAACATATGCCCTCTCATAAACACGGACAGACAAACGGATGCCACTACAATATAATAATAATATTATAATAATGAATAAAAAAGGATATAGTAAGAAACACAATCAAAGGTCCATAAATCTGTGAAAAATAACCATACTAAAATACAAAGATAATATTCAAATCTTGACTTGGTAGACATCCTAGCAAGTTTCATAAAATTCCAACTTGATCATGTACAATGTACATTTATAGCCAGAAATGTTTAGGGAAGCATAATAAATATAACATTTCTCTGAATTAAAGCAGTTTTGGTCAATAAAAGCAAACTTGTTAATGCAGTTCCTCCACCAAAAATGGTCATAATGGGGTGAATGGAACTGTATACAATCATAGTAGCAGCAGTACTTTGGGAACACAAACGGAAATGCAAAAAAATATATTTCGCTGTGATAATAAAGCTACAGTAACAATATTAAACAAAGGCAGATCTAAATGCATATTAATAAAGAGTTTGATGAGGAAATTGACATGGCATGCTTCAAAAAAAACATTACATGCAGTACTATCCATATCAGTGGAAAAGCCAACTTTGTTGCACATTCTTTTTCTCGATTTCAGATGGAAAGATTCAGACAGGCAGCCCTGAATGCAAAAAGTGTATCAGACAAATGCCCTCCTTTCACAGAAATTATTCACACTTAAACAAAGCTTCGACTCTCTTTGGGACTCATCATTAAGTCATAATACTTTGTCTGTGTATACTTCAGGGATAAAATGTTACAAGCAATTTCTGCAGACAATTCGTATAGTAAACTCAAATATCATCACGCAACCCATCACATGAGTTGTTGATACAATCACTGCATCTGAAATACTCTACTAAGCTGAATTTGTGTGGTATCAGATTTCATTACTTACGTCATGATAATGACTCTAAACTGGAATCAAGCTTTAAAAATGTTCGTGTATACACTTTTTTGAATTCTGTTAAGAGACATCAAGTGAATACCGAATAAATAATGTTGTATTCCAGTAAAGGTTGCTTTGGTAAATATGTTGACCACTTTTCATGTACCTGCTTCGCAGTTACCATCACATAAGTCCGTCTGTTCACAGGCTTTTCATGTACCTGCTTAATAGGTGCCATCACGTATGTCCATCTGTTTTACAGGTTTTTAATGTAACTGCTTCATAGGTGGCATCACGTAAGTCGGTCTGCTTCACAGGCTTTTCATGGACCTGCTTCATAGGTGCCATCACATAAGTCAGTCTGCTTTGCAGGTTTTTCATGTACCTGCTTTGTAGGTGCCATCACGCAAGTCCGTCTGCTTCACAGGCTTTTTTATGTACCTGCTTTTTAGGTGTTATCACATAGGTCCGTCTGCTTAGCAGGCTTTTCATATACCTGCTCCGTAGGTGCCATCACCTAAGTCAGTCTGCTTCACAGGCTTTCATGTACCTGCTTCCTAGGTGCTATCATGTAAGTCTGTCTGCTTCACAGGCTTTTCATGTTCCTGCTTTGTTTGTGCTATCACGTAAATCTGTCTGCTTCACAGACTTTTCATGTACCTGCTTCGTAGGTGCTATCACAGTAGTCTGCTTTGCAGGCTTTTCATGTACCTGCTTCGTAGGTACCATCACAGTAGTCTGCTTCATAGGCTTTTCATGTACCTGCTTTGTTTGTGCTATCACGTAAATCTGTCTGCTTCACAGACTTTTCATGTACCTGCTTCGTAGGTGCTATCACAGTAGTCTGCTTTGCAGGCTTTTCATGTACCTGCTTCGTAGGTACCATCACAGTAGTCTGCTTAACAGGCTTTTCATGTACCTGCTTTGTTTGTGCTATCACGTAAATCTGTCTGCTTCACAGACTTTTCATGTACCTGCTTCGTAGGTGCTATCACAGTAGTCTGCTTCACAGACTTTTCATGTACCTGCTTCGTAGGTGCTATCACAGTAGTCTGCTTTGCAGACTTTTCATGTACCTGCTTCGTAGGTGCCATCACAGTAGTCTGCTTCACAGGCTTTTCATGTACCTGCTTTGTTTGTGCTATCACGTAAATCTGTCTGCTTCACAGACTTTTCATGTACCTGCTTCGTAGGTGCTATCACAGTAGTCTGCTTTGCAGGCTTTTCATGTACCTGCTTCGTAGGTGCCATCACAGTAGTCTGCTTCACAGGCTTTTCATGTACCTGCTTTGTTTGTGCTATCACGTAAATCTGTCTGCTTCACAGACTTTTCATGTACCTGCTTCCTAGGTGCTATCACAGTAGTCTGCTTTGCAGGCTTTTCATGTACCTGCTTTGTTTGTGCTATCACGTAAATCTGTCTGCTTCACAGACTTTTCATGTACCTGCTTCGTAGGTGCTATCACAGTAGTCTGCTTTGCAGGCTTTTCATGTACCTGCTTCGCAGGTGCCATCACAGTAGTCTGCTTCACAGGCTTTTCATGTACCTGCTTCGTAGGTGCCATCACAGTAGACTGCTTCACAGGCTTTTCATGTACCTGCTTTGTTTGTGCTATCACGTAAATCTGTCTGCTTCACAGACTTTTCATGTACCTGCTTCCTAGGTGCTATCACAGTAGTCTGCTTTGCAGGCTTTTCATGTACCTGCTTTGTTTGTGCTATCACGTAAATCTGTCTGCTTCACAGACTTTTCATGTACCTGCTTCGTAGGTGCTATCACAGTAGTCTGCTTTGCAGGCTTTTCATGTACCTGCTTCGTAGGTGCCATCACAGTAGTCTGCTTCACAGACTTTTCATGTACCTGCTTCGTAGGTGCCATCACAGTAGTCTGCTTCACAGGCTTTTCATGTACCTGCGTTGTTTGTGCTATCACGTAAATCTGTCTGCTTCACAGACTTTTCATGTACCTGCTTCGTAGGTGCTATCACAGTAGTCTGCTTTGCAGGCTTTTCATGTACCTGCTTCGTAGGTGCCATCACAGTAGTCTGCTTCACAGGCTTTTCATGTACCTGCTTTGTTTGTGCTATCACGTAAATCTGTCTGCTTCACAGACTTTTCATGTACCTGCTTCGTAGGTGCTATCACAGTAGTCTGCTTTGCAGGCTTTTCATGTACCTGCTTCGTAGGTACCATCACATAAGTCCATCTACTTTGCAGGCTTTTCATGTACCTGCTTCGTAGGTACCATCATGTATTTCACGTCTGCTTCGCAGGCTTTTCATGTACCTGCTTCATATGTGCCATCACGCAAGTCCGTCTGCTTTGCAGGCTTTTCATGTACCTGCTTTGTAGGTACCATCACGTATGTCCGTCTGCTTCGCAGGCTTTTCATGTACCTGCCTCGTAGGTGCCATCACGTATGTCTGTCTGCTTCGCAGGCTTTTCATGTACATGTACCTGCTTTGTAAGTGCCATCACGTTAGTTCGACTGCTTCGCAGGCTTTTCATGTACCTGCTTTGTATGTGCTATCACGTAAGTCTGTCTGCTTCACAGGCTTTTCATGTACCTGCTTCGTAGGTGCCATCACAGTAGTCTGCCATGCAGGCTTTTCATGTCCCTGCTTCGTAGGTACCATCACGTAAGTCCGTCTGCTTCACAGGCTTTTCATGTACCTGCTTCACGTCCGTCATCCTGCTTCAGTCTGTTATTCTGAATTAGCAGGCTTTTCATGTATCTGTTTCATAGGTGCCATCACAGAAGTCAGTCTGCTTCACAGGCACTTCCTAATGGTTACAATCGCATGTTGCTTTTGTTGAATATTTTTGTCTTTTGTATTACTCAGCGAGAAGATGTCTTTTTCTTGGGGACAACCACAGGATGGTCCATAATGGTCCATACTACAGTATGGTACATTCGATCCATTAAATCCATCATATGGTTCTTTGGGCATTAGGCTTTTTCATCTAAGTCTTACCCAGGAAAGAAATAAGCATGCTGACTCAGTTACTTACCAGACTTTTGTCATTCACCATTGTATAAATGTATAATAACATACAAATATAATGTTCTAGTCAGTTATTAATATTACATAGTCTGGTGAGCTAAGTCAACATATGCTTATAAATATAAATTCAGTAAAATGTTGTAGTCTTTCTTCCCATGAATGTAATTAAGAGTATAAACAAAATGATATTTTCATGTTCAATTAATGTCAATAATTAATCTCATAATTAATATTAATTGTATTGACAGAGTTGGGCTAACAAGTTAATATGCAGAATTGCTATAATTTATGGAATTTATAAATATTGCTTTTATGAGAGAGAAGCTCATCTGTGGTATATCTCTGACATTATTCAATGGTCATTACTCCAACATAAATTTCCAAATTTCAATTTTACTTGTCCAAGATATTTTGGTTTTATAAAATATGAATATTTTGGGGATTGGGAGTGCTAAAGTGTGCACATTATAATTATCCCTTAAATGAACTCTATTAATCACAGAGATCCCATTTGTACAATCTGATAACTACATTTCATGGTATGTTAAGTAATTAAATATTTTCAAAATCTGTTGACAGTTCATGAGAAGAGTTTTTAAATATTTTACTATTTTTAACAATGGAAGATTTTAGATTGAAAAAAAAAAACTAATATGTATAGTCTTGTGTATAACTGGCATTGTGATTTCAGAGAAAGCGCTGCCTAACAGATGATGACAGATGATGGACAATGCACTTTCATAAAAACCCTTCTGACCTTGTGCAGTAAAACAAATTTGAAAGAGTTTTGTGTAAGAATGTTCCAGAAAAGATTTTGCTTGAAGCAAGGACTTGTATAGAAGGATAAGAAACTTACATCTCCTGACTAAATGTTGATGAAACAGCACACAAAGGATTCATAATTTGCAAATAAATCATTCATAATTCACAGGCAACTGATAACTTGTACATAAACTGCAAGTTGTTTGTCATTTTAGATGTTTAAACATGTTTTGATAACACGAAATGCTCTTCAATTAAAGATATTGAGCTTTGAAGGAAAATTTATCGTAATTTGCCATTATTTTAGCTGCAGTATACAAATTTTGTAATCACAAGTACTTCAACAATTTTAAACACACATTTCTGGGAATAGTTATGTTTTGATGACAATTACATTTTGCAGTGTAAGAATTTTGATTTGTATTCCTGAGATGAATGGTAGTTCAGATATTTAAAAACGAGATATTACGCGTAAATAAGCGAATGTTCACACAATCTCAATCAGTTGCCTTTCTGTCTCTATATAATTTCTTGCTTGAAGCAAAAGTTAACGATGAACAGATTATAGATACTAGGCAATCAGAAAATCTCACCTGTGATCTTTCAACTCAGGTAAGTTAAAAAGATTCAAAGCTTCCTATTCTTGCCAGGAACTAATTCACAATATTTCATCAAAATATATTGAAGAAAATTTAAGTTATCAGCCTATACACTAAATTTTATCAAAATACTAAAGTTAATGAGCGATTAACATTTTTCTTCTTTTCAGTAACAGTGACCTTAACCTACATTTGATTTACCCCAAACCAATTGCAAGCTTCATTTTCCTGCTAGGATCATATTCATAAGAGCATTTCACAGGAAACTTTTCAGGAACAGACAAACATGTACTGACAAACAAACCAGAAAAATGGAAGCACAGACAGAGGTAACATCATAAGCCTTCTTTTAATGGCAGGGGTGGGGCATAACAAGTTATGTAAAATTCGATGTGCTGAATAAAAACACAATCCCATACAAAATTGTTTGATAAGGAGCCAAGAATGTATAAGCCATGTTTGTCTGAGTTATGAATTATGTTTGATACTCAAATGACCTTGCACATGGGAAAATGAAAAGGACTGATAGATCTAATTGAGTATGCCATTGTGTTTTATTTGTCTTGCTTTAAATGTTTGAATGGCATAAAACACAGCTAAAATGTTTTATGATTCATTGAATTAAGTGTGATTTTTCTGAGCAGGTCATGTATCAATTCTTCTTGAAAATTCTTTAGGTAAAACATTTATTAACAAAGTTTCCCTTTCTCGTATAATTAGGCCAATCTTCGGGGGTGATACTAAAACCCGGCAAGGTTGCAGCTAACCCAACCATATTCCAGCTGCAGGGAAAAGGAAACTGGTGTGTATAACGGTGTTTATGATGTTTAAATAAACTAATCTCAATTATTATGTATTGCCCTTTGCATATTTATTTTTAGAAAATATATGAACAAAAAATGCCTTTATTTAGGTATTGAAGTTTAACTTTTTTGTCATTTTTTTAAGATTTTTCAGCTTTTTATTAATCCTGGCAGAGTTTGATAAAGATTATGGTATGCTGAAACTATAACAATGAAAATATTTTGAAAAATCTTGGGTAATCTTATAATCTATATTAACATAGGATAATTATGTTTGTTTATTTTGTTCGATACAAAGGACATAATTATATTTGTATAAAAATCATTTAGCCGGTGTGGTGTATTAGAATAAGAAATATTTCTCTTACTTTAAATAACCACATTTTTGTTTTGTTTATTTAAGAAATAGACGCTGTCACTTTGTTTAAACTGTCGGAAACATGCTTTATGTAAACAAGATTTGATTGGTTTATAATTCTAGAGAGAATTTTTATCTTTTCCTGGCAGAGATTGCAACGGATCAAGAAATTATAGAGGTCCTTGAATGGACTGATGGAAGATTTTCAATCAATGCTTCAAGAGTCCCGAGATTTTATTGCAAAAAAATTGATGATTTGCATCAGGTTTTTCTTGTGTTGAAATGTGGGACTCCTATGCTGGTGATATTGGGTGATAACAAAGTATCACCTACTCATAGAATATTAGGCTAAAATAGCAAGATCAGAATATTGTGAAATATTCTCATCCACATCATTTTGATGATTTTCCTAGGTTCCAACTGAATTGTATCAGAACTTTAAAGTAAATATGGAAAAAAATGGGCATAACTCCAGAAAAAAAATGATCATAATACCTTGAGAATATAAGAAGGTCCACTCAAACTTTATATTAATGATAAATCCCAAGTTTCAAATGAATTGAATCCAACCTGCTAACAGAGCCGACAAGGTTGATATAAAAATATACATTGAGCTCAGAGAAATAAAAAAAAGTTATATTAAGTTATTGTCCCCAGCTCTATATTCACATACATTTATAAACAATTTTTGTGATAAATAAGAGTCACAGCTAATCAAATATTCTGGTGTTTTTTTTTTCATAATTGGATCAATCTGAATTTGCCCCTCAATCTAATGAACTGATTAATAAGATACGTCTTTGTCATCTTTCTCGTCCAAGTGCTAATACAAGTTAATACTTACACTTACTGAATCCAACACTACTCCACTGTCTTGATTATTGATGCTCTGGTCAGAAGCAGTGGAGTATACTTCAGTAGCGCTGAACTTCTTGTCACCTTGCTTTACCGATCTACCTGTAGGTTTAGGTGTTTTCGGTCTTGCTCCAAGACCTACATCAGATTGGTCAGTTTGATGCAAAGGTATACTACAACATATAATTTGCAAATCTCATGTATTGAATTTAGTTGGAATTCTAAAATGATTAAAAGAGAAGAACAAGTTTGCTAACTTGGTGCAGAAACGGCTACACCACACTGGCTTATGAGATGCTATATTTTACTTACAAAAGATTTTGTGCAGTCATATATCTCACCTTTATTGGCTTATCATAAGATATGAACAAGTCTAGCTCTTGGTGCAACATGAAGGTTAGACAAATAACATCAAATTGAGATACAATACCATTATGATATCTGGCTATTCATTTTTAATGAAGGTAATTCCTTCTGCCAGTTAATATTGTGTAGGGTTCAATTTTTATTAATAATCCTAAGACTATGTCAAGGTCATCCAAAGCAATACTGTAATACTTTGAGTGGTTCCACATATCATTCAATCAAGAACCAAAATCTGATGAATGTCAGACAAACAGTTTCATATAGAAACAGAAATACAGAAAAAACAAAAACATTTGCAGGTCCAGTAAATTACTTACAGAAGTCAAGTGAATTCAAGAAATGTTGCATGGTTGTCAGTTGTAAGCACAACTATGCACAAAATGATGACTATGGTACAAATAGTTTTATTATCCACAGAGATCAAGGTAAATTCATTTTGCTGCATGGTTTCAAGTAATTCTAGCAATATTTGGTAACTGACAGTTAAAAAGAAACGTTCATGCATTTGTGACAGCAATCTTTAATATTTTATGAGAACAAAAACACAAACTTTTATTGCAGTATAATTATGCTATACCAACTTTTGCTCAACTCACCTTCAGCAAGAAATCACAACTACTATGAACCATTTTGAAAATATTTAAAAAACAAATTACATAGACCTTGTTTTTAAGTTTAAGAATCATGTTACCATGGGAAACAAGAAAATATCAGTGGAACCGATGGATGCTCCCCAAGTGAGTGTTTGACTCTGTACCATATTCCCTTAGTGCTGACGGCTACTTGGTTGAAAAATACCAAACTGCATAGCAGGAACAATATATGGCTCTGCACTTAACAGAACTCATTCGCAAATCATTGAACTGGAACAAAATGACAATATGTGCATATCCTAGCTAGTTTTACAAAATTAAAACCAGAGGTTGTAGCGAAATAGTGTCATGAAGACAATATGCACATCTCCACTTGGTAATCATGCATCCTAGCAAGTATCATAAAATTCCAACCAGAGGTCGTAGAGAAATAGAGCGGAGAAGAGTTTGGTCACAGACAGAATGAAAGGACCACAACTCCGTGAAAAATCATCAAACTGGAACACAAACATAGCAAATTTCATAAAATTCCAACCTGAGGTTGTAGAGAAATAGCACGGACAATAATTTGGTCACAGACTCAATGAAAGGGCCATAACTCCGTGAAAATATTCGAACTGGAACACAAAGACAATATGCATATCTCCACTTGGTAGTGATGCATCCTAGCAAGTTTCATAAAATTCCAACATTGGGTTGTAGAGAAATAGCACGGACAAGAATTTGGTCACAGACAGAATCAAAGGGCCATAACTCCGTGAAAAATCATCGAACCGGAACACAAAGATATTATGCACATCTGCACTTGGTAATGATGCATCCTAGCAAGTTTCATAAAATTCCAACCTGAGGTTCTAGATATTATGAAGCAAATTTGACTTCCAAATATTTCTGTCTTTACCTATAATATATCATACCATGTTTAATAACAAAATGATTGTCTTTGTGTGCATGATGTAAATATTTAATCTGTAAATAGCAAAAGTGAACATATATCCATTTTTTGTTAAATCTACAATTTATATTTTGTTAAAATTTCAAATATGCCACAGTACTATATCAATCAACTCAATATGTTCAAAGCAGGAAATTGTATTATTTGTTTAATCACTATTAATTATCACTTCCCCTTTGACATATGTTTTTACACCTTGATGAGAAGGAAGTCTTTGATGCCATGTTCACACCTTCAAAGTCAAACAATAACTTTGTTGGTATATATAGTACATAAACATAAAAAAAAAACATTAATAGAATTTAGACAACTTAGGATAGCTTTGTGCAAGAAGATAGGAAAAACTTTGTGTTATAACTTTGTGATTCAAAAATAATTTAATATCTTAACTTTGTGATAAACATAACTTTGTGACAACTGTGTGATTTCAGAATTAAAATATAACAACTTTGTGAATATTTCTTTAGTAAAAACTTTGTGATCCATAAACAGAACTTTGTGATTTTAAAGGCAGTGAATTGGAAATTAAGGACTTTGTGAACTAAGTGAATATCTAAAGTGAAATAAGGACTTCAAGTTCATAATTAATTTAACTTAGTGATCATCTGATACCTGATATTTCTTTGTGTAACTTTATAACTTTCTTTGTGAATAATACATAACACTGTGCATACTTTTGTAAATATCATACTTTACGTTTTAAACATCTTATTAAAAAGCGTTAACTTTCATTTGGCATTTTGTTCATATCTACAACAACCGCACGTCATGGATCACTACTGTCCCAACATTATGAGGAGTGGAGCAATTTTCCCTCATAATATAGAGAAATAGCCTGGACAAGAATTTGGTCACAGACTCAATTAAAGGGCCATAACTCCGTGAAAAATCATCAAACCGGAACACATAGACATTATGCGCATCTCCACCTGGTAGTGATGCATCCTAGCAAGTTTCATAGAATTCCAACATTGGGTTGTTGAGAAATAGCCCGGACAAGAATTTGGTTACATACAGAATCAAAGGGCCATAACTCAGTGAAAAATCATCGAAACCGGAACAAAAAGATATTATGCACATCTCCACTTGGTAGTGATGCATCCTAGCAAGTTTCATAAAATTCCAACCAGAGGTTGTAGAGAAATAGCCTGGACAAGAATTTGGATACGCATGCACGGACGAAGCTGTGATTATATGCTTCCCCCCTTTGGTGGAGCATAAAAAGGGGTGTAACTGTATAGTGAGATGTGCAGTGTATGGAAATACTGACAGCCACAATATACCCAAGTCCTGTATAGTACCTTAATGTTTGAGGTAGCCATTCACTTGTTGTGGATGACATGTCACCATGTCAAGTTATTTGAAAATCTGTCCAGGCATATTAAAGTTATAGACAGATTAAAGTTATAGACAGGGCACAAAGGACAGACTAACCAAAGAAATCAACCAATCCGATAATCCCGAAATCGATTTTCAACTATAGGGGACTAACAATGCAATTCTTTATTCTCAACTATCAAATTTCATCATGGCATCTCATTGGGAACTGAAATAATTATTGGCGAATTAATTTTTTAAATAACAGTGATGTTCTTTAACTGAGTGCTTTTGCTATTGAACAAAAAATATCTATTTCAAGAGAAACACAACTGTTTAAAATTATTTAAAACTAGACCTATCACTGAAGGTGATGAATACCCCCGAACGCCGTCATGACAGAAAATGATTAACCATTGTATGAAGTTTTATTAAATTATATCCAATAGTTTTAAAGTTATGCTCCAGACAAAAAAAATTCTTAATAAAAGAGAATGTTATGGATTGAGTTTTTTGTATTGTTAATTTTTTTATGGTTTTGTTAAAATTAAAAACGGTGTTTTTAATTATTGTGCAGTGTACAAGCTTTCATGGCAATCAATAAATGTTATACTTTTTCGAGTTATGTTGAGGGACAACAATTTTATGGATAAGAAACAAACAAGAGCACTAGGAATACAATATCGAACCTGCTTTGCTCGAACTCCATGTATTCATCAACTTGGTTCTTTCATGAACTTTATTAAACTGTTATCACTGATGGCTTTAAAAGTACTTTAAATGTACTGCAGCAGACAAGGGAAATATATCAAAGGGCAATAACTCTGTAATTAGCAAGAATAGAGTTATGTTTCTTGTACACTGCACTTCCTGTCATTATATTCTACCATTGTATGAAGTTTAATGAAATTCCATCCAGTACTTTAAAAGTAATGCTCCGGACAAGGGAAATATATCAAAGGGCAATAACTCTGTAATTAGCAAGAATAGAGTTATGTTTCCTGTACACTGCACTTCCTGTCATTATATTCTACCATTGTATGAAGTTTGATGTAATTCCATCCAGTACTTTAAAAGTAATGCTCCAGACAAGGGAAATATATCAAAGGGCAATAACTCTGTAATTAGCAAGAATAGAGTTATGTTTCTTGTACACTGCACTTCCTGTCATTATATTCTACCATTGTATGAAGTTTGATGAAATTCCATCCAGTACTTTAAAAGTAATGCTCCAGACAAGGGAAATATATCAAAGGGCAATAACTCTGTAATTAGCAAGAATAGAGTTATGTTTCCTGTACACTGCACTTCCTGTCATTATATTCTACCATTGTATGAAGCTTGATGAAATTCCATCCGGAACTTTTCAAGTGATGCTCCGGACAAGAAAAAATATCAAAGGGAAATATATCAAAGGGCAATAACTCTGTAATTAGCAAGAATAGAGTTATGTTTCCTGTACACTGGACTTCCTCTCATTATATTCTACCATTGTATGAAGCTTGATGAAATTCCATCCAGTACTTTTCAAGTTATGCTCTGGACAAGAAAAATATCAAAGGGCAATAACTCTGTAATTAGCAAGAATAGAGTTATGTTTCTTGTACACTGCACTTCCTCTCATTATATTCTACCATTGTATGACGTTTGATGAAATTCCATCCAGTACTTTTCAAGTGATGCTCCGGACAAGGAAAATTGCAACGGACAGACCGATCGACAGACAGACAGACCGACAGACAGACCTCAGGGCGACTCCAATATACCCCCTCAAAACTTCGTTTGTCGGGGGTATTAAGAAAAACAAATGATTTCACCTTAATCTGCTACATTTAAAATTCAAGAGCGCTGAGGTACTTATTCCCAAATGCTGAAAACTGCGATATACTTTATCTTGAATGCCTGGAATATGACCAGCCTAATTGTCCTTAGGAGAAAATATACACATTAAGTCAGTGCTCCAGATAAGCTTTTCTTCAAATGAGTATTTTACCCCTCATGTTTAGTATGCAATGCTTTTTTTCAAAATATTAAGGGTAAAAATGAAAATTCCTATCAAATTGCCATTTAAAACAAACTAATCAACACTGAAATTGAGAATAACCAATGCTTATTTTACCCCTTAATTAAATTTCCAATGCTTAAATACCCCCAAATAGTGCTTATCTGGAGCACTGTTAAGTGCAACATTCATGCATTATTAAAATTAACCTAGTAGTTTTGGCAGAGCAGACACCATAAATAAAGTGTGCAACAGGCTGTCATAATGCACCAATATAAATATTGCTTTTTTGAAGAAACTTTAACTATACTAAATTGCACATTTTATTATAATTTAAATTTGAATTTACTACCAGCATTATCCATCTACATTCTTTCTTTCTTATTTAAATAAACAATGAAAATTTAAATAATTCGGTATATCAGTAATTCACCTTCTACATCTCTTGTTCAGAATATCTGTTAATACAGCAACAATTCCATCATCTGGACTCAGCAACTCTATGAGCGTTAATTGTGACTTATATTCTTCTTTGTCAAATTCCAACAAACCAGCCACCATTGCATCACAACAAGTGAATACTGGTGTTTCAAATACAACTTCATCCACTAAAATATTAAATAATACATTATCAATGAAATTAAATCAAAATTAATGCAAGTCTTAAGATAATTTAGCTTTATGTGCAGAACATAAGGCCATAATAAAGTAATGATATTTTATCAACTGCAAACCACTTTAGGGGTCACAGAGAGAAAGATGACGTAGCCGCGTCAGCGTCCGAGAATCAATCTTTAGAGCATTGTATGTAGATCATTTTTCAAACTTATGCATACACATATTATATAGATATGTATATATATTCCACGCTTGTCATGATCTACATTGGTGATTTAAGAATAAAAAAACATACCAGGGAGGGTAGTGGTGGGTGTGTGATCCCCAAAGTGGTTTGCAGTTGATAAAATATCGATCAAACTTCACCTTCCCTAAGGTAAGCTTCGTATAATCTTCCCATTTTATCAACTGCATAACCCCTTTGGTGGACCCCACAGAGATTTTAGAGTTGATTCTTCAGAACCAAATAAAGAGTAAGAATAATAAATAATAATATAAACTTATATTGTAATACTGTTTTACGAAAGGACAAGAATCTATGTATACAATTATATATATACCTGTATATTGAAATATTATTAATAAAGTTGGCACAACTGCTAATGTCTATCACTATCCCATGACTAATGTTTGTATCATAACTTAAAGCATTATGCTTTCCTGTTATCAATCTTGCAACATAGACTGGTATGTTGTATTACTAATGATTTCTTTATTATAAAATCATGCAAATGTTTTTTCCAACCGGATGTTTTTATTATCACAGATAGAGGAGCTCCCCGAACTTTTGCTGCGGATGTAGAAGCTGCTCTTGTACTGTGGGCCCCATAATGGCTGCTTATTCCAGCCTTTAACATTAATGTCTTCACCCATCTTGACACAGTTTGTTTTGAAACTGGTTTATGTGGTTTTTGGATGCTTATTAATAGACTTTTCTCTCCATTTTGCAATACTTCAGTTCTGCGGATATATTCTTTTAAAATCCTGACCAGACATCAATTCGGGTTTTTCTCATAGTAATTTAACTGTATGCTATCTAAATGATGTCCAGGTATTGTCTGTTTAAGTAGATGATTTGGGTGGATGATACACGAATCGTTTTCAAAAACTATGTCTGATATTTGCATAACATGTAAAGTTTGACACCTTTGTGCTGTTAAAAGTAAGAACAGCATGCACAATTTTTGAGTTAATTGAAGTAATGAAGTGTTTTCCATAGTGTCAATGTAGGTAAGTACAAGGTTGACATCCCACACTTCATTGTATCTTGGTAGGCTAGGACGTTTTGAAAAGATTCTCGAACGCTGACGCAGCTACGTCATCTCTCTCTGTGGGGTCCACCAAAGGGGTTATGCAGTTGATAAAACATAAAATTATTTCAAGCTGGTATAACAAATCTTAGTGAAGATTTCAAAATTATGATGCGCTCTATACACATATATAGGAGAATTGTTTTTTTTCTTAGTTCTTGGTCTTAAAACATGGATGCGCGATATACACAAATGCATCTAATATGTGAGTAGAAATGGTACTTATGTGAAGTTATTTGAAAATTGATCCATGTATTTTTAAGTTATAGGCTTGACACAATAAACAATGCACTATATAGAAATTCATAGTCTAATTATGCTCAAGTCCTGCATGTTACCTTGATCTCTAAAGTAGCTACCCAGTTAAGTTTATTACTTGTCTTTAAATTGTGCTCAACTCAATACAGCCTAAATAATGCTTGACTTTATTATGCCTTTCAGATTTTATTGGGGCTAGACTATTATAAGTTGTAATAATTGAAAACTGGCGTCAGCTCTTTGTAAAAGAAAATCAGTTGATTCATCTTCCGTCTGTCTCATTTCAGAATTATTTGCAAAAGCTGTTTTTGTTTAACAACTGATTCTAGGTATAACACTAAGAGACTTTAAAAATGAAAAACTCCAAATGTACATGTCTGGGATGAGTGAATGGTGAGATGCATTATCGCTTGTCAACTACCACTGAGAAAGAGCGGGACAGCATTCCCCAGCATTGTATTGCAAATAGTGTACTTTCAATGTAGCAGAGATGTGTTGCTAGCATTGTTTTAAATGTAAGTGACATAGCTACTAAAGTTGATGATTTGGGGCATCATTGTTTGAAACGTTAACTCTCAGGAAATTGATAATATTTTCAAATAATTTAATTCACACAATTTATTAGGATCATTTTATAAAGTCAGACTTTTGCATTTTTAAAGTTCCTCAGTGTCAATTAACACACTACCGTTGTTCTGGAACACTACACATACTAACTGTCTTAATATAATATGTCTTCCCCTGTAATTTTAACACCAATGCATTTCCTTTATTAATACAAACATCTATGATTGAACTCATGAATCTCAAACTATACCGACATAAACATACGAAGCAGAATAATGTCCACCGGCCATATAATTGACATATTGAATTTAACTTCACACTTACCACTTGCTCCAATCAGCGGTATTGCAAGAGTCTTAATTCCCAACTCAGATGCCTTTTTCAGTATATTCAAAATGGTATCAGCAACATCACTTTTAAAGGAAGATGTATCCTTTGTGTAGTATTTCGAATAGTGTGGTGCTACTGAATGAATCACATATCTGCATGTCAGCTGACCATCCTTGACTTTTGTTTCAATGCACTGAAGGTGTTTTATTTTCCTTTGAATCAGAGAGCCATGGTCCATCTTATAGCTGTAGCCACCAAGCTTATACAGGTCTCTTGCAATTGCACCTAATCCTTGGAAGTATATATCTTCAATGCTGACAACAGCATCAAAGCAACACATTTTCATACTTCCCTTTGCTGCTGCAATTTTAACAGTATGTTGTTTTGGTAAGTACACACTCTGTGCAGGTACTCTAGAATCAGCAGGTTTCTTTTTCTTTTCTAGTGTCTCAAATAGCTTTAAAAACATATTTCTTATACTTTCTACTTTTTTTGAATCTTTGTCAACAAAGTATACAAAAGAAATAGTTTTTCTTTTGGGATCAAATGTTTCAATAGCACGAAAGTACTGTAGGGCACAAAGGTCAACTTGGAAACCACCTGCTCCTGAAAAGAGCAACATAAACTATATTAAGCAGAAGTCCACAAATTTAGATTGCATGAATCTTATTTAAAAAAATTTTTTTTAATACACACCAATTTTAAGAGAATGAATGAATGGTGTTTTACAGCACGTCGACACATAAATAGGTCATTTTGTGCGCGCAAAGATTAATGGACGTGATGACAAAAATATATTGAATATAAACGGTTAAAAATTTATTAAAACTATTTACAAATAAATGAATGAAAATTATTTACAAATAAATAAATGAACAAGAGGGCTAAGATGGATATATCGCTCACCTGACTAACCTTGAGTCACCCAACATAAGTAGATTATATAATACATGTACGCTCAAAATTCCAGAAAGACGAGATGGGCAAGTAGTTAGAATTTTGATTTGTTTTGAAGATGTAACAGATGCGTAGAAGAGTTCAAACTTGGTAGAGGTTCACCCATGGTAAATGTCAGTGAAATTACATCAAAATCAGGTCAGTGGATTCTGACAAGAAGGCTTTTGAAGTTTTTACTATAGATGCTAAGTCTTCGAACTAAGATAAAAATCCAGTTCCAGCACAAAACTACGCTGTTATGTTTGAGAACGGTTTCAAACTAAAGCATCAGACTAAACTATTGTGCATGAAACAATCCGCAGTTCCAGCACAATAAATATTCCTAGGAGTTTCAAACACAAGCCTTCCCAAAGTATATCGCTTGAAAGAATCTTTGTTGCAGTGCACTCTCCCCCAAAAACAATTAAGCTCCTCCTCCGAGATTTCAAGAACACTTTGACACTGAAAATCTCAAGCAGACTTCTTGCTGTTATGAAACTAGCTAAAAATATGGTATTGCTTTATTATGAAGCAGTAAACCATCCCTGTCTGAACCATAAAAACTCTGACTTTTGTATTCAGAAAAACACCTATTTTAAAATGGTTCATGATATATGAATAATATTTCAATCATTGATTATAATTGTATCATTCATCTTTTTATAATAAATTATCTTTTAAAACTTTTATCTGGTATAATATTGTATAATAATAGCAAAAAAAGTGTATTTAAAGAGTTTATTTCCTCTTCTTATAATAATTGCTATATACAGACATTTATGCTATTATAGAGGGGAAGTAATTTGACATAAAACTAACCACACCCCCTGGCTGCCATGTTTTTTGACAAATCAAGATGGCTTGAACAAACTTGGTAGAGTCACCCAATGACCATTTCTGTGAAATTATTTTAAAATCGAGCCAGTATTTTCTGACAAGAAGATTTTTTAAGCTTTTACTATAGCTTATATAGTAAACTAACCCCACCCCCTGGCCGCCATGTCTTTTTATGAATCAAGATGGCTTGAACAAACTTGGTAGAGGGTCACCCAAGGAACATCTCTGTGAAATTATATCAAAATTGGCCAAGTGGTTTCAGAGGAGAAGTTGTTAAAAGCTAAAAGTTAACGACGTTTGACGGACGACAGACGACGGACACCAGGCGATTACAAAAGCTCACCTGTGAGCCTTTGGCTCAGGTGAGCTAAAAAGACAATTCAGCGAAAAATGTCAATAATATAATAATTGGTACTAAAAATGATTAAAAAGCTTAACCTCTTTAAGAAAACCAAATATATGTGTAACATTAATTTTATCAATTAAATCATTCATACTGTCGACTCTGTAGTACTTTTCTCGCATTGGAGAAAAGTCCACACAGTCGACCAGTATGTGCTTCACAGTAAGCGGTGCAAAACAGGGCACACACTCTAGAACAGGTTCACGTTTTAAAAGATATGAATGTGTACAGTGTGTATACCCAATTCTATACCAGGCTAACACAACTTCTTCTCGACGAATACTCCTATTGCTAGGATGCCATTCGTCAAGTTTTGGTTTTATAACATGTAATTTATTATTAATAGCAAGATCCCAAGAGGACTGCCATGAACTAAAAATATATTTATTGATATGAGATTTAAAATCCGTAAAAGGCAGTTTAAAATTATTAATATTCAAGCTTAAGGCCACTTTCGCAGCCTTATCAGCTGTATCGTTTCCACGAATTCCTGTATGACCAGGAAGCCAGCAGAAAATAATAAAAGTTATCTTTACACAACAAATGATATCTATTTAAAAGTTGAAGAACAAGAGGATTATCATCTTTCATGCCATCTATGGCTTGAAGAGATGAAAGTGAATCAGAAAATATAATAAACTGGTTTTTATCAGATTCATTAATGTAGTTCAATGCCAAATCGATGGCTTTGAGTTCAGCTGAAAAGATGGAGGCTCCGTTTGGTAATCGGCTCTTTGAGGTGTGCTGTCCTGTAACAGCAGCTGCAGCCACAGTTTCTCCATCTTTAGAACCATCTGTATATATGTGACAATAATGATTGTAAGATGATTTGATTTCATTAAATTTACTTTGGAAGATAGTGGAGTCTGTTTCAGATTTTTTGTCTTTACAAAGTTCAAAAATGATTTTTGGCTTTTCCAAAGTCCATGGTGGTATTTCTGAGATTTTGTACTTAGCAATTAAATTAAGATTAATATTGGCTTGGTGAGTTTGGGTTTGATCCGGAGACCAAAAGTTCGAATAGCTTTAGGTTTTTTATCAAAGAGAGTTTCATAATTGGGGTCAAAAATAAGATTAAAAGCAGGATTAGATGGATTTGAATGAAGTTTAACTGCATATTGAAGAGCCAGCTTTTCACGTCTTAAATACAATGATGGTTCATTTGCCTCTACATAAAGACTGTCGGCTGGGGACGTAAGAAAGGCACCAAGGGCGAGTCGTAGTCCTTGGTTGTGTATAGGATCAAAAATCGCTAAGTAAGACTTGCGAGCTGATCCATATACAATCGAGCCATAGTCCAATTTTGATCTGATTAGAGATCTGTAAAGTCTAAGTAAAACTTGACAATCTGCTCCCCAATTAGTATTGGCAACAACTTTTAATAAATTTAGTGCTTTATTACATTTTATCTTAAGATATTTAAGATGAGGAATAAATATAAGTTTACGGTCAAAAATAAGACCTAAAAATTTTGTTTCCTCAACAACAGTTAAAGTTAGATTGGGATCATCGTGATGTTTACATAGTTGACAAAAATGCATACAATTTGTTTTCGACTTGGAAAATTTAAAACCGTTTTCATCAGACCAAGTCTGAAGTTTATTAAGGCATTGTTGCTGTTTCCTTTCAATAGTTTTCAAATTTTTTAAACGGTAACAAATTACAAAATCGTCAACATATAAAGAGCAATCCATACCAGGATTTATGCTCTTAACAATATTATTAATTTTAATATTAAAAAGGGTGACAGACAGAATACTGTCTTGTGGGACGCCCATCTCCTATTTGTGAACATCAGAGAGGGTTGTTACCATTTGGACTTGAAACTGTCTATCATCTAAAATGTTTAAAATAAAAGTAGCTAAACGGCCACGAAGGCCCATATTATGAAGATCTTTCATAATGCCATACTTCCACATGGTGTCGTAGGCTTTCTCTAAGTAAAAAAATACAGCGATTAAATGTTCTTTCTTTATGAAAGCCTCCCTAACAAACGATTCAAATTTAACTAAATGGTCTATTGTGCCTCTTTGGCATCAGAATCCACTTTGATACTTAGTATTTAAGTTGTTTGATTCCAAGAACCAAACAAGGCGACCAATAATCATATGTTCCATGGTTTTACAAACACAACTTGTCAAAGCAATTGGATGGTAATTAATTGGATCCGTGTTATCTTTCCCAGGTTTGGGTACTGGAATAACGATAGCTTCCCTCCAAGACTCGGGGAAGTTTCCAGTCACCCAAACAGAGTTTAATATATCAAGTAGAATTAATAAGGACGATTTGGGTAAATGTTTTAAAAGTTGATAATGGATATCATCAGGACCAGCTGATGTATCATGTGCCTTCTTTAAGGAATTTTTTAATTCACTCAAAGAGAATTTCTTATTATATTTTTCAGAATTATTTGATTTAAATTTCAATTTCTGTTTTTCAGTCTCATGTTAATGTTTTAAAAATTTTGGATGAATTTTTCGAAAAAGTATCTGCCAAAGTATTAACGATGTCTTTGGCAGATGTGGCAGTATGATTTCCAGTTTTTAAATGGTTTACGCAACCTGGAGTACCCTTACCGTTGATTTTTCGAACCATGTCCCACGCTTTCTTGAGGGAAGTACGAGAATTAAGCCTAGAGACATAATCTCTCCAGGACTTTCTCTTACTCTTCTTGAGAGTACGTCTAGCTTTTGCACCAAATACTTTAAAATTGTCTAAATGTTGTTGTGTAGGTCATAAATTAAATTGACTTAATGCTTTTTTATGATCCTTGACTGCATTCTTGCAGTCATCATCATACCATGGTTTTTTAGGGTGTTTTGGGATTTGTCAAGGTTTTTTGGAATAGAGTTTTCTGCTATACTGTATAATATTGATGAAAACTGACCAGCAGGATCATCCGTATCGTTAAATAAATCAGGCTTCAACTGTTCTTCGTAAAGAGATTGGAACATATGCCAATCTGCTTTGCGAAGTTTCCATAGGTGATTTCTATCAAGAAGTGGAGGTCCGATATTGTCAAAAAATATCGGATAATGGTCACTCCCGCAGAGGTCGTCACCAACACTCCATGAAAAATCCAACAAAAGTGATGGCTCACAAACTGATAAATCGATGGAAGTTTTCGATCCTGAAGCTGGATGTAAATATGTATGATATTTATTTTCATTATAAAGGCATAGGTTATTTTGATTTAAAAAAGACTCAACTTTATTACCTTTATCATTAAAGTCTTTACAACCCCATATGTAATTGTGGGCATTAAAATCCCCCAAAAGCATAAAAGGTGATGGCACTTGTGCAATGAGTTTATCGAGATCCTTAAGATCAAAGGTTGCACTTGGTGGTAAATATAAAGAGCAAATTGTAATAACTCTATGCATTGTAACACTAACTGCAACTGCTTGCAGATTAGTGTCTAATGCAATAGTGCTGTGCGGGACGTTTCTATTGACAAGAATAGACATGCCACCAGTTGCTTTTTTACCTGTATCACAAATTGTATTATATAAAGAATACTGTTTAAAAGTAGTTTTATCATTTGACTTCAAAAACGTTTCTTGAAGACAAAATACAACAGGGTTATGTTCATTTAAAAGTAGACTAATCTCATCATAATTCGGTTTTAAACCTCGACAATTCCATTGTATTATTTTATTTGAATTTGAATCGTTCATTTAGGTGGAAGTATAGGATCTATAGTAGCTTTCGTTTTTACGACCTTGGTGGAATGTGATGGTGCTTCATCGGTCTCCATATCAAGGTGTGAAAATTTATTGTGCAACCATATAGGGTCATCACTCTTCCGGTTGCCTCCCTGGAGCACACAATTTAGCAGCAGCCAGATTTATTTTTCCAGCCTTACGTGGTGAAGATGAACTCTTGGTATTACCAGAATTTGTAGAAGACGAGCTCTTGGCAACACCAGAGCTCTTGGTAATACCAGAGGTCGTTGAAGACGAGCTCTTGGAACCACCAGAGCTCGACCCTTTTGGTGAATTCAGGACATTCCCCCCCCCCCCCCCCCCTGGAGTCCACTGACGTTTTTTTATTACTTTTAATGGCAGGTTTAGGTTTAATAAATGGTTTAACAATAGAGGATGTCGGAGTCTCAGATGTAACACGAGATGTACAAGGAAAAATAGAAATATATGATTTGGGATTTTCATTTAGCCAGGTGATGTCCGTCTGAACTTCCATACATCTTGTTGATTTCTTCTCAACAATTCTACCCACATCAGCATATGATTTGCCTGATGGAGTTGATGGAGACTGACTTCCAACAAGATGTCTGGCTTCAGGAAATGAAATCTTTTTGTCCAACTTGATCTTTTGTATTTCCCTCTCAAATTTCCATTTTGGACAATCTCGCGAGAAAGCCCCATGGTTCCCACTGCAATTAATGCAATGGGTGGGTTTAGTGCATGATGCGAAGTCAGTGTGCCCTGTTTCACCACATCGAGCACACACGGCATCTCAGTGATGTCCAAACTGTTGGCAATTAAAGCACCGAAGTGGATTTGGAATAAACTGATCAACAGGTTAAGACAAATATCCGATCTTTACTGTTTTTGGAAGATTGGGGTTATTTAACGTTAAGATAAAGGTATTCGTAAATTTAACAATGCTATCCTTCTTGGTACTAGTTTATGTCACTTCTGAGACCCCCTGTGATTTCAGGTTAACACTCATTTCCTCAATAATACATTGTTTATAGTTCCCAAAACGAATGACTCCTTTGGAAGAATTAAGTGTGTTGTGTGGATGAACCTCTACCGGTATTTCAACAAAATTTTTGACTGAAAGTAAACTGTCTGAATGACTCTTTTTCAAACATTCAAACAGAATTTTGCCAGATTTCAATTTTTTCTGCTCTCGTCACGGTTCACCAGCAAAACCAAGTATTGCCTTGTGAATCACAAAAGGTGAAAGCTTTGTTACGGGTTTTAATTCATCTGTTGAAGAGATTGTCAAAAATTGTAGCCAGTTTAATTCACTGAAGTAGCCATCTGATTCAGTCTCTGTCAAGTCGTGTCTAGCACGCTTGTGCAAATACTGAGCAGGTACAGGTCTATTTGGAGTATTGTCTTGGTGTCTTTTTTTGGAAGCGATAATGTGTTTGTGTCTGTTTCGTTGTTCACATTTCTCACCCACCTCGGAGCCCAACAAGGGGACACATACTGTGGATATCCGACAGACATGATGCCAAGAATACGTGAACAATATACTAAAGCAAAGCAATATATCAGATCCCGCTTACCACCTGATGGATGTATATTCAAGTCCCGACAAGACAAGAACCGCACCAACATCCATCTAAAAATGGCATACGTATAACCCTATAGTATTTTACTTTACAAGATTAGCCCATAAGCCGTGACAGTTTTCAAGGATTTGGAAATTAGATTACTGGAAGTATATTCATTGAAAATTAATATAAACAAGTACATGAAAATGGAAAAATTCACTGAAATAATTGAGAAAGGATGATACATGACAAAATATAATCCAAGAAAAATGACAGACTGATTGATCAAGACTGGGCTCATCCGACCTCCCGTCTTGACTTGAAATCCGGACCAAAGTGGTGTATTGTGTCGCAGACTCATGCGGCGCTCAACCATCAGGACTCCTTCATCCAACCGCACGGGTCGCCACCCACGGTCAACAGGTGGGTTCCTTTTCTGGGAGGATCTAACCCCTCTGCTTGGAACGAGCAGTAGGCAAATTCTATTCACTACCTATTATTTTCGATACAAAGTTTTACCAGCAAAATATATAAATATTTGCTTTGACAATTCAAAGAGAGATTGGGAGAAGGGTCCTCCATGGTTGAGTGGTCTAAAGCTATGTCTTAATATCACTTACATCTCTCCACTAAGGTTGTAGGTTCGAATCTCACTTGCTCTCAAAACTTTATGTGAGAAAGTTTGCCAGTTACTGCTGAAGGACAGTGGTTCTACTCAGATTCATTCTGAGGTCTTCCTCCACCAATAAAACTGAAAATGTAATGTGTTGAAAATGGCATTAAACCCATTAAAAAACACAAAACATCTGAGGGAGCTGTCTTGACTATTTCGATGCTGTTCTGGTGTAAGCCCACCATTGATTTTTTGTTCTTTATTCTATAGTAAACAATAAAAGTTTGAAGGCTTGTCATTCATAGAGAGTCCCAAATGAAAGAAGTGAAACCTACATTTTACTGTTTGTCAACCTCTGCACTGTCAAAATATGATGAGAAAAGTAGGGGTCATGTGTCATATAAGAGATTTTTATTCTGCTCAGTGTGTACACTGTTGACAAAGTGAAAGGAGACTTCCGAAATAATGTATTTGTACTCTAATTTCCAAGCATCATTTTTTTTCTAAATTCACAATTCAAACATGACAATGCTTTCAAAATGTTCAAAATACATCAATAATGCCATTCAAATAAAAAAATGAGCATTAAAACAAGGAAAATGCATTTTTAAAGAAGAAGAAACAATGATTATTTATAACTGATCATTATGGGGGTACCCCACGCAAGCTCTTCCTTTTTCCAATGGTGGTACCAAGCCTTTTAAAACAACAGCTTTTTCAGGAAATAAGTATCAAATGGGAGACAATCAATATAAAAAAAACTCAGAAGTGGTTAAATATTGCCTGTTAAAAATAAATTAGCTAAATAATAATATTTATTTTCATTATAAAACAGTTTTGTTTTTAGATTACAAAGTGAATTGCCTTAGTAATATACAATTTAGCATTTAGTTACACATGTCGTTCAAACTTTAAAATTTCTTTATAAATTCATTAACAATTGCTGACATATAACCCAACAGGCACACAATTGATGTAAAATAACCCAAAATATAACAATTGCTGACAAATAACCCAATAGGCACACAATGTATGTAAAATAACCCAAAATATTACAATTACATGAAGAGAATAATATAATATAAGGTAAACCTTTGAAGAGGGAGTCTGGGTGTTACGCGCGACACGTCGTCATGTTATATGTTGATCATTTGTACTGAGTATTTATAAAATCCAACTATGCATGACAAAGTTACAGGACGGACATGAAATCTCACATGGACTCAAAGTGTTGTCAATCAAACTCAGTGTGACCTTGACCTTTGAGTTATGGGTGCCATGTTAAGCTGATGAATTGAGCCAAATATTTTTGAAATTTATCCATAGGTGAATAAGTTACAGTCCAGATAGGAAATCTCAAACAGACTGTAATTGTCTTCAAACAAAGTTAAATTGTGACCTTGACCTTTGAAGTGGAAGTCTGGGTGTTACAAGTGACACATCGTCATGTTATGTTGATCAATCATAGCAAGTATTAAGCCATCTATGCTAAACAAAGTTTTTTTAAAATTTATCCATATGTGACAAAGTTACAGACCGAACACGAAATCTCAAACAGACTGAAAGTGTTGTCAAACAAAGTTAAAATGTGACCTTGACCTTTGAGGTACAGGTGTGGGTATTACGTGCAACATGTTGACATGTTATATTGATCATTTGTTGCAAACATTAATAAAATCCATCTTTGCAAGACAAAGTTACAGGGTGAAACAAATGAAACATACCTAACTCCTAATTAAAATGATCCACCAACACTTGACGGTTGAAAAGCTATCAAACAAGTCACAGAAAATTAATGACAACAAAGTTTTCCATCATCTGAGAGCCAACTGGCAAAAGCAGAGATCAGAATATTGTATTGTTTTTAAATATATTGGAATAGAAGTTGTGAGAGACTGTTCATATTTATACTAAATCTTCCCTAAATTTATTTCTAGATTTATGTTGGTTAAGGTCACTGTCACCATTTAGTCTTTTATTAATTTTATAACTAAAAAAAAATATGAGGCTGTATAGTCAAATGCTTCAATCTTTCCAGTTTATTTATTTTTTTTTTGAATGGGGTTTAACGCCATTTTCAACACATTTCAGGTAATATATGGCATATCCAGTTCTACTGGTGGAGGAAAACCTCAGACTGAGTCAGACTGAGTAGAACCACCGTCCTTCTGCAAGTAACTGGAAACTTTCTCGTATAAAGTTTTTGGAGCGAGCAGGACTCGAACCTACGACCTTAGTGGTGAGAGGTAAGTGATCTTGAGACGGCGCCTTAGACCACTCAACCACAGAGGACCGTCGTTTCCAGTTTAAATATGTTGTCTTGACCTTGAGCTGGGTGACCAAAAAACTCAATTGTACACTCTTTTTGGAAATGAACCATCTACCTATAGCTATTTAATTTCATCAGTGTTTTGGGATAATTTCAGCATAAAACATTTATTTTAATTACAATGACCTTGACCATGAACAGTAATCACCAAAGCAAGGCTAAAATGTTTAAGCACATCAAACTGCATTTGGACATGGTGAAAGCAGTATAACCAACAACAACTTGGTTGTGGAGTTCATTGCAAGGGGTATATGTATAATGACATACAAGTACCACTTTCTATATACAAAATTATATAAGGCCTATGTGTTTGACCATTAAGTGTGACCTTGACCTCAGTGCTGCAGAGTTGGATCTTGTCTCTGACATGTCATCATGATATAGTTCTCAGTTTTTTCAATATCTCACCAATATCCCACCACGAATGAAATACAAATGACAAGTGTCCAGTAAATAGAGAATCTGGGCAGGTAAGCCTAGATTTTAGGTTGTGTCTGTTATTTTCAATTCATCACTAAAACTTATAATGATTATTCAACATGATGGAGAACTTGTGCATATCATTTGACAAACTAGCAATGAAACACATGGTTTGAATGGAATCTATATTTCTTGTTATTTATTATAACTTAAGACCACCTTCACACCCCCACACCCCCATGCCACCTTGGCAGTGGTTGATTGCAGAAATGTAATATTTGGAACCTAAGATTATAATGCAATTTTGCATTTCTCTTTGAAAATGAATTCAGCCATAAATCCGAAAAAAACAGGGTTTAACCTCATTGTAAGAAAAAGAAAAGTTTAGTACATCATTGTCACACAACTCAACATCATGCTGCACAGTGTTTCATTGAAATCCAACAAAAACTGCAGAATTAGATCAAAAGACAAGATTCGGTATGACAATCAAAACAACAAGAGCTGTTGAACCTTTGAAAGCTTGTCTCAAAATAATAGCTACCTGATGATTGAGAATAAGATATGATTTTGATTAAACACTTATATCAAGTATAAAAGGGCAATACCTGTGTCTAAAACAGAGTTCTCTCACTTGTTCACTTATTGGTAGAGGAGACAGTTATGAAATTTCATTGATGTCATTTATGCGCATCTTGACATGACGTCAATATAATGACGTTACGTTATTCCGTTTTGTTTGAAAAAACTTGACGTTGGGGCACTTGGCAATGAATAAGTGCACGAATACCGCAGTTTGATAAAGTTCTGCTCTTTGTTAGGCTATACACCTACTCAAACAGAGAAGCATCTTAAGAGAGCATACGATGACTCTTATGTTTCAAGGGCTCTAGTGTTTAAATGGCATAAACGTTTTCAAGATGGCCGGGAATCAGTTGAAGAAGACAACAGAGCTGGACGACCACCAACTGCCATATCGTCAAGGGTAATTGAAGCAGTTAGAGAAATCGTGGATGGTGATTGCCGTATTATATTAATTAAAGATATTGTAGCAACATTGAAAATTGACATTTATAATTGCTTTGGCTCAGTGCAAAAAATACTGACAGAACCATTACAAATGAGACGCGTCTGTGCGCGGTGGATCCCGCGACTCCTAAATGATGAACAGAAATTAAGGCGCGTTCATGTTCCACACAAGTTTTTGTGAAAGGTTCAGGCACGCCAGGGTGACTTGTTTTTAAGGAACATAGTGACAATGGATGAAACTTGGCTTCATATGTTTGATCCAGAATCAAAAGCTGAATCTAGCGTATGGAAACATTACCAGTCTCCGCCACCGAAGAAAGCTAAGGTGTCAAAATCAATGGCCAAGGTGATGTTTGTCATATTCTTTGACCAAGAAGGGTTGATATTGTCACATGCAGTACCGAAGGGCCAGACGATCAATGCTGTCTATTTCTCAGAGGTTAATGTTGTGTATTAAAATATATTCATTACTTTTAAAAAACATTATGCTGAGCGGGTTTTAATTTTCAAGGGCTGGGCTCAGTTAGTCGGTAGCACGTCTTGCTACCAATCAAAGGCTTGTAAGTTCGATTCACTGCCTGAACACAGTCTCACTGATGATTGTTATTGGCTAATGCCTCAATATTGTTATTCATCTCTGACCGCTGATAAAAATGGGGAAGTTATCTGTAAAGGAAAGTATGGTAAGGCTAACTGTTCGTCTGTTAGCTCTCGATGGCATTAAATGACACTTAATATTCAAACAAACAAACACACAAAAAATCAAACACATGTTTTCAAGGAGTTCATTCAATGTTTTTCAGGTGATCCACCTACATTTCCTGCGTGCTATGCATAAAAAAGAGACCAGATCGACAACATATTGTATTACATATGGACAATGCACCATCACATACGGCAGAAACATCCAAGGCGGGTCTTGCAATATTACTGTCCTACAGCATCCTCCTTACAGTCCTGATTTAGCCCCATGCGATTTTGCCCTATTTCCGCGCATTAAAAAAGAACTTAGAGGGTGCCGATTTGAAGACATAGCGGAATTAAAATGTGCTTTGCAGAATATTGTGTTCTCTCGTATTTTGAGAAAGGGCGACTCGGTAATGTGATACGAAAGCACCTGTTTTTTTATACTGACGTCGGTTTTTGGTGAATATAATGTCAACATTTTGCCCTGACATACATAACTGTTATGGTTTCAATAGCGTCTTTTTTCTTCAATAGTTGATGTATCATGCTGAGATTTTTAAAATATGTCATGAATACATTTATTTAAATACTATCACAATATTATGTTATTCATAAATTATATAAAAAAGTTGTGGCAAAAGTCTACAAACTTTCTGATCCCCCCTCGTACTTTATCAAAATACAACAAGAAAATGTATAAGATGGTGAAAGAGTTTTCATTGTTTTTGGATTGCTCTTTCTTTTTCTGACAGGTTTTCACATTGACATATATATTGTATGTGCTTGCTTTTAATTTGTTCTGTTATTATTTTTTTTTACTATTTTGGACTGTTTTCTTTGTTCTTGGTGCTCAGGGCACTCGCTAGGCCGATTTTGGGGCCGAATATTGAATTATAAGTTTTTTTCCCCTTTCTAAGAAAAGAAATCCCCTTGAAAACAAAAATAAAATCGGAAGGAAAATCACGAAGTTACTCGTCAGCCGGACGCAAGAACGAATAGTTTTGAACGAATCCAGTAAAACATTCACGAGTCTTCTCCCTTGATTGACTGTCCAATGAATTTTCACATAACAAGTCGGTATGGATTCATTCGGGTTTTTCGGATATTGCCCTTAGCAGGATAATGAAATACATTACCGGCAAAAAATAACATCGAAAACAGCAGATAATTGTAAAAAAATAGACATCTTATTCAAACAGAAAAGTTTGCAAGCAAAACAAAATTTAGAAAACCCGTGGATCCCTCCCACTACAAGCTGGCTAGAGTCTCAAAAATCCTCTGACGTGCCATGTTCCGATTCCTTAAAACATAAAGCCTCACGGTCTGAAGCTGTGTCCAGTTCTGATTTTGATGGCGAATCGGACATTGTCCATGTTAATAAGAAACGTCATGTATTAGTTCCTAATAATAGGTTGTTTGACACAACTAGATATGAACTCTCTTTCAAGTGGTTATATTATAATGCCTTTAAGGAAGGTTACTGCTGCAAATATTGTGAATTTCTGTACAGTAGTACTATAACTGATGGACAGTATATGTACACGTCTTAGATTGTCTATGAGCCAGGAAACACTTGATAGAATTATGAGGCTTGTCCATGAAGGGGCAACATCAATAAGTAACACACAACTTGAGAAGGCCATTGGCCATTTTACTTCAAAGGCTAGAACAATTGACATATAAGGATGTGTCAATGAGATGTTTTAATTCATGAAAGAAAAAAATATAGTAGAACAACTTGCATAATGATTTGTTGTATTTGTTAGATAATTATTATGTAGCTACATCTGTTGGAAATGATTGAAAACAGTATTAATAAGTGTGAGAAGTAGTAATATTTATATGGCTAAAAATTCCCCTATTAGTCTTAAAACGACGAAAAATTTTATACATTTTTTCTTATACATAAAAGTGAAATTAACACTTTAAACATCTAGACTATAAGCAAGATACAGTGTTAATTATAATATTTACACTACACATGATAGTTTTATCAAAAAGTTAATAATTTTTACCGACAACTAGTCTTATCACTTGTAAAGGTCCATAATCTACTCAAATCTAATGTTTCTTAGCCAAAAAACATTGTCATGCTGTATGGTAGCAGAAAGTGACTTTCTATGACATTAGCAAGCCATGACATGACAATAAAAAAAGACGTCTCATTACAACAAAGTGTTACCTTATGAAAATATGGCATGATGAAATATGTGGCTACGGACTATACAAAAAAAGAGCCTTTTCTTATGGGTGACTGAAAAAATTTTGAATCTTTAAAGTATTAATGCTTGTATTTTATACATGCGAACATGTCTCTTTAACAAGAAATTGGTAGTTTTTAAACATATTTAGCAGCTAAACTGTTTGGTTTCCTACTTAGAATAGTAATGGGTAAAAAACCTTAAAAGCATAACGAAGGTGTACATTTACATTTTTTAATGTAACTTCTTTGAGAATTGTTGGTCTGTAAAAAATTCCACGCACATAAATGTGTTCTTTATTTAGTAAAAGTAATTTAAACTTAAAAAAAATTAAAAACTGGATTTAGGTAGTGTCTTAAAAAATACAATTTTTTTATGTGCAACAGCATAACGCCTCAAAAATGGCAATTTTCAGGTCTTTATGGTCTCATAATTCATTAACCATTCAATTTAAATAACAATATAACTATATATCATTGGAAAGCTTGCCTTGAAACCTATTTGGAAATGTATGTTATTTTGAGATTTGGTACATCAGAAGCTTACAGCATGCATATAACATAGGCAAAAATGAAATGCTCACTATCTTGGCTGAGCCGACTAGGCATTGCTTCAGATTCCAAACTATAATTAGTATGGAACAAATGGATAAGAAAATGAGAATTTTTCATTTCCCAGTAGTATTTGTATATAAAACTCTCCTTACAAAGCCTCTATATACCCGAGCCTCTTGACTTGTAAAAACTTCAAACCCCATAGCCATTACTCATAGGAATAATTCATAACAATTATGGCAATATATGGCAGACTGATAGAGAACAATCTTACTGTTGCTTTGTAGTTCTCATTGGTGTGATTATGAAACTTTGATGTGTTGCTTTGAAAGATTACTTATAGTCAACATAGTGACAAGTAGTTTCATATTTTGTTTATTGTTATAAATGTTTTTATTTGTTTCCAATTTCCTTTTATTTTCATATGCAAATAAAAATCAAAGTTTGAATGCCAAATGGAGTTTTATTAATGCAATTTCGAATTTGTATATGTATACTGAAATGCAAAGTCAGAGCTCTAGAGACTAGAACTGATACTAGCTCTACCTGATGTTTATAAATAGACTATGTTACTGCAGAACAGTTTATTGTTTGTTTTTCAATTTTCTTCTGTTTTTTTATTTAAAAATGCAAACTGAAATTTAAGTTAAATGTGAAACTTTATTTTATTTACTTAAATTTGGTATTTGTACACACATAATTATTGAACATTTGAAATGTGGAAATCAGGTTTTTAGAACCGATACTAGCTCTACATGCAGAGCCTACTCTGGTTAAAAAATTTTTTAAAACGTCTCATCATTGCAAGAAACATAAACATAGCCGCACTTCAAACCAATTTAGAAGGTCAACATTTTGCCAGTTTAATGAAACAAAGGAGGAAAAGATTTTATATAAGTAAATAGACCATTTTAACTGTGTTTTAAATAGATTATTCGATGATGTTTTCTTATAAGATATTGAGACAGCCTTTTATCCAAAATCTTTGATATATACATGTACTCAGTTTTTTTTTCAGACAAAGTAGCAAAGTGGATGATGTTTATAATCAAATGAATATCATCATAAATAAAACAACCAATTGGTTACTACAAAATTTAGTTATAGGCATTATATTCAGTTTTAAATTACGCATGCATATTCAATATCAAATGAATGGTTCCATCTTGAATAAATTGCATCTTCCTATCAGCGAAATTCTATCATATTTCACTGGTTACAATTGACAAGCTTTTCAAAATAGCAGTCAGCTGCATATATATATGCACATCTGGACTTCAAACTGAAACCTCCTAACAAGTTTGGTGAAAATCAGTTGATTTAGCAGTAGAGCTGACAAATGTATGGACAGACAAGGGCAACTATATACTGCTCCCCCATCAAAAAATAACTTGCAGGGGTAAAACAATCAGTACTTTTTTACAATTTTCATCAGGATATAAGGGGGATCTCAAGTTAATGAGTTGAAAGCAGTTTTTTTTTACTGTGACCTTGACCTCAATAAGGATGATGGCACAAGCTTTCTTCTCATTTGTAATACATGTACAAAATAACTATGTCATAGTAAACTAATTAATTGAGAATACAATAAAAAGTTGGTGTTGACGAATACGTTCAATTTTTACAAGATTCCACTGAGTGAAATCTACACTAATATTTACAATTAAAATTACAACTATAAAATCTCTTACCTGCTGAAATAAGAGAAAAGGCAATACTGTTAAAGCCCAGGCTATCTGCTTTTTCTAGACATGTTTCAATTGACTGCTGGAGTTGCTGCAGACAAATATGCTGCTGCTGTTGACCTGCTTTAAATTTTGGGCCAACTACATGTAGAACCTTTTTACATTGCAAGTTGCCAGGATTGGCAACTCTGCATTCTCCAATTGCAAGCTTGCCATTGTTGGCCACCTCATGTTTACATGCTTCTTTATATTTTCTCCCAGCTGCATTTGCTATAGCTCTTGAAACACCCATTGCATCTGACAAGTTCTCATTAGCAGTATTGACTATACAATCAACATTCAGAGATGTTACATTTGCATTCAAAACTTTCACACATAGGCCAGTTTCAGTAAGGAGTGCATGCGGCTTTCCGTGAGGTATGCTCTTTAAACAATCTTTATGTCTAATCTCTGAAATACTTCTATCGGTGTTCTTTTTTATAATTTCTGCAGAGGTAACATCATCACATTCAACAACCAGACCTTTTGCTTCGTCATATTTAATAGATATCTCGTTGCTGTCAACTGGAATGAATTCGATCATTTTTTCATTCATCAGTGCAAATTCGTTTGCACTCATTTCTATGTTAAATGATATTCTACCAATAGTTAAATCCTCATTTGAAATATCACAGTTACTCTTCATATTTCAGA
Source organism: Panopea generosa (assembly GCA_029582155.1). Classification (NCBI taxonomy): domain Eukaryota; kingdom Metazoa; phylum Mollusca; class Bivalvia; order Adapedonta; family Hiatellidae; genus Panopea; species Panopea generosa. The sequence goes on along the minus strand of CM055908.1, from coordinate 32,917,191 downwards.
ACCTGTGATAGAGATCCATGAATCAATATGCTTCCTTCCTTTTCAAATATGGCAACTGAAATTCATTCTCTACCTGTAATTTCCAGTCAGTCCCTCTTTTCCTTAAAACTTCAATGGTGTGATGATTTATTTCTGCAGACACATCTTCAAATATCTGAAAATTTCAAAAAAGATATTAGTGGAACTGATAAATGCTTTCTGAATAAGAAAAAAAGTCAGTGAATTCCTAGCCCTTGCTTAAAAAAACGCCATTGCCTGTGGGTGTGGGTTCTGAAACAGTACAAATCCTGAGATGTTAAAAAATATTGTAATGTTAAAAAAAATATTTTGTAGGTAGGGACATGCATGAGTTGAAATAAAATCAAAGTGAAAGTTTTACAATAAATGAAGAAACATAGACGCCATTTGAAATGTTTCAAGTTTCCCCAATTTTGTTCGAAAAATGGGATATAATAATTTAATCTGATTGCTATTGCCACAGGCACATATTCGGACCATGTACTTGCTGTACAGCAAGTTTCATTTGAATTGGGTTAAAACTGTGAGAGGAGTTGCGTCCTCAAGATTGTTTGTCCAAAGTATGACGTAAAATCTAAGTTAAAAAAACAAAGGGCCACAACCCTATCAATATTTACTTTATCAAACTACCAAGACCAGAGACACATGTTGCTGTACACCAAGCTTCATATGAATCTGGTTAAAAGGTGTGTCTGCAAATTTATTGGTTCAAAATGTGACAGACAGACAAAGGTTCTAATAAATTGGTATTTAAGATAGTTTGTGACGTTCTTATCAGATTTTTTTACATCTGTCGTAATTTTTTTTTTTTATATATAGATAAATGCATTATTATTATGTACCAGTTAAGTCTGCAATATTCATTTAAACATGTGATAAATTAAATTTAACTGTGCTAGTTACAATATAAAGTGATATATTTAATCAACTTAATACTGATATTGCATGTGATAGTCTACTTGATTATTTATAAGTTATTAGTGCAATTAATTTCTATGATAATTAAGGTTTTGATTGATTGATTGCCTCTGTATGTCATGCTAACAACACAAATGACCACAATGGAAAATATAAGGATTTACTCTTTTTTGTGTTATCCTTGGTGGTGGTGTGCATGGCACTATGCCTCAGGTATGCAATAATTTTATTTTAATGTTCATGTTTTGATTGTCCAAGTATGCATTCATTACCAAAATAAATCTAATTATCTAACCCTTTTCAGGGTCATACTTTTAACCCACTATGGATAGATACCCCAAATTTAATCCCATTATTCCTGGCCTCCACCAACTTTTTAGGGAACCATCATGCAATGTTATATGTAAAATATCTTGAGTCCAGGCCTTAAACTATCAAAGAAAAACATTTTTTTTTTTGTTTTGCTTAAAATGTACTTATAAGCACATGCAGTGGCGAGCCGGGCATTTGTGGTCGAATCACGCTAGTTCAAGAATTTATCAAGATCTTATGATACCATCTGTCAAACTGTTGTGCAAGTCTTGTTAAGTTTGAATGAAAAAATCAGAGTACTATCCTGTCTGCAAGGCAATTTAAACACTTTCTGTATGAACTTGATATAAAACCACCACTCATGTGATAGTTCCAAACAGTTAACTAGACCCCAGGGACCTAACTTCAACAAAAAATTTCAAGGGACCTCCATGCAATGCTACATGTAACGTATCTAAGGCTTTGAATAGTAAGAGAAAATGTTTTTTACAGTTTCCCTTAAACTTTGCTTAAAAATAAGCCCTGTGGTGGGGGATTTGAGGTCGAATCTAACTGATTTTATTTTTTTCCAAGATCTGATGGTTATATAATTGCTCAGAATGTTTGGCTTAGATTCAATGAACAAGAGGGCCTGAGGCGGCTCTACTGACTCATAGTGGCCATACCACTTTTTGAAATTCCACAAAATTTACCCTATTTGGGGGGGTCGTCTTAACAACATATGGATAAACACCCCCACCACACTCATACTGAACAAAAACTTAACTGCTATGAAAAGGAAATACTTTAAATTCCCATAACATTCATCTTTTAAAAAAAATAAAGTCCCCTGTACAGAACCCTTATACAACCCAGCTCCTTAATTTGCCAGAACTTCAATCATCCATTCTTAGCAATTTGTTATGAGCAGAAATGATTAGAATTTTAAAAAGAAGTGTTTTGTACACATGGATGCAAAATGAAAAAAAAATCAGTTTTCCCTATAATATTCCTATGTAAAAGTCACATTACAGGGCCCCAATATATCCCAGCCCCTTTATATGCAGAAATTTCAATCCTTGCTGATGTAAGGATAATTTATCTCAAATATGAACTAGTTTGACTGAAAGGTTATTGAGAGGAAATTTGTGAAAATTCCCAATTTTAACCTTAAAGCCCTATCCACCCCTGGCCCCTTGTGGAAATTCAATCTTCTTTATTGAACAAAATCAAATTTATTGTTAATAGACAATGCTTTAGATCTCAAATTACACAAACGGACAAAAAAATGAGAATTTTCCATTTTCCGATAGTATTCCTATGTAAAACTCAAAGACCCGTTAAAGGGCCTCTACATATCCCAGTGTCCCTTGATTTGTATAAACTTAGAACTCTTAATCATAGAGATAATTTATATCAAATATGAACAAATTTGACTGACCGGATGTTGAAAATAAGATTTATGAAAATGTTCAATTTTAACCATTTTGTGACCCCACCTGGCCCCTTTTAGAAAGACAATCCTTCGTATCAAACAAAATCATATTTGTTATGACTAGAAGTTGCTTCAAAAATCAAACTGAATAAAAAATGTCATAAATAAATGATAAAAAAGAGAAATTTCCGTTTTCCAATCCACATTTAGTTTTAGAGATTTAAAGTATGTATGCTTATCTATATCCATTTTTTATTCCAATATTTTACATCAAAACAACACATTAAAAGATAGAAAAGTCCATTAAATGTGCATATTCAAACAAAGCATGTTAAAAGTGCAATACTCATGATTGAATAATGTACAATGCTATTATGTGTAACTTAATACACACAAAACACTTAAACATACACGGTTTGAGGCAAAAAATAAAATAAAAACAAACATTAAATTGACCAAGGATGTAGAATAAATATGTAATTGAAGTAATGCACTTCATATAATAAGATGCAACATCTTATTGACTGTTTATGCGGAGACCTGTAATTCTTTCTCTATAAAGGTGAACCCGTTGTATTCGCTATTCTTATAACTGTATATTTATGTGGATAATTCATTAAAATGTAATGTGAGGCTTCAGGCACTAAAGTGAATCTTAGAACGATATAAATTTTGTCTACTGATAAATTGTTAATATCACAATTTTGGTAAAATGACAAACATATTTTATGAACTTCACTTTTGAATCGACATTTCTTTAAAAAATCAAACTATCTATTTATGACACTAATAAAGTGTTGTTTTTCTTTCTTGTTTCTGTCTATTATATCTGCTTATTTTAATAATTAAATAAATGATCTCATATGTTGAAGCTATTGTGATTTTAGTAATTAAAATATTCTTATATTACTATATTTGGGCCAAAACATCTTTTGAATATCAGATACTATATCTATGAATCTTTGATGTATCTTTGTCATGTCTGTGTCTATAATTGTCGGTAATTGTCTTCTGTTTGTCTTTAATGGCTGCCACTAATTTTTGCTCAACTCAACTGAAGAAATCTACAATCAATGGAGATCTCATAAAGGGACATAACTTACAATGGAATTATTTATGCAATTATCCAAGTCAATGTCACATTTGGAGGAATCCTGCCTGTTTCTGAGTAGTAATACACAACTAAGAACCAAGATTAATGATCTTGGATCAAAATGTTTTAAAGAAAATCGGTAAAACACAGAACTGTAGTTCACTGATCAGTAGAGACCAATGTCATTTTAGAAAAATGCTGTATGGTTGCTGTGAATCTGAGCCAAACAATTTCAAAGAAACATAGCCATGATGGTCATGGTCATCTGAAAAATTGCAGCATAATTTAAATGTTGGTATGCCGTAAAACCCTATTCATTCATGATTACCTTATCATTATGGTTTTGTCATTCTTTCCTGTTAAATAATAAATAATGTCAAATGTTAAGAAATAATTATATTTTCGACACCTGCACTAACCTGAAGACGGTGTATTTCCTGTTTTCTCTGATGGAGGACCTGGTGCCGGTTTCTTGGGTATAAATTTATCCTTGTTCATGGCTGGGTAGTATCTGAAATTCACACAAGAGGGTTTGCTAAATTTAATCCTGAAGTTGCTGAATTTATAACAGAATCCTCTGTCCTTAAATTTTTGATTACTACAAAATTATTATAATTTGATCGGCTAAATAAGCTCACAGGTTTTATAATCACTCTGCAGTTTTTTTCCTGGCTAAAATGAGTACTAGGTGTTGTTAATGAGAGGTCATTGGGACAAGCATAGGATATTTTATAAATCAAATCAAGTATAATAAGAGTTATTTTGTAATTTTTTATTTTTATTCTATATCGGTATAACAAGAGTTGTCAGAAGACAACAAAGCTCGCTGATGGAATAAAACTCACCATCCATGCAAAGATTGAGATTGGAGGCAAACACCAAAATTGAAATGCAACTAAACATAAAAATTGTGTCAAAATGTAATCCAAACTGTGCCAAAATGCAATCCAGAGTTATGGCTCTTATCTCTGTGTGTTCAATTGATGACGGCCCCTGGTTTCTGACAGCATTCTATCATTAAATAACTACAACTGGTCAGTACCACACAAAAATAAAGAACAAGGAATTACCATAAATTGCCTGTATTTGTATATAAATGAAACAGATCAACCCTGTAGTTCACAATATAAAGTTAACTGTTGTCTATCAACATGGTGGTGAATACAGTATTCCACCATGTAATTTGTTTTTGGCTTTGAAGTCATGAAACCTTCCCAACAGATTCAAGTATGTGAAGCAGACTTCCAGGGTTCTATGTATTGTCAGGTTGTGATACACAAAAATTTAAAGTCGTCAAAATGTTCCTTAGTGATGTGATATCATACCAGCTGTCCATAACTCAAGAGACCTAAAATAAAAAAATCTTCAAAAGGCTCCGAGGGGACGTGCATTAAGTCGCACTAGAGCTGATCAGGGAGATGGGCCATTTGAACCATAGTGGTACAATTGTACTATCATGGTTCAAATGACCCATGTATTGACATGTACATCGAATGCAAATGACCCATGCACTTGTTTCATGTTCACAAAAATGCAAAAAATGTTGCTTATATAAACCAGTCACATGCTTTTCGCAATTTGTAAATGTAATGCATTCCCAGTTTTGCATCAATACATTTGCTATATAAGCCAATATGACTGTAGAATCTGCACAGACACGTCAAATGACCGAGTAGTGTCCTTTCATTAACTGTTTCTTGAGAAATTGGAGCAATTACCAGCTGTTTTTAAGTTATTTTTAATAGGTTAGAAATATTGTTTATTTGCGTTTCCATTTTTGAAAATACACAGATTCAGAAATGAGTAGTGACTGCATATGCAGCCAATGAAATGATGGGATGCTGATTTATTAATAAGGGGAAATACTTGTACAAGATACATTCAACGCACTTATTTCCCTTAATTCTATGGTGTACATTCATGCTCTTTGCTACATATGGTGAAATTTGTTTCAATAAATTTAAAATTGCTAGAGATTAATTCTAAATTAAAACCGCTAGTGATGTAGTGTACAGTTTATTTTAAAAGACGACTACAAACAATTACTCTTGTGAACATGAAATTTGGATTTGTAGTGATAGAAATGGTCTTCCGTATTTCTATTCGAATTTGCAGTTATTCTTTTATAATAATAAAAAAACTGTCACTCTATTATCCATCATATAACTCATTTTAAGCATTCTTAGCAAATGTTTTAGAAAATTATTATTTAACAATATGTAATTTGAATTAAAACAAAGAGCTGTCGGAGGGACAGCACGCTTGACTATTCAAATATTTGTCACAGAATTACAAATTTGATTGAGAATGATGACAAATCCAAGCAAATAAGAGTTATGTGTATTAAACTTACAAAATTGACAAAATTTAGTAGGTCTTATAACTGCAATATGGACTTGACAGTACTTGCATGCAAAGCTTTAACCAAAATTCTAAGTAAAAGAAGGGCAATTATTTGCATTATATTCATGCAAGAGTTATCTAACTTAGTTATTGTAGTAGGTCTGATGACTAGGAAGGCTTGTGTAAAGATTCAAGGCAATACATGCAATGGTCACTGAGATAGGGACTTGCATGCAAAACTTTAACCAAGGTGTGACGCCAACACAAGTAGAATAGCTCTCTTTATTCTCCGAATAGTCAAGCTAAAAATGATGTCAATAGGTAGTACTAACCATGATGCGACTCACACAGCAAGTGAATTTTTCTTCATGCTGGTATTTAAGACTTGGGTTTACATGTGATTTATTGGTCATTGCACCATATATGCATGTCAATACATGGGTCATTTGAATCATGATGGTGCGGTTGTACCATTATGATTCAAATGGCCATATGCAGGCTAACCCTGATAAGTTTCAAGCCATAGCTGTTGGTAAAAAATCGCATGATAATATAACAACATTCAATATAGGTAATGTGGATGTTTCCTGCGATGACCATGTTAAACTCCTGGGGGTTAATCTTGATCATTACTAAATAACCAACAAATTGCAAATATATGATTGTAAACAAGTAAAAATATCGGTGGGACCGATGGATGCTCCCCAAGTGAGTGTTTGACTAATCGAACTAGAACACAAAGATATTATGCGCATCTCCACTTGGTAGTGATGCATCCTAGCAAGTTTCATAAAATTCCAACATTGGGTTGTAGAGAAATAGCGCGAACAAGAATTTGGTCACAGACAGAATCAAAGACAATATGCACATCTGCACATGGTAATGATGCATTCTAGCAAGTTTCATAAAATTCCAACCAGAGGTTGTAGAGAAATAGCCCGTACAAGAACTTGGGGACGCAGGACCGAAGCGGCAACTATATGCTTCCCCCCTTTGGGGGAGCAAAAAAAGTAAATGTTTAAACCCTGAAAGCAAAATCATGATCTATTAGTCCTTTATCAGATCAAATGTTAATTACTGTCCTCAAGTCTGGCATTTCTGTAGCAAAACAAAAACTGATAAACTTCAGCATAGAGCCCTCAGGATAACATTTAATTTTTCTGCTAGTAATGATACCCTATTATGTAGAGCCAATATGGCAACCCTGCACCTCGGTAGAATCAGGAGCATTGGAAACATTTAAATGCCTATATAAACTATCTTCACCATATTTGCATAACCTTGTAAAATTCAAAAATTCTAAATATTATTTCAGGTATGAAAACTGCAGAAATTCTACCTGTCAAAACTGCTATGGATGGTAAGAGATCATTTGGGTTCGAGGCGGCTCAGGTTTGGAACAGCCTCCCAAATGAAAATTTCAAGGAGTTTGGAAGACTGATCCGCACCAGGACCGGTCCAGTCTGTAGCTGTTAAATGTGCCTCCTACCCCTGCCACATACTTTCACGCTTTCTATATATATATTACATGTGCTTTATTATCTAAACTTTGTTTTAGTTTTTCTAAATGTCATCTGTTCTTTCGTATTGCACTGCCTTAGTCAACTGTTTATCTGCACTTTATGTTAATCTTAACGTGCTTTAGTTAGATGATTTACTTATTTATTCCTGGTTTAAATTATTGTTCTGTATTGCTTTATTATTAACCTAAAATAGTATTATTTTGCTTAATTTCAAATATGTATGTGTGCATGCAAATGTATGTGTGTGAGTGTAAGTGTATATATGTTTGAATGTATGCAGGTGTGTACGAGAGGGTATGTACTGTATATATGTATGGGAATATAAGTAGTGTATGCATGAGTACTTTGCATGTGTGGGTGCTGTTTATATGTGTATGTATGTATATGAAGGTGTGGGCAATGTGTATATGGATTTATACATATGTGTATGTGTATATCTGTATATATATATATATGCGTGCATGCTTATGCTATATGCATATAAATGCTATATGCATATAAGTAAAAAAAATTTTAATATGTTATGTATCTTTGTTACTGTCAGCAATTAGCTTAACAGCTAGTGTTTAATATTTGTACATCCGACACAAAATAAAGTTTCTTGTATCTCTCTGACCTGTAGAGTGAAAAGATAATGCGTCAAATAACCTATTATTTCCACAATGTTGTTTGCTACCAATGAAGATGTGAGTGCCAATTATTGGTAAACCGAGATAACTTGATATAATGTTGTTTTCGCAACTTTTGAGTTTTCAAAAGTTGCGAAAACGAAAGTGGAATTTTATTTTTGTAAATATATATATGTACATAATTGTGTAACTAAATACATATACCATATATACCAGATGAAAATATAAATTAAATGGATATGTATGTCGATCTGTAATAGCACTTTAATTAAGCAGGAATGCTACATTACCGTCCGTACCGTTAATTTCACGCCAACCATCCATTTTGTTTCTGAAAACGAAACTGTGGACTGCGCATGGGCAAAAATCATGATAGTCAGGCGGCGGTAGCAATCGTGAAACATCGGGTATTTCCGTATCCTCCGTAGAATACGCGTAGCATAAAGGCCGAGGTGATCAGATTGGCGGCGGTAGATCGGTCCCCGATCTCATATGGGTCCGAGAACCAGGCTAAGGCGGGGGCGGTGGTATGACCATATCAAGTTTTTTTTCTACGCGGAAAGGGCGTACAAAATCACATATTTTTCGTACAAATCACATTATATCGACTTTTAATCGTTAAGATCCATGTTTAAGCATATATATGTGAGTTTTATAAATTTAAGTTGTATTTTAAAGATTTTGCAGCAATAAAACTAATTATTCAAACACATCACTCTGTCTCCTCTAAAGCCAATCAGACTAGGTTTTCTGAAGCGCAACATTAAAATCAAATAACAGACTATCAAAGAAAGAGCCTATAAATCCCTTGTTCTTCCCAAACTGGAGTACTGTTTCACAGTCTGGGACCCAACGTGCACCACCAAGCAGAAACATAGACGCATCTATGTCTGCACCAAGTACAAGGAATGTGACCTGAGTATCTAATCACCGATGATTGTGCATGCTTTACAAAATTGGGAGCCATCTGGTAAGTCTAAGCCTCAGCTAAGTCAGAGACATGTCTCTAGCTAAGTGCAGACAGTGATTACAGGCAATTTTCTTTTTTTTTCTTCAAGAACCATTGTGCAGTGGAATCAGCTCCCCGCTAAAACCTGTCTGGCAGAGTCACTGGATTCCTTCAATGCCCAGGTCTCTTCTGTCCTCTTTTATTCTTTCCCTCTCTTTACTTCCTTCTTTCTCTACTAATTCTCCTGCTCTTACTCATCTTTTTCCACTAAATTTTCTTCTAGCACTCCAAGCCCGTGTGGTTCCAGCTAAGAATAGAATCACTGTCTATCTCTGCAGAGGGATAGGAATCCTCCTAATGGTTGTCATGTTCATTTTATCATTTTTTGTCATGTTCACTATTGTGGTTAAATTATCAACCCCTGTGTGGTTTCAGGAAGCCATATGAGTGATGGCAAGAATAGATTCACTGTGGCTCATGCATGTTGTAGGAAGTTTTGCAGGTATCAAGGTTCTAGGTTCATTCTGCATATTCATTTGTTGATGTATATTTTTTAATCTGTATGTTAATTTGTTGTTTTTTGTACATGTAGAGTGAACCTGGAATCTTCCTTCCTTTTGGCGTTGAATAACCTATAATGTGTTGGTACGCCGTAAAACTCCATTCATTCATTCATTCTAGCACTCCACTGGTGATAATACTCAAGTTGAGGGTATACCAGTATATCGGCAAGCAAAAAGCAAAGGCTCTGCGGAAAGGGCTTTTTTTAACATGGAAAGGGGCTATAAAACACACATTTTTGGTGTATCTGGGATGTCTACCCAAAAATGTTCCAGCCAACTTTTGATCATGAAAAAATTAAATACCCTTGACATTACGACAGACACATGGTTCATCGGGGTACAAGGAAGGTGGTCTCGAAGCGCTCAGATATAGCATTCACCGATGCATTAGCATGACTTTGTAGGATATGTGTGTTTAAATACAAGTGTATAAACCAAAAATATTTAATATTTTGTAAATAAATCAATGTTATAATAAATTAATATATTGTTTTATTTATGCTACATAAGGTTAAATCACTAATTACATAATGGTGTTTGTTGAATATTAAAATACCAATAGTGATTAACTCTATACCCTGTTGATTGGTTGTAACAATAATAGTTTAAGCAAAGCCCAGGTTCCTTTAACCCTTTTCTTCATATCTGCCTTTAGACACCTCTAATATTGAAAGCATTAATTCACTACATATCAGCAATGGGTGAATTATGTTTATATTAACGGACAGAGTGGAAAACAGTGCAGGAAGTGTTCAGATTGCTCGTCACGAGCAATCTGAACTCTTCCTGCACTGTTTTCAAAGGCCTTCTGTGATTGGTGAGAGAAAATGCGTATCTATGGAGTAAAGGGTTAAAATACCATGTCGTTTTCACACCTTGTGTTTTGTCAGTTAATCTGCAAGCAATTAACGTTCTGAACGCTAGCTTTAAATATTAAATTCCCAAATATTTTAGAAAAGTATATAACTGACAATTTTTATTTACCCTCGTGCTTTGAACCAGTCATTTTGGCGAGCAGGATAAGCTTATTACGCATTTCTGTGATGACTAATGAATGAAGATGATTTCAAAAATTAAGGTGTGTTTATATTTAAATTTGGATGTTTATTTTAACTAAGCTGCATAAATATTACAACTATTTTTATATGGATTCGGTGTTTACTATTTAATAACATTGTTTATAGTCTGGATAAGATTAAATTTGTAGACTGATGACTATTTTAATATGTAAATTAATTATCAAAAATTTTTTTTTTTTTATATTTACCAATTGCAGCCATATATATATATAAAAACTATTAATGGTTTATAATTTGTGCATGTAATTACATTTGTTAAATGAGGTGCACCTATGGTTGTTTACCATTTATAAAACCAATATTTTAAGTCATAGCGCAAATTACTTTGCTTATATTGTCAGCAAGATTCAACCTAAATATGTACTTTCGATAAAATTTAATTCTATCTAAAGTGGTATTTGTACACACTAATTGTGTATGGTTACAATGGTAAAATATAATTGTAATTATGTAGCCGTATATCTAGCGTACCATCAGTAATTGTCAATAGTAAAACCATCAACAAATTATGGTGTGCCGTAAAACCTCAAACATAATGTTTGGTGGTAGAGATAAGGTGACCTACTGTATAATGGTTTGGCTGCAATGGAATTCCTATATTAATTAAAGCTTACTTAAATCATATTTTGAAGATAATAGCTAATATCATGCAGTGGGGGGAGGGGGTTGTATATATGCAAAGTATCAGCTGAATACAGTATTATTTATTAGCATATCGCATGTTTAAAAACTGACCAGTCACTGTTAATCGATAGATATATATAATATATTGATTTACAGTCAAAACGGCCCCACTATATTTTTTGTTATATATATGTTTCTTAATTGGTTAGAGAAAAAAAGAATAAAGTATATTTGATGATTAACTTTAATCAATTGAGGTGTGAATACTTTAAGTGCGTTTTTTCACTTGGTTAAAGTCGGTAACTAGTTTAATCGGTGCCAAAAATTACAATCAGTAGGTGTGAATTCATAGTTTGTGTGTTTATTGATATTATATATAATACACTATATGTGCGAATAGTTGATGTGATATATATATATATATATATTATATAGCATTCATAAAATGAAAACAAAACAAAATACGGTTCAAACTTTTTTATGTACATAAACATACAAACATTTACAATATTGACAATGAAAACAAGTACAGACAAGAGTTTTCAGAAGACAATAAAGCTTGCCGATGGGAGAAAACTGCAAAGATTAAGATTGGAGGCAAACAACCAAACTAAGTGCAAAAGTTTAACCTGGGTGTCTTCTGACAAAAAATAAAGTCCAAAAGGGCCATAACTTTGCCAAAATACAATCCCCGGTTATGGTTCTTGTCTGTGTGGGTTCCATTGATGATGGTGAACACATGCAAAGTTTCATTCATATCCAATGAGTGGTTGCATAGATATCTTACCTGATAAAAAAACTTTAACCTGAAAAATTAAGTCGAAAAAGGGCCATAACTGTGCACAATTGCAACCCAGAGTTGTGGTTCATGTCTCTGTGTGTTCAATTGATGATGGTGAACACAAATGCAAAGTTTCATTCAAATCCAAGGAGTGGTTGCATAGATATTTTACCAGATAAAAAAACTTTAACCTGATAAAATTAAGTCGAAAAAGGGCCATAACTGTGCCAAAATGCAACCCATAGTTATGGTTCTTATGTCTGTGTGTTCCATAGATGATGGTGAACACACATGCGCAGTTTCATTCATATAGAATGAGTGGTTGCATAGATATTTTACCTGATAAAAAAATTTAACCAGAAAAATTAAGTCGAAAAGGGCCATAATTGTGCCAAAATGCAACCTAGAGTTATGGTTCTTATCTTTGTGTGTTCAATCGATGATGTTGAACACACACACCAAGTTTCATTCATATCCAATGAGTGGTTGCATAGATATCTTTAACTTAAACACAAAAGTTTAACTTGGGTGTTCACAGATGCTGACACGCTGACGATGCCGACACTGGGGTCATGACAATAGCTCTCCTTGCACTTCGTCCCAGCGAGCTAAAAAAGCTAAAACGTAGTTTAACGTTTTTCCAGTTATCCGTTTTATATTTCTATTTATCATGATCGTTTGGGAACTGCTCGTCCATTTAGTAAACAGGAATTAATAGAAATTATTGCAATTTCCGTTTTCTCTATAAAAAATAGAAAAAAGAATTTCACGGTAAACTGCTGCAAATGACTGAAACAAGAACAAAAAGAAAGACAAACAACAGAAATAAGAGACCCTTATCATAGTCTGTACAATGCCCCTAACCTGAATCTGTACATGAACTTTTTATATTTAAAGTAGACCTTATTTCTCATTTACATGGATTAACTGAAAACAAAGCTGTAAGTCTTTGAGACTATTTTATGCATAACAACTTTAACTTTTATTATATAGGCAACCTCAGAGGGTATGGCGATTGCAATTAAATTGTGTTAGACGTAGGAGCATTTCAATAATTGTTACTGGGAGTGAGTGTGGGAGGGGATACCCTCTCCTGATCTCCTCTCCTCATTTTCTCTAGATGTTTGGTAACTAGTGATATTGAAATAGTTTATTTAAATATTTGGGGTGGGGAGTATATGTTGCCCCCCCCCCCCCCCCCCACCCCCTCTCCCCCACTCTCTCTCTACCTGAACATTTGTGGACCCCACCCCCACTTGGCTACTACGCATATGTATAATGCACATATGTGTGTTTATTAAAATAACATATACGAGATAACTTTAACGCTGATAAACCATGTAAACATCCAATACAATGCGGAATTAAGTTATCATGTTGTATTGTTATATTTTAGGTCTATTAGGTCAACTGGTCTATTTTTAACATGCCAAAAAAAAAACAGTTCACTTAAACTGACCAAATAATCTACTTGCATCACGTGATCGTTTTCGCGGGAAACTCTCTGACCAATTAATAGCCTTCGTTACTTTCCGTTGCGAAGATGATTGGTCAAAAGTCACATGACAGCTCATCCGAAGATTGACAAGCTGATATTTTTTCATTTAAACTGGAAGGACGCGGTTTATTATTGGACTTGGGATGGTAGTGTGGGATAACTGTGATTGAGACATTTATTACAATATTTACCGTTTTCATTTATTTTAATAATGTGTTGTGTATTTTCTTAACTTTTATGTACATGAACGGAAGCCAACACCGCTGATTCTCGATTCGACCAATGTTTCAACACTTTCTCCCATTAATTGGCTTGCACGCCCTTCAAAAAGGCATTGGCTGGATAAACTTATTAGCTGATGCAAGCAATTGTATCAATTTTAGATGATTTATTATCATTATAACCGAAGAAGAAAGCAATTGAGAAATCGAACTATCAAAGTACGTATCTTTTTGGAGGACCCAACTAATACTGACGGAACGTGAGGCCCAACATTGCTGTAATTAAGTTGGCAATAGAAAATAAGTAAACTTAAACGAATGACGAATTGTCATACACGTTACACAGCTCTCCGTTGCTATTGCTTTTTGTAATATGGTAGTTACTTGATACATAACTTATAGCTATATTTTACTGAAAGTATGAACCGTGAATGATATTTTAGTCTACCGAGATATATATTAGTTAAGATAGTATTTAAAGTGTACAGAAGATGTACTGTTTTATCATACCTGGATCTCCAGCCTGAAAAGGTATTTACAAGTGGGTGAACAAGACCATATTTGCAAAATTAAAACTTGTATAACATTATTTTCAGAAGTTGATTGCAGACAGTTTTGCAATTGGTTGTTTAGTTAGCATTAAAACAAAATGTAATATTGTTGCAGTACATAGTTTGCTTCAGATGGTGAGTATTACAATATCCTGTTCTCTACTCAGTCTTATTGTCATACACATTACACAGCCTTCCTTTGTTATTGCTTTTCGTAATGATAGCCTTATATGTATCTTTTACTGAAAATATGAACATTGAATAATATGTAAGTATACTGCGATACCATTTCTGTCAGTGCTGCATTGTGTTAACACAGTGCCGGTTTTCTCATTGAAATCTTATTGAAATCTAGTATACTTTGGACATTTTTAATGTATGCCATTTCTCATTGCCTTCATTTGTACATGAATAAATTCTTATAACAATCCATAAATGTTTTTTTATAAAATGTCTACATTAATCAACAATCATACATTACAGTTTACATTGATCAAACAATCATACATTACAGTCTGCATTTATTAAAAAATCATATGCTACAGTCTACATTACATTAATTAAACAGTTGTATGCTACAGTCTACATTAATCAAACAATCATACGTTACAATCTATATTAATCAACAATCATACATTACAGTTTACATTGGTCAAACAATCATATGTTACAGTATACATTAATTAAACAATCGTATGTTACAGTCTACATTAATAAAACAATCATACGTTACAGTCTACATTAATCAAACAATCATATGCTACAGTCTACATTAATCAAACAATCATATGCTACAGTCTACATTAATAAAACAATCATGTGTTACAGTCTACATTAATTAAACAATCATATGTTACAGTCTACATTAATCAAACAATCATATGCTACAGTCTACATTAATCAAACAATCATATGCTACAGTCTACATTAATAAAACAATCATATGTTACAGTCTACATTAATCAAACAATCATACATTACAGTCTACATTAATAAAACAATCATATGTTACAGTCTACATTAATCAAACAATCGTATGTTACAGTCTACATTAATCAAACAATCATACGTTACAGTCTACATTAATCAACAATCATACATTACAGTTTACATTGATCAAACAATCATACATTACAGTCTACATTAATTAAACAATCATATGTTACAGTCTACATTAATCAAACAATCATATGCTACAGTCTACATTAATCAAACAATCATACGTTACAGTCTACATTAATCAACAATCATACATTACAGTCTACATAAATCAAACATTCATACGTTACAGTCTACATTAATCAAACAATCATACATTACAGTCTACATTAATCAAACAATCATACGTTACAGTCTACATTAATCAACAATCATACATTACAGTTTTCATTAATTAAACAATCATATGTTACAGTCTACATTAATTAAACAATCATATATTACAGTTTTCATTAAACAATCGTATGCTACAGTTTACATTAATCAAACAATCATACATTACAGTCTACATTAATCAACAATCATACATTACAGTCTACATTTATCAAACAATCATACATTACAGTCTACATTAATCAACAATCATACATTACAGTCTACATTAATCAAACAATCATACGTTACAGTCTACATTAATCAAACAATCATACATTACAGTCTACATTAATCAAACAATCATACGTCACAGTCTACATTAATCAACAATCATACATTACAGTTTTCATTAATTAAACAATTGTATGTTACAGTCTACATTAATCAACAATCATACATTACAGTTTTTATTAATTAAACAATCATATGTTACAGTCTACATTAATAAAACAATCATATATTACAGTTTTCATTAATTAATCAATCGTATGCTACAGTCTACATTAATCAAACAGTCATACGTTACAGTCTACATTAATCAACAATCATACATTACAGTTTACATTGATCAAACAATCATATGTTACAGTCTACATTCATATGTAACAGTCTACATTAATTAAACAATCATATGTTTCAGTCTACATTAATAAAACAATCATATGCTACAGTCTACATTAATCAAACAATCATACGTTACAGTCTACATTAATCAACAATCATACATTACAGTTTACATTAATCAAACAATCATACGTTACAGTCTACATTAATAAAACAATCATGTGTTACAGTCTACATTAATCAACAATCATATATTACAGTTTACATCGATCAAACAATCATAGGTTACAGCCTACATTAATCAAACAATCATACATTACAGTTTACATTGATCAAACAATCATCTGAAATGGTGTTAAATCCCATTAAAAATTGTTTAAAAATTAATTGTGATTATCATTTCTTTTTATATTTGAGAGGAACAGTCTGGAGTATGTAAGGCAAATCTGGGATGCCATCCGACATCTGGATCAATGTACAGTCTGGAATAAATAGGGCAAATCTGGGATGCCATTTGACATCTGGATCCATGAACAGTATGGAATATGTAGGGCAAATCTGGGATGCCATCTGATGTCTACTGGATACATGTACAGTCTGGAATAAGTAGGGCAAATCTGGGATGCCATCCAACATCTGGATCCATGAACATTATGGAATTAGTAGGGAAAATCTGGGATGCCATCTGACATCTGGATCCATGAACAGTATGGAATAAGAAGGGCAAATCTGGGATGTCATCTGACGTCTACTGGATCCATGAACAGTATTGAATAAGTAGGGTAAATCTGGGATGCCATCTGACGTCTACTGGATACATGAACAGTATGGAATAAGTAGGGTAAATCTGGGATGCCATCTGACATCTACTGGATTCATGAACAGTATGGAATAAGTACGGCAAATCTGTGATGTCATCCGACATCTACTGGATCCATGAACAGTATTGAATAAGTAGGGCAAATCTTGGATGCCATCTGACGTCTACTGGATCCATGAACTGTATGGAACAAATAGGACAAAATCTGGGATGCCATCTGACATCTACTGGATCCATGAACAGTCTGAATAAACATCCAAGACATCGGGTGACCACACAAACCAGTAGTTGCAGCATATTTTGTTTAGACTATATTGAACATTATGTCAAAGTGTTAATAAATAGGACTTCACCTCCAGTACCACACATAATAATCAAATTTGAAAAGAAACATTAAAAGAAGATGAGATGACATTTTGCAATTTTCCAAATAACATTCAATTTTCAGTGATGATTAATGAAGATTGCAGTTCATCATATATTTATATATGTGATAGCATGAACTGTTTATCAAGTGGGCTGCATTTAAATTATGTTATTTATTGTGTTACCACTTCAATAACTTTTAACTCACATTAACCAAATGCTCATGGGAGCTATAAGGAGAATTGACTATACATAATAGGCCAGGGTCGGTAAAAAGGGTTAAAAAGAAAATTTTCAAAAATCTTTTTCTCAACAACCAGTTTGTCAAATTTGTTCACATATAGCCTTCCATTGCAAACATGGCAACAACAAAGGTAGGACTATGTAAATCTCACTTGTCAAGCAATGTCTGCCTTCAGTGGAGAAATCCAGAAGTGCTATATGTATGTCCATGTTATTTGGCCTTGAGCAGGACTTGACTTTATTCTCGTTTGAGGTTTCATTGAAGCCACAATCGTTTACAATAGTTTGATAATGTGACTATGAAATTCACCCTATGGCATTTCTTTATCCTTTCACTAAAGTATATTGGTAAGGAATATCTATATATGCACACACACTTAAGCTCAAAGGAAATTTTTTTTATAAATTAATATTTATTTCTATTTCTTAAATTATTACAGCTCTGCTATTTAGAGTGACCATATTAGAGATTCTAGAAAACATCAGCCATAACTTTAACAGCCTTTGCATCATGGCACTTAATGTGCTGAAGACACTATCTAGCCTTCAATGTCCTCTCAAGTTTTCAATCTACTGTCACGGCAACCACCATCACCCTGGTTAAGCATACAACTACAGGTTCAATTTTGTAGATTGCCAAGCATACAGCTACATGTACAACAGTAGGTGCCGATAAATGCATGAAAGGAAGTCTGCCTCCAATAGCCCAGTCACACATGATGAACTTAAAGTAGATTGTTTATTATCAGTACAGGTAATTGAAATGCAAGATTTGGCTTTTAAACTAATTACTAAAAACTGTTTTCCATCGATATTTTTGTTTAGCTTTATTATTTTAAGAAAAGACAACTCTGACCATTTAAAATAATTCCAGTACTAATGCAATGATGCCATTAAATTAATGTACAATATTTGATCAGTATAAAAAATGCTCACATTCAAGCAGACAGTTGGAGTCTTTGTTGTTTAACATTTAACTTATGTTCATCCATAAGTAGCTGGCAATGTTTCCTATGAAACTATAAGATTAAGTTCAGCTCAAACTAAGTTACAACTAAGACAAATCACGCTTGAGGTCTTGCTGGGTAGAACCAATACTAAGCATATGCTGATAATGTGTCTTGCTCAAGAACATCATGCATAGCGGTGATAGACAATTGAATCAAAAACCCTTCGATCATTAATTCAATGCTTCACTTGCTCCATCTGACCACAGATGTCAGAGGAGTGCTCCAGATAAGATGTTTAAATCTGAAAATGCACAGAGCTGCAAATATGTAAAAAATTATGAAAGCTGAACACAAAAGGGATTTAATCTCTCACTGATCCTTCCCAGCTAGTTTTGGCTGAATCGGACTTCAGATTTTGAAAGAAGTATCTGGACAGGGTTGTGGGACAAATACACAGAAACATGGGCACCAAAGTGACTTTTGTATGTCAGATTGATAGTTCTGTGTCTATTTTTAGCCACAAAAATACTCTTTTTTTTTTTAGAAGCAACACAATTTTTATCAACTATTTTTTTCATCTTATTCTTCCTAGCAATGTTCCTAACCCTAATTTTTCATTGCGGACAAATGGAAAGCACAAATTCAATATGCCTCCCTGAGAGGGGTAGACATAATTAACATCATTAATAGCACACTTAATACTTGGCCTTCCCTACACAATTGATTGAACTCGACAAGAAAACATAACAATGACTTGGCATTATGTTTTGTTAGCCACACCCAACAACTTTACAGGGAAAGACATTATAGTTTCTATATCAGCACTACAAACCTAATCTCATCATTCCTTTTGTCTGTCTCTTCCTTCTTCTTCTTTTTCTATTCCTCTGCCGTCTTGTAGGGTATGTAAATAGAGCAACTGTGCCACTCGGGAGATGAGGTGTGTTCCAATTGTTATAGCTTATTTTGTTTAAATGTTCAAATTGCAATGATCCAATGGGCTTACTTTATACAGGCTGGAAAGAAAAAAAACAACAAGAAAACAATCAATTTCTGCAACTTTTAGGTGATTATTTCTGTAAAACTGATTGTTAGATATTGCACAGTACTTTTTAAGCAACATTCTGACATTGCCTCATTAAATTATGAGCAATTCCCTACATCTGGAAGAGACCCTCTATAACCCAAAAAGGTAAGGTCTATAATAAAACCATGTAGGCGTTGTATGATTGAATTTGTTAACAACGGCAACTCTGTATGTAATTTTTAAAAAAAATAAAATGAGAAAAATTTAAAAAACAACAACATATTGTTATGGAATAAATCCATTTATTCATGTGAAAGGGAAGTGCAATTTTATCAGCTGTTATGTATTTGCAATTCTGCAACCTCATGTCATTTAGTTTGACACATTGTGTCACGTTATCGAAAAAATCCAACTTCCGTTAGCGTCGGCATTTGTTTGCATTTTGTATCGGCAACTGTTTTTTACTCAACACACTTAAGTAAACTTATTACTGTTTAGTATTGATGCCATTCTTTACACTGTTGAACACTTTTTTTTAAACTCGCAGTATTAGGTATGATCAGTATATAAAAATATAAAATACCATGAAATGTCTGTTGTTTGAATTCTCCACCATGTAATATTATTATCTTGTATATATACATGTATCAGGTTTATTGCGCTGTAACATTACTGCCATCACAAACATGCTCTATTTTTGTTTTGTGTTCGTTATCCGACAAAACTTAAAATTTCCCCCCAGGGGAAGAACTCTACAATACCAAATTATTCAATAAGAAAGACAACTTGTACAATCAAAACAATTATTAATATTGATAGAGTTATTTCCCTTTGACCATTAATTACCTCACTCCTCAAGCGTGTAATATCATAAAGAAGCCTGAAATGGGTGTTCCTTGGTGGGAGAGCCCTGGAACATAATTGCTGTGGCAGCAGCATTTGTGGTAGAATCAGTTTGATTTAAGAACTCGCCCAATACCCATAGCAAATTATTCAACACGAAAGACAACTTGTGCTACTCAAATTAATACAATATAAATTGAGGATTAGTTCTCTCACTTACCAACCAATACAGAACAGCCATATTGTGATCCTGATGCACTTTCATAGGCAATTGATTGATTGATTGATTGAATATTTAACATCATTTTCATGCCATCGAGGGCTAACATACGATCAGTTAACCTAACCGCTATTTACTGGGACCCAAAAGATTTACCGGTACTCGAGCACACCTCGTTTCAGCAAGTAACTGGTAACTTGAATCAGCAGTGAAAGATGAATGATTTATATCAATCATCACGGAAACTGTTGCAAGGCGGGGATTCAAACTCATGACCTCTGAATTAATAGTGAGATGTGTTATCAACTGACCCAAAGGTGCCTGGCTACATAGGTAAATTGCTTAAGGTAGCCTAAAATTGATTTCTATGTCACAAGTCCTGTGGCAGGGGCATTTGTGGTCGAATCAGGCTGGCTAAATAGCTGTCCAAGATCTTGTGATTATATAACTGCTGTGCAAGTTTGGGCAAGATCCAATGAAAAATGGGGGGATGCCATCACGCTGACACGAAATTTAAAAAATTTCCCTATAAAACTACGTAGCGACTCCTGAATTTGACTATGGGGAAGACTTCAAGAACCCTTTTAGGCGATCACCATACAATGATACATGTAACATATCAAATGTCTATGAATGGAACTTTCAAAACAAGAACTCGACTATTCTAATATTTGTCACAAAAGTACAAATTTGATCGAGATTGATGACAAATCCAAGCAAATAAAGAGTTATCTATCTTCAAATAGTCAAGCTAAAAATGTTTAAAAAAGATGTAGAGTTACTTCTAAAATGTGCTTATAAGCCCTGTGACTGAGGCATTTGCGGTCGAATCAGGCTGGTTCAAGAATGCGTCCGAGATATTGTGGTTATATAATTGCTGTGCAAGTCTGGTCAAGATTTGTTGTAAAATGGTGGTGCTATCGCAAAAAGGTCAACAGACGATTTACCCTGCTAGCATTTGGCTGAATCTGTCCAGAGAATCCGATAAGGTCATGGACCCCTTGTTTATAGTTCACGCGAACCTGATCAATCTTTCCTATCACAGTTACAGGAATGTGTTCCAAATGCCAGCTTCACCCAGTCTTAACCAATAACTTAAGGAAAACAAGTCATTCTATTCAGATTCCTGTATTCAAGGTGATCCTCCATCCAACAAGAGGGCAACCATGGCCTTTAATCGCTGAACTGTCGAAGGGAGACAACACCAAATAAGGCAATTTTTGATATTGAAAAGACCATACCTCAGACATTTAAATTTGGTCAGATGATAAATTATATAAATTTCCAACTGTGCAAGTTTGATTAAGATCCAATGAAAACTGCAGGTGCAAGAGAGCATAAAACATTAACTAACGCATGATGATTCAAGGGCCATAACTCAAACAGCAAATTTGACAAGTTCAAAAACATTTACAAAAGATGGTTATATAACTACAGGTACTGCGTAAATCTGGTGAAGATTCAATGACGAATAAGGGTGCAAGAAAAGTTCACAAGCTGCAGATGATGATGGAACAGGGCGGTCAGGTGAGCCAATAAAAGGTCACACATAATAGGCATCTTAACTTGGAAGTATAGCCATGTGAAACCCCACAGATTTCTATATTCATTTCATTAGCCAAGAATCTCCCTGATTGTTTTTGCATTCAAGATGACAAAGTAACATTAAATAAACCTGGATGGAAAATGAAAGGACAAAAGAACGCTTTAAGTGTTGAGAATTTGTTGTTTTTTATTGGACACGGCATGTACACAGGCCTACTATAAGCATGAAACACATATGGTTTGTAAAAATGGAGTACACAGATATGAAAACTCAGAGAAATGTACAACAATTATATTTCTGGTCTTCAAGTACATGTTTTATTCTCTACTTGACTGATTTAATTAACTTATTTTGGAAATTTTTTTTTTTAATACAATAAAAAGACATGGTAATTAATTAAAAATATCAACATCTCAGAAGTGAAAAGTTGTAGCTCGTGCTCATTCCTGCATATGTTCGTACAGGACCGACATTTTAGTGCAGTCTTGATTTTAAACTGCCCCAAGACAAACCAGAAACCAAATATTGTAATACCATTGTGAAGGCATTTTATTTTATTCGATTGAATTAATGTTTACAGTAACTTTCTAGTTGAATTAAATCTTCATATAGCAGAAAGTTAACATATCTGTTGGAGAATTTATAGCTATGAGCATACACAGGTTGACAATGTAGAATTGTGCTATGGCAAAACTTGTTTCTGCTTTTCAATAAAACTAATTCAATCAACTCAGCTTTGTGTACTTCCTAAATAGTGTCATCGCCACGACAATTAATCTAGAGTGCTCCCATTTTAATACCATGCGACAAAAATAGACGATTGGTCGAAATCAATGCAATTTGATCAATTTTATCGATAACATCAATACAACATTGACTGGAAAACAAATATTTTGCCCTTGGCATGTTTAACTTCATATTTGTGTACATATATCATTATCATATATTATGGCTATATTAAAATGAGACTTTATAATTTGCAAAAATTTCATAAAAATGTGATCTATCTAATACACGACGTATATGTATATATATATTTATATGTAGTATATACCTTGTTTGCTATTATGTATGATATATATCATGTAGGGACCTGCAATATAAACAAATGTTTTGAGCACTAAAATTGTCATTTGTAATTAACAGTATAAAACCATAGGATGTATTTAAGTAATTCATTCTCTGAAATGATGAATGGAATAATAATTTAAAGTCTGATACTTTTAGCTTGCACTGGTAAAAAGTTTATGTATGCTAATTCTAAAATCTTTGCTTACATTGAATTCTAAAATCTTTGCTGAAATTCACAAATTCTTACAATATTCAGATTAAATAGGAAAATATAAAATTGAATCCAAGAATATCATGATTAATAAACACCAGTATATTATTTTAATCAGATCATTAACATTCAAGAATCCAGTATGCAAATATGATACGCTTCTATGAAACCAAAACTTTGGTTTGATATTAGATTTTAAATTACTGATAGACAACCATGACAGGTCTTTTGAACCCATTTTTGGATTAATCATCAAAAGCCATGAAATGAAAAATCAAATTTATGGCATTTTGTCCAAAATTCCGATTCTTTATTTTTTTAACTGGTAATCTTAATTCTGGAATCTATAAATATTAATTTGTTGGTGATATCTTCATTATTTGCATGTTTTTTGAAATACATAAAGTTTGCATTGCGGCTACCTCAGTTTCCAATCAGACCCACGGAAACATAGCATTATGCATTAAAATACGAGAATCTTACAATTACATATATACTGTGGAAGGATTGAATAAATCACAGTCGACAGACTATTTTATAGTGTTTGAACATTCTATAAAGTATATTCTGCTATATTATACACATGTAATACATTTAACACAGAGGTATATCTGTTTTAACAGAAAGATTCTAAAAACATAATTTATTTTCTTTTATTTTTTTTAATTAAGAAAAAAAAAATGCTGCGTAAATCAACGAGGACTATACAATATACTGAAATACATGCTGTATGTATATTTTAAAATAAGTTGTTACGTTTGGTTACAAACAATAATGTTAACCCTAATACACACAGATAAATACTTCTCACATGCAATCTTTTCTTATTTTGAATTATGCCCGCAACACAACTAAATAAATCAAACTGCATTTATCTATATTTTCACTTCATAAACATTGCTTGACAAGATTTTCCGATTCTATACAACACTAGCCAGTAAACAATCATCGGACAGCCACCCTTGATGGCTAAATGAATTATCAATTTACAAGTTTATTCATTCTAAGGCCTTTTAAATAACTATAATAATAAAATCTATTTAACATTATTGAAATCTGTAGCAATAGATAAAACTGTAAAACAGGGGCAGCAAAGACTACAATTTAGCACAAAAAAGGCTTTTTTCTGTTTCATTCGAAATTTGGATTTTGTTTGAATCATTCAAAATCTGTCCGAAAAATGAAAGGAACGAAACATAAATTGAAGCAGAAAATAGCCTTATTTTGTTCTTAAAAAAACACAAAAAGGGCATTTTAAGAAATAAAAAAGAAAAAAATAATGTCAGCATTGAGATAGAATATTGGCGTATTCCTAAAGCAAAATAAAATAGGGATTGCCCACAAAATTCTCAAACTTAAAATGATAACAGGCAAATCATGCATTCATGGCTGGTTTAACAGAACTAACATAGAAATAAAAAATATGATATCTACACACTAACAAATGAAATATTTCAAATGCAAATGGAATATGTTGTTTTTACATGAAATGTGAATACAATTAATTTCAGACATTGATTTTCATCAGTATTTAAATAATAACATACAACATCAAAAAGACCCCGGACTGCAATCTTGATGAGGTTTATTTTTTTGAGGTTGCAGGCACTATTTTCAATACATCTACAACAAGGCGTAGAATATTGCATAAATTTTCACCAACACATACACATCGCAGCTCAACATCACATATAAGATTATAAACCAAATTATTTTTTATTTTCTACTGAAGCTTTCAGTTATTAACCGATTTTTACAAATTCGAAAAAAAAAAAAGGTTTACGATATACAAAGCATGGTAAAAACAAGTGCTGCATTTTGTGCGTCTTTAAAAGTCAGCTCACATAGAACATCGGCAAGGTTTTAAAATATAAAAAAAATTGAGTCGCGATACTGGCACAATAGTACCAGTAAAAGTACGACATATATAATAAATATATACATTATGACTAAAATTATAACAAGGTAATGAAAGTGAATCTGCTCACTTAAGAAAACTCTGACCATTTGATAGTTACGTTTTTTTCCTTTAAATTAAGACATATATCTACCGGTTCTGGGAATTAAAATTTTACTCCTTTTCCTAACACACAAACAGTGAAAGGAAACCTTTAACACCAGACTAACACTCAGCCATCATTTTCTCCAGAAAACAAAAAAAAAGCAACAAAATTTCTGGAAGAGCATACACTAGTTAAATAATCAACTGAACCATGAGATGAATATACAAGATGAGTGATGAAGTATCCGTGATGATATCTTTTATAGAAAACACAAGGCAAGCTTTAGAATGTAAACTGTATATGCTCACAAGGTATATAGTGTTCCATACCCAATGTAATAAAGAAGGTACAAAAAAACAACAACTCTAAGTTAATTATCTAATGATGTACATTGAACACATGTATGTCTCATACAAATATTATCAACATTACCAAAGCTACTACAAGTCCCCGATTCATAAAGCACATCTGTTTTTTTTTTCCGTATATAATGTTTAGTCCGTTCACAACCTGTCCTCCACAACCAGCTCAAACATTCGCAAAGAAATGTTTCCATTTAATCTCCATTTTATAATTTATCAAGAAAATTGAGTTTTTATACTTTTTTATTCGACCCACGATATCTGGTTTTGACCTGGAAAACTCGTCTTGAGAGTCACCCTCACTTTTTATATTTGTCCAATCAAAAAGATCTAAATTTGAAACTGTCCAATCACTGGAGTGGAAACATTATACTATGAGTTGTCCAATCACTGGCAGTGTTTCTTTCTGCAACTGTCCAATCCTTGACCAGGAAACATAATGTAACTATCATATGATTTCAGAATTTGCTCTTGGCATTACTTCAGACAACAGATAGCATTCAAATTGAGCTCTCTTTGCTGTCCTTGCTCTTTTTAGGTTTTGAAAACGATGGCATCCTAAATTTCTTCTTCTTTTTCTTTTCCTTTGTTGGAGATGGGTGTTCCTTGGTGGGAGAGCCCTGGAACATAATTAACAAGAATCAATGTTTTTCGTATACACTGAACACATTCCTAGTATTTTTTTTGAATGGGGTTTAATGCCATTTTTAAAACATTTCAGGTTTTATATGGCATGTCCAGTTTTACTTGTGGAAGAAAACCTCAGACTGAGTAGAACAATCGTCCTTCCGCAAGTAACTGGTAAACTTTCTTTAATAACGTTTTTGAAGCGAGTGGGACTCGAACCTACAACCTAAGCAGTGAGAGGTAAGTGATCTTGAGACGGTGCCATAGACTACTCTGCCAAGGATGACCCTAAATTTCTAGAAAATTGATCTTTTTGAAAAATACAACAATTCATGGATGCCTTCATATTGCGTTTCGAAAATTTACATATCAACAAAATTACATATTGATATTTGAAAGAAAACCACATGCTGGGGTTCAGTTGAAGAGCATTTTTTTAAAAGACATACATAAATACATAGCTCCTCAGAAAAACAATGCTGGTGTGGATTTTGTATAAATTAATTCTTTGGCGATAGTTTTACAAGAAAAATATAAAAGACTGCAAGAATGACAATTCAAAGAATGAGGATGCAGTGTTATGATAAGTGTTGCAGACACTCAACCTAGACAGGTATATATCCTCCTTGTATTTCTGGTAAGACATTTTCAAATAAATTCATATTTTACTTCAATTGTTATTAAAACTCTCTTGCCCCAGGGAACCACCATACTTGGATGTGGCGGAGGATCAAATCCATGACCCTCTGGTCCTGGGCCCACACATGCCGTCCTATCTAGCAGATATATCATATCACAAAACTATATCCATTGTTACAAACTGTCTACGAGATGCGGAACTACCACTGCCGCACAGGGAGGGCACACAGAGAATTGTACAATAGAACACACAGTCATCGGTGTTGTGACATTTTGATAAGGGGAGCTACTAGTTTAACCCTTTGCAATTCTTTTAATATTCAATATTATTTAATGACATTTTCAGGAAATATTTAAAAATAAATTACATGTATTTGAAAGGCTGTAATGTTTTTTTTATTTGCGAGTTATGTTTTTAATTGTATTTAAAAACAACAGGGTGACTGGTTAGAAATTTTGCTCTGTGTATATAGAGATAACAGCAAAGAGTTCCAACACCATGTGAAATAATGTATTTACTGTTACACAGGCACTGTGTGGAAAACCATTCGTCTTCATATCACCCAATATATTTTTTAGTTGGGCATCTTTGGATAACATTTTATTCCGATTTTTCGCCAAACACATTTAAGTAAAAGAAGCATCACCTATAACTTTCTGTTCAGTAAATGATGGAAAATTTGTTAAACCATAAAAAAGAAGGTCCCATTTGAAGAAAATGGATGATTCCATCCTTGTAGTTAATCTTATTTATTAGAAATTCATTAATACACATATCAGCATATTCCATTTATATATCACTGTTTTAGCATTTGATTAAACTAAATAAATTGAGTAATGAGTATTAAGTTTAGATGAGCATACCTCCTTGCTGCTTCTGTCATCCAGGGTGTCCCCTCCGCTGGCACTGTCAGTGGATCGCAGTGTGTCGGACTTGGCCGGCGACCTCATGTTATCATCATCTCCATTCATGGCCTTCTCTGAAATAACAGAGTAGATAGTTAGAGCTGTGGAAGACTTCTATTTTATCATACATTTTGTCACATGTACATTAATATAACAGGTAAGTTTTCATAATTCCTTGACCTTAAAAAAAACAAACTTTTCCCTGATCCAAAGAAACCTAGAGTTTTGTAAAGGTATTCTTTGGTCAGGGGCTATAAAACTCAACCCAAGATTTCATGCTCATCTTAAAAATGATGGGTCTCATTATAGCATAACAAACAACAAGAGTTGTCAGAAGACAACAAAGCTTGCTGATGGGATAAAACTCACCATCCATGCAACAATTGAGATTGGAGGCAAACACCGAAAGTAAACGCAAAAGTTTAACCTAGGTGTCTACAAACAAAAAATTAAGTCTAAAAGGGCCATAACTTTGCCAAACTGCAACCCCAAGTTATGGTTCTTGTCTCTCTGTGTTCCATTGATGATGGTGAACACACATGCGAAGTTTCATTCATATCCAATGAGTGGTTGCATAGATATCTTACCTGATAAAAAACTTAAACCTGAAAAATTAAGTTGAAAAAGAGTCATAACTGTGCCAAAATGCAACCCAGAGTTATGGTTCTTGTCTATGTGTGTTCCATTAATGATGGTTAACACACATGAAGTTTCATTCACATCCAATGAGTGGTTGCAAAGATATCTTAAACTTAAACGCAACTAAACGCAAAAGTTTAACCTTGGTGTCCAAGTCCAAAAAGGGCCATAACTGTGCCAAAATGCAATCCAGAGTTATGGTTCTTGTCTGTGTGTGCTTTATTGCTGATGGTGAACACAATGCGAAGTTTCATTCACATCCAATGAGTGGTTGCATAGATATCTTAAACTTAAATGCAAAAGTTTAACCTGGGTGTCTAGACGCCAACGCTGCCGGGGTCATGGCAATAGCTCTCCTTGGACTCCGTCCCAGCGAGTTAAAAATAACTGTCTACATCAAATCCACATTAACACTTTCAAATTTCGAAACTGAGTCCAGTGTTTGTGTTAAGAGTATAAATTTTGAGTTGAACATGAAAACAATTTTATGCCTGCCGCAATAAATTTTCTACTAGTATTTGTGGTCACTTTATCACTATTTTATGGTACTCCACATGTATACAAAAATTATTCTCCATTCTAATTATTATATATTTCCAAAATTTTTTTTTTACTCCATCGTTCATTTACAGATACAAACAGCTCTAAATGATACGCCTTCTGAACTAATGCTCAATGCGTGGCAACAAGTGCGACATTAAGCAAAATAATGCAGAAAATTAAATTTGAAAATGAAGGTCATAACAGTTTGATAAATTAATAAAATTGCACAAGAAAAATAAATGTGCTTTGTATTTAATCACTCTGAAGTTATTTTAGAAAACTTCCGGAGAATTTTTTATTTATTGTTTTTTCTACATACTGCAGACAGCATCCAAAATCTACATGGTAGTACGGTAGTGCTGCAGTACTGCTGACCACTCATGCCAAAGGTTGCGGGTTTGATCCCTGGCTTGACCTGATGCCTCTCAAAAAACAACACTTAGTACTGGTTGTACCAAAGAAGAGAACTCGAGAGACGTATACACAACTTCTTCACAATCAAATTATAATAAATAAATAAAAACTAACTATACATGCTGCATGGAAAAACATAAATGAGTGGTGGAAGCTACCATAATTGTATACCATATTTACGTTTATATCTATATGTAGCCATATACTGCCAGAACCGTCTAAACCTTGTAAATGTTAGTACTACTATTGTTAATACTAAACTACAGTAGTTGGGTGTGTTAGTAGTACCTGTTTGTGCCAATCTTCCATTATATAACAGGTATTCTTTCAACCCATGATTACTATCATTATTCTACTGTGCAATTTACTAGCTGTGAAAACCACCTTTTATAATAGATAAAAATATAATTAATGATTATGCAGAATTGGTCTAGCTATGGATCCGAAAAGATTTTTTTTTACTGAAAGGTAAGTCGAAAAAAGGGTCATAAGTCCCGTAAAATTTAACCAATGATTACAAATGGGAAAAATGACCTGTATTCCATATTCACACAGGTTCATGTGAAATATTAATTGAATACACAGACCCCTTCAGATTTATTGTCAGAAACCAATTTTTCCGAACGGAATGATGACCAAACAAATGGACAGGACAGGATAGGACTTACACTTAATGTCTCTTCAATCTTTGAAAGGCGGTGGCATAATAATATGACAGTACATGACCATACAATTTTATATTAAAAACATCAATTTTTTAAACTGACCAAGTCACGTGACATTATATCTTCATTTGTGTACAAACGTGGCTCACATGACATACATTTATCTATCAGAAATTATTAAAGTAATCCATTATCAATATATAAAAGTACCATAACCAACCCCTTCAACAAGTTACTAGTAAAATATAAGTTCTAGTGAAGTCTACTCGTATATTTGTAGTGTAGTCTATGGTGCGAGTTTCTCACCTGTATTTTTATTTTTTGCTTTCCTTTCCGACTTTGATCTATCAAAGTTCTTTGACTTTAATTCTTCGATAACTGATACAAAGAAAACAGGCATGCATTTCACAGCAAAACAAAAGGTTCAGGCATTACAACATTCAGTCTGAATTGGTTAAAACAGAATGGGGAAACAAAAGCAAGGATTTTTGGGGAGTCAGTTTGCAGAAATTTGTGACAGGTCTCTTTAGTTTTCATCCTGCATTAGGCAATGAAGATGTGTGTTCTCTTTGTCATGTTTATAAAGAAACATCACTTTGTTTTCATACATTCTTTCAAGTCTAAATAAATAAACATATTTGGTTTAGTTGTAAATCCATGCATTCTTTTTTTTAAATAAATACATGGACAGTAAATTGGAATTAAAGAAAATTTAACATTATCTTTGTGATTAGAAATAATTACACAAAGACGTCAACATCAGACATTGACCTGTCAAAAACATTGTAAACTGACTAAAACAAACCCACTCAGGTATTTTGTGCTTCTTATGCAGTCAATTGTAATACAAGATGCAAAATGTTAATTACAGCAATAAACATAAATGTAAAAATAATAATCCAAAACCAAAAATAATTGTGTAATCCAAACTTAAGTGTGTAAACAATCCAAACAAAATGGGTAAATAATACAAACAAAATTCAACCTCTCAAAATATATTAGAAAGAATACAAGTATTTTATCTACAGTTATGCAAGACACATTTCATTTTACTAGCTTTTTATCAAGGAATTTTTTTCTTTTAAAACAGAACTTTTTCACCTAGCCTATAACAGTGTGATAAACTGACTAGCTTTTTTATTTTGTTAACATTTCTGTAAGACTTACGTTGCGGACTTTTAGGAGGATACCTGGCTGATTCAGACCGCTGGAAGTTAGTCTGCGAGGCTTCAGGACTTGTGGGCTCTGTACACAACATGCAATACAACAACATACAACATGAAACATGCAATATTTACAAATACATTCAACTGCAAGTCACACATTCATGCTTGCATGCCACAGAATCAGTTACAGGTAACCGAGATGTAGACTGGTGGTCTCTACCCTGCAAGATGCAATGTTACAGATGCCAGTTCAGGACGAGCATTAAAATTGTGTCCAGAGTAGTCTGTAATTCACTGATTATCTATCCTACCGTCAGAGCGATAAAAGTGAGTTATTTGTCTATCCCAATGCTAGGGTCATAGAGGATGCCTATTAACACAAAATTGACAGGGCCTTTAAAAAGAGATGTTTCGTCAACCATTTTGACAGGGCCTTAAAAAAGAGATGTTTCGTCAACCATTATGACAGAGCCTTTAAAAAAGAGATGTTTTGTCAACCATTATGACAGGGCCTTTAAAAAAGAGATGTTTTGTCAACCATTATGACAGGGCCTTAAAAAGGAGATGTTTTGTCAACCATTATGACAAGCCTTAAAAAAGAGATGTTTTGTCAACCATTATGACAGGGCCTTAAAAAAGAGATGTTTCGTCAACCATTACAACAAGGTCTTGAAAGGAAGAAATTTCATCCACCCAAATGTCTGGGCCTTAAAAAGGGGATATTTTTCAAACTTAATGACACAGCCTTAAAATAAAGATGTTTAAAGCATTACAACTCAAACTAATAAAAACATGTACAAACTTGTGTCAACACTCAAAATAACTGGTTGATATTGTATATTTTGTCCGTTATCTAACGAGTCTTACTATAGATAAAATATGAACATGTCCTTGAGTATGCAAAATTGTAATCAACTATTAATAGCTAACATACAAGACTGCTTGTCAAATATAATGTTAGTCAGGGGAGAGTTTGTAACGCAGTAGTTTGTGACTATCTTTTAATACTGCATCCTTGTAAAAACACGCCACATGTCCAACGCGGA
This sequence comes from Panopea generosa, assembly GCA_029582155.1. Classification (NCBI taxonomy): domain Eukaryota; kingdom Metazoa; phylum Mollusca; class Bivalvia; order Adapedonta; family Hiatellidae; genus Panopea; species Panopea generosa. Next base: position 32,884,430 of record CM055908.1, on the reverse strand, counting down.
AATGTATACCAATCAGATACATGCAGCCAACATGCTACGTGCAAGGTACTACTCATGACCTTGTGTACAACGCTAGAAGAAATCTTAACAACAGGTGCTCATAGATTGAATAAACTTTGGAAATGTGGAACCTGTGAAAATGTTGTGAGTAAAGCTAAGTCTCTAAGTAAGTCTTGGTCAACATTTGTGTAGCTTAACAATTTTGCTGAAAATTGTATCTTTTTAAAAAAAAAAATTAATTGTGTGTTTTTAGGTTATAACTTTAAGTACAGATGTTTAGATCAAGTTTGTTTTTTATTAATCTAAGATTCTGGAATAGAAGCATGCAAAATGCATGTTACATTAATCCCATGTCTACAGAAGATGCAAACCAGTATACGATTACTTGCAAATTAAACGTCACTGTGTGACAGATAATAATATATCAAGATACATGTATATGGCAAACCAATACTTTGAAGACATTGAATCAGATTAAGGAATGTAAATCAGGAAAAAGAGACAGCGTAGTGTTGCTATGGTAACAGCATCCATATTTACCGACAAGGGCTTCAGAAAACACATCATCAATAAATGTATCTGCTGACTCGGCCAGCTCTTCAGGGCTTAGCGAACCTAAATCTGGTAAATTATAACCTACAAGTCACTATGATAAAAAAACAAATATAATGCAAAACATTTTTTTAACTTAGTTGCATGTCAAATACATCTAAAAAATTTCATAATGCATTTTTTACTATTCTCATTCTATTTTCTTTTTCTTTCTTTTTTGTAACATTTATATGTTATTATTAGATATAGGGAGAACTGATTATTTGAATTGGCAATTTCTTATTAAAAAATTAAGTAAACAAATTTATGTGTCAAAAACTTTGAATTGATTACATCCTAAGTATGACAATGTCACAAATTAAAATATTGAACAATACACGGTTATAAATTTATAATAACTGAGTACAATGTATATCGATTCTATCTTTGGTCATGCATGTATTTAGACTAGGGTATATAAATATGTGCAATTTTTATCTTATATTCCATTTCTGCAGAAGCAACCTCCAGAAAGCTCTGTTTAAGGTTCCATGCACATTTAATTTTTAACTCAGGGCTCTATTCGCCCTTTTTAAATTTATTTTCAATTTTCCAATAATTATGTTTTTCCTGCTCCATGCATAATATATAGATATGTATTTTTGGCCGCTTTCGTGTTTTCATTTGCAACAGCTGTGTGAAGGGGGGGAATGGGGGTGGTGGGGGGGATTAAAATAATGTCCAACTGTCCTTTTAAATTTAGTTTTATCAGCAAATTCTTTATTTACACAAGTATAATAAAGAACTTATTGACTGTATTACTATCTCTCCAGAACCATTCTAGACTGGCCGAGATCCAACAGATCAATACTATTTCAGCTCCACTGATACACTGTCTACATCTGTTGGCTACTAACCACACTGCTTATATTTTGCTGCATCTCGGTTGGTACACACTGCCTTTAGGAACAAAAACCTGCCTATAATTTGCAGGACTGTTGATAGATATAACTACACAGCAGTGCCTTGGTTAGATACACTGGTACACTGTGACAACTGATTAAGCTAACTGTCAAATGAATTTAACTGCAGAGTGCATGGTCCAGTGGTAGAGCATCTGACCCAGGCCCTGAATGTTGTGTGTTTGATCTTCCTCCACGGCCATGTATGGTGCCCTTGAGTAGGACACTTCATCCGCATGTGTTTAGTAATGATTCTACCCAGGAAGACTTTGCGTGTGATTTGTTTTAAATTGTAACAATTTGTTTCACAATCAAAGTAAAACAAACAAATTAAAATCAATTTAATTTAGTAAGGTATACCAGGTTTTGATATTCAGCCCCATGGGGATTTTTGTCTTTTTTTTTTTTTTCAACAGTATTTCAGTTACATATCATTGGTCAGTGCACGTAATTCCTGGGATCGGCAAAGTGCATAACCAGTACTAGACACACCTTATCTCTCCAAGTCACTGTCTACTTCCTCATATATTCAGAGGTAGGAGATTCATGGATGTATAACAAAGGTCGGCGATAGATTACACAGACTGTGGCCAGGCAGGGATTCGAAATCACAACCCCTAGGTTCTAGATTGACAGTCATACACATTAATAGCAGACAGAGATACCCGGGCCCGGCACCGATATATCATATATATATAAACTTTCTGTTTACCAAGTACAATATGTATACGACAATATAGGAGACATATAAGTATATAAACAGACACCAGTGAAATCCACTGGTAATTAATTCACTCTGGATTATTATTTTTTGTTTTTCTCCGATTAAGAGGTGCATCTAAGGTAATAAATGTGTGAACTGCTGAAATGCATATTAATTAGAAAACTCAACAAAAATGTCAATTAATGAAAGGTGAGTTGAGTGAGTCAGCCATTAGAGAGAAGAAAACAGGAAAAAATGTAAAGTCTATAAAAGAATTATAAAAGAATTATGAAAAACAAATGATTCATCTATTAAGATTCCAGAAGTTTCTATTTTATAACTAGCATATCTCTAGAATTTATAAAATAAAATTATGAATAGCAATAAATTCTATCAATGTTTTTTTTTTTATAGTTTAATGTTATTATTTATTATTCATATTACCGTTATTTTGAGAAAAAAAGTGCTGTCTATGATCAAAGAGATAAAAATGAAAAGAGAAGGTTTTATTTTACAAAAAAAAGAAAGATTTATTTTAATATGTTGAGAGACTGACAGACCAAATATTAGAACACCACCACACGTGACTAGCAAACAAGGGACACAACTCTACGAACCATTATACTTCTCAGATGACAAATTAGAGATATCATCTATGCTCGTCTCTCTCGATTTTGGAGTAGGCTTTATTAGGTCATCAAGATTTGTGTCCCCTGATGGGTCGAATACCGTAAATATGTCATCAACACAGGTCTCGCGGGATTTTCTGCGTTCCCTTTTCGGAACAAGATCGTCGATACTTGTCTCCCTTGAATTCCGGTTAACCTTACTTTGAGATGGTCGTTTAACTCTACGAACAACTGGGTGAAAATTGATAGGTTTTTTTTGCATTAAAAAAACACACACACACACAAAAAAAAAAACATGACACTTTCTATTCATCTGTTAGCCTAACAAAACCTTAAATGACAGGCAAGTGAACTTGTTTTGACATTATCATATAAAATATATCATTTGGAAACTCTATTCAAAGTCTGTTAATACCCACACCAGTTGGTCACAATGTAATACGCAACAATGCCATTGTGCCTTAAATGTTCACAAAATGATGAAATGTCACTTAAATTATGTAACTTGAAACTAGCAAATAATGCAAGCGTAGGGTGGAAGCCAAAGAGCATGCATTTACACAAAATTGACATCTAGGAATCATTTCACTATAACATACTTTAACCAAATAGTTTTGAAACAATGTTGTTTGTATGGTGTTAAGTGTAGCTTTCAATTTTTTTTCCTCTATTGGTATATCTGACACTAGTGGTATATCTGACATCAGTGGTATATCTGACACTATTGGTATATCTGACATAATAGGTATATCTGACATAAGTGGTATATCTGACATGAGTGGTATATCTGACATTAGTGGTATATGTGACATTAGTGGTATATCTGATGCTATTGGTATATCGGACTTTAGTGGTATATCTGATACTATTGGTATATCTGACATTATTGGTATATCTGACACTGTTGGTATATCTGACAATTTTGGTTTATCCAATATTATCAGTATATTTGACATTATTTGTGAATATGAAATTTTGACATTATCTGTATATACAAATTATTAATTATTTCACAGAAGGCACCCCCACAAACTTTGAACGTCTAACACAGTAGGTGGGGTAAAAACAGACCTGTAAACATTTCCCATCTAACAATGCAAGGCAAGGTTATATATAGAAAGCAAAGAAAAAGCTTAAAAGGTAGACAGCTCAAGATTTTTGGTGACACACTGTAGGACAAATAATGCATGGGTGCAGACTTAGCAAGCAGTAAATTTGCCAATGGAATATTTTACACTAACTATAAGTTATAATCTGATTCAGCCAACTTGAAATAATTAATCTTTCAATGGGAAGCCACTTCAAAAAGGTCTTCCAAACAAATTTTCATAATCAGAACTGGCCGTTTGACATCATTCTCAGAGTGGTCAAGGTATTGCTGTATGCCTTACATCTTCACTTCAGAACAGATACGATCAGAAGTTTTGTTCCAAACTGAGCCAAATTTGTGATCTTGTGTTTGTGTATTAACAAAAACTTTTGTTTAGAACTTTTAGACTTAGGTTAGATTTTGACCAAAATCTTTTACGAAGGCTTCCAAATTCAATACCCATGACAATTAATTACAAAAAAATTTTTTTTAAAACATTTTTAACAAATGCTTCCATATAAGTATGTCAATCTCATTATCTGGCTATGATAAAATGTGCAAAAAGTGAAAAAGATTTTTATATTTGGCATGCTTGTAATTGAAATATAATTTTCTCAAATAATGGATCAATAACAAACACAGAGCAATATTATCAACCTAAAAGCATTGTTTAAAAGTCGTCTCGTATAACAATACCAACCTGGAGCCACGGGCGACGTGGGTGATATTGGGGGTGACGCTGCAGACGACACGCTTTCAAAAGCATTGTCATTGTTAGAGGCTTCCGATCCAGGCACGTCAGGTTTACGCGGCTCTAAACACATGCAATAACATGTCAACTAATAACAACATGCAAAAGAAATACAACAAGAAGGTACAATCCCAGTAGGCTGTATTTCTGGTTTCCTTCATACCATATTTCCCCAAATAAATGCCTCCCAGGGGGCGATACATTTTCTGAGAGGGGTATTTGTTTGGATACCACATTTTCTTTTTAGTTATTTAATAACAATTTTGTGCTTGATAATTCTTTCACAAGAAAAACCACACCACAATTACGTTTCTTTTTCCGACGACACTTTACAACTTATTTTTATTTTGACCAAACTGGTGCGAGGCATTTATTATTGGGGAGCGTTTATATGGTGAAATGCGTTTTTTTTTGTTTCGATTTATTTCAGTATTTTTTTTTTTTTTTTTTTTTTCCTATTCCAGACAAGATTTTTTCTCAGATCAGTTTATTTTGTTAAATTTATTTTAAACAGAGCTCAAAAGTGTATCAACATACAAGAAAATACAGTGCCAGCAGAATTAAAATACCACTCACTTGCGGAGTTAAAACCAATTATTCCGCACAATCTGGAACTTGCAAATTTCACAAGTTCCGTTGCTGATACAACATTATTCACTTCATTGTTATATGTTACTCAGATAGAAGGCTAACTGTGTCAATTAACCAGAAATACAGCCAGTAACCAAATATTTTAATTAAAATTAAATTAAAATACAACTTTTACAACAATTAATCTAATTATTTAATTAATAAGTTATTTAACATATGTGGTGCTTATAATTATGGGGGAACAAAAACTGAATTTAAAACTTCTACTCTTTACTCTTCGCGAGTATGGAAGTAAAACAGTGTTTTCTTTATATTCAATTTTCAGACAAACAGTTAACACTGTCTTAAGCAGCCAGTTTAAGGGATTGAGGGAAAGTGGCATTTCAATAGTGGTTGCTGCTAAATACGGGTTAATTTGCCCTGAAAGCATGGGAAATAGTGAATGTGGCTGCTTAAGACAAGTGGCTGTTCAATAGAGGTGACCCCTTACGCAGGTTTGACTGCACAATGGTTGAAGTTTATCAATCTATATATTAAAGGCCCACTACTTCACAAATAAAATAATGTACATAAAAATACTTTATTAAGTTTAACTTTATATAGTTATGGTTAAGTACAACCTATATAAAGCAGTATTTGATAGTTGTAAATGTCATATTTAAATGACCTTTACGAAGATGAGCTATTTTATAATTATAGTTTTGATTTTGTTATTTACCACACAATATCATGTCATACAACCAGGTTTGCAAATATCGTATATGTAAAACATGATTCCGACATGGTGGCAATAGTGTGCCTTTAAATAAACATATTAGTAATTACATTACAATATAGAATGAAGGAATTTGAGTGTGGGTCATTTTTTAATATCTCTAATGAATACAAGTATTATGAATTCAACATGTTTTGAAAATGGCAGAAAATAATCACACTGAAAGTTTTGAAATTCATTGAAATGCAACGCTTTAAATACTGATGAATGTGTTACAAGCATTAATGAGTTAAACACTATGAGTGACAATGGAGAACAGGGGGACAATAAAAGCATACCTGAGACAGTACAAACACATAATCTATGAAACATAAACTATTAACCAATGATAAAAATAATCTGTCCAGTCAATGCAGGACCTACAAACAGCTCTAACATTGAAATGTGTGTTTATCTTTGTGCCATGTTATACACTACTTTAAAGCAGGACAACAAATATTTAGATAAAATAGAACAAGTAAGTGGAGTTTGTTTGAATACTTAAAAGGACCTAAAAAGATGGAGAAAAAAACTACAAATAGTATGTATGCTTTTAAGAACCAAAAATAAATGGAGAAAAAATACCAGAGACCTCAAAATAGAGAGAAAAAAAATCACCTGAACCACATGGACTAAACTAAAAATAAAAAAATTACCAGGAGTTTATATTCTTAAGAGGACCTCGATAAAGAGAAAATACTACTGGTAGTTGATAATTACTTAACAAAATCCAGCCCTTTCTAACTAGATTGCTACATACAAATAATAAGAAGAGTTAACTCAGTTTATGTCATTCAATTAACTATATAGAAACATTAACTTCTATTTCAACCAGGCAGCAGTGCTCCACATGTTCTGCATGCATCTTCTATAAACTTTAAGATAAGTAGATAAAACATGCTTGTTTCACTAAAGTTAGAACAATGTAACCTACACAGCCATTGGTTTTTTTTGTGTTTTTTTCGGAATTTACTCCAACCTCTACTCATGTCACCTTGGATTTTAAATCAAAGTAAAAAATACGTTAAAACAAGAGTGGAGACTAAAAATGAAAATAAAAAAGAGAGCCCATGGTCGCGGGTTGGAGAGGAGCATGATGGGATTCAATGTAGCTGTAAGGCCCAGGGTCAGGCAGTTATGATCGGACACCAAGGTGGCTGTCGATAAGGCCCAGGGTCAGGCAGTTATGATTGGACAGCAATGTGGCAGCAGATATGGCCCAGGGTCAGGCAGTTATGATTGGACAACAATGTGGCAGCAGATATGGCCCAGGGTCAGGCAGTTATGATTGGACAGCAACTAGAACTACTGGTAACAAATGTGTATACAAGTATGCAATATAACATGATACAAGATGGAGGACTCACTTGCATTGACTTTGTATCCTTCACCTTGTCCTGAAACGTGTTTACACAGATATATGTGTGTGTATGTGTGACAAAAACAACATAAAGCAACATCACAAATAACACAAAAATGAATTTGTAAGCAAGACAAGTGGAGTTTGTTTAGTTAGAAAACTTTTTTTAACCCATTTTATTTTCAACCGAAAACAGTTTCAACACATATCTTAGAATGGTTCCTTTCACAGTTATCAAACACTTAATGCATTAAGACCAGACTGGTACCACAGCATCTAAACATGGTATCTAAATATATGAAACAGTTAGATACGGGCAGCGGTTAGTGAGAGTGATGTTTCAACTTCATTGACTGCTCAAAGGCAAACTTTAATCAGAGAAAAAAGAGATGAAAGAAAAATAAATGATAATTAAGCATTGTTGCAAAATTTGAGTACCGGTAAACACAAAATCAGCTTTTGTAAACAAATTTTTGAGATAGAGTTAAACAGCTAAAATTTTGGTTTTATGCTATTTTTTTCTACTGTACGTCAAAACCGTATGATGCCATAACAAGATTTTATTGCCCAAATATCACAGAAGAAATAACAATAGCATAGACAATCGCTTAAAGTACAAGTCACAGACAAAAGAAATAAATCTTGTACCACAAGGACAGAGGAAGATTGCACACAAGAACATATAATAAATATCAACCAAGTGACTGCTGGCATGTTATTTTTATGAAAAGAATGCTGACAGAACTAAATTACATTTACGATGTATCATGAATCTAGCAATGAAAAACTTGACAAAAGCATGTGAAACACTAGTGACACAAAGCATAATTATGTTATTGCATGACTGCAATGTGTTATGGCATGGAAGACGCATGTTACTGCATGAGAGGCACATGTTAAAACATCAAAGGCACGTGAGGCATGTGTTATGGCATGAAAAGACACATTGCTGCATGACAGGCACACTTAACTGCATGTTACTGTATGAGAGGCGCAAAGGCATGTGCTTTTGCAAGACAGGCATGTGTTATAACATGAAAGAGGCATGTTATTGCTCGAGAGGCGACTGTTATTAATGAGTTAACAATATGAAATGTCAAAAGGAAGAGTGTTTAATAAATGTGCCATCAGTTTTATATTTTTAAATTGGTATTGCATAGTACATGTCATTTTATGAATTCGGCTATCAATTATCTAATAAAGCAATAAAGTAATCTCAACATGGCAGGCATACCGAGATGGCACATTTCTACCTAAACCCTTTGACATGTACTGTGTGAGATGACAGGTTAATAAAACACAACTTAGGAGTAAGTGGTAACAGTCACACAAAATATTATTACGACGGGAATGGTGTGCAACCAACTGGGAGCTACTTGTGTCATGTTATGTAAAGCGAACACATATTTACCCAAACCTCCCTTATATGTCGTCTGCGAGTTCTGCTTAAAGTTAGCAATAGTCTCTATCACTTTATCATATCAATATAATGCTTACCATCTTCGCTGACGACTTCCACCTGTGTTTTGACAGGCGTCGTCTCCGATGACTTCTGCTGGACTTGCTGAATACGCTCCTCTGTAGAAATAAGTTTCCCTTCAGGACCAGGTTCTAGTGACTCTTCTTTAGAAGAAAAAAAAAAGATGATTTTGATTACTTCCTGCATTAAGATTATTCTATAAATTATTAAAGGTCATCTGTCAACCTTATAAATTAGTCCATTAATTCATAATGAATTCAAATAATGTACACAATTATTTGAGACCTCAATTTTTCATAAATATTTTAATTCCCCCATAATTTCCAAACTGGAGCAAATGAAATTCTCTCAAACATATTAAGAAACTTTAATGTTTTATTTTTCATACATGTATTACATTCTGGACTTTCCGCATCAACAGATTTACGCCCAGATATTGCCGACAACAAAAGATACATACATTGAACTCATCACATCAACATTCTTTGTATTTGTATCTTTCAAGTATTTGGTGAAATTTCCCAAAACGAAACTAAAACTTCCTATAGATCAAAGTGTACCACAGCAAATTTATATCTCTCTCTATCTCTTTAAAACTTCTCATAGTGGTACAAAGTAAACACACCTTCATCTACCATGTCCAGACCTTTGAGTTCAACATCAAATCGCTTTATCTCCTTAAAAATTCTCTTTGTAATAAAACGTATACACACCTTCATCTACCGTGTCTAGACCTTTGTGTTCCACATCAAATTTATATCTCTCCATTTCCTCTTCAGACATGTTCTCGAATGGATTGGCAGCATACTGGGTCTTGTACACCTGAACATTATGCTGTTGATCCCTCTGGATTATACCCTTTGATGCCGCCCCAATCACAATCACGCTATCCCCTGTTGCGCTAAGGCTACCATCCTATATAACAAAAAATCATGACATTAAAAAGGGAATTCAGTTCAATCGCACATTAATTAAACTCCAAAAGATTAAAAAACAAAAAAAGGAATTATTTTTCCAAAAAAAAACCACTTAAAAAAAACAACAACACAAAAATTGGTGTCGATGATTTGAAAGCTTGCTCACCAGGCAACTAGACAAGTGCACTCTTGATCACAAAGTACTGTTTCCAGCATACCACCACTTGTTTCATTCTGCGTACAATGCAAGTACCTACCGTAGTACCATATTATCTTATATGACTGTTAACTGGCAAAAGATTACAATGTTGTAGCAAAACTAATGAAAAATGATACATCAGCCAGATGGTGATCTTTATGATAATTGAATTTTTATTATTCGACTAAAGTGCACGTGTGATAATTTTTCAATGTTTATTTCATTCAGACTAATGCATCGCCATGATGACTTCAATGTCCCTCTGTATTCAGAATTATATAACAACTTTTATCGACGTTGACTTCTGTAATGGTATTAAAAATTAAATGAATATTGATTTTACTGGGACTGCTGGGCTGCATTTGGTAACATTAAATATTCCATGTATTAACTTATATTCGATAAAACAAGTCAGTCAACTAAACAACCTATTTTCATTGTAAATGTTTCAAGAGAGATTCACAGAAGTGCTGAGCATTCGTCGCAATCAAGCTAAAATATATTATCACCAACTAAATGTTTGCCGACATTTGTAATCACCTTTGAGAGCTATTTTATTGTGTTTAGTCATATGACCAGTCATTTGAAATAGAGGGAGTCGAGGGCTTTCTCAGATATCAATTAAGACGTTAAGACATCAGGGCATTTTTGCCCAATAAAATGATTTGAATGAATAACAATTCCAACCACCACCTTAATGAACATGCAATATGACATGTGTATTTTATGTACACTTGATCAATTTCATTTAATGTTTGTTATTTTAAACTTATTTATTTTACTTCGATTGTGAAACGAGTACTAAGACAAATCACGCTCAGTCTTCCTGGGTAAAACCAGCACTAAGCGTATGCAGAAAAAAATGTCTTGCTCAAGGACACCACATATAGCCATGATGGAGGATCGAACCCACGACCCTCCGATCATTGGTTTGATGCTCAATCGCTGGACCACACGCTCCACAATGTTCGTTCACTTGATGGAACAATAGTGTTTATAAACTCATTAAACATAATAACTTTTAGTTACCACAGCCTTGTAAAAAAATTAATTTTCAAATGTGAACATAGAAACCCAATCTAATTAACATATTAAACGAAAAAGAATCACCGCATGTACAAACCTGACAAGTGCCAAGTCAACTAAGTTAACTAAGTGCAAGGCTCTCGAATAGAAACATTTGTATTGATGCAAAACACAATCAGTGCTTGATAGGCCACATTATACATGTAATTTATGCATTATATTACGGATTATATTTCAATATCGTATGTATCAAATATCGGGTCTAGAAATTTCTTATGAAAGTGATTCTTCCTTCCTTTCCAACATGTTTTTATTAAATGCATAAAAATATAAAGGTTAGGTTCTGAAGTCTTACTCGTCCTGACCAAATGTTCACTCAATATGGCGAGTGGACGAGTGGAATATTCCAATCTTGAAATATGTATACAAATTGCCCAATACATTATTTTATTTTAGGTTTTTTTTCCATCAATTTTATTAAGGTATTTTACATAAATATGTTGCTCATCTGTTGAAGATAACATTAATCATGAATAAACACAAGCTATATAGTATTACATGCATTTAAATACACAATAATCATTACATATTTAAATATGTATACATTTATTGTTACATATTAAAATTGATAGACAAAGAAAATGATTTTTAAAAAAGGTTAGCATGATATGTCATGAAAGTTATGTGGTGAATGAAGGTTGGTCCAATATATAATCAAGAATTAATGAAATTGAGCATACCAGTACACAGTTACAGCTTTAAATGAAACATTAACAATAATTTAATGACATTGTTTTTAAACTTACATTTTAGCAAAATATTTTCATAAACTAAAGGGATATATCAGAATTTTTCAAAATTTTAAAGTTGACTGAAAACATTTTCTCCCCCAATATATCATGCCTGTATATACTCACTGACCCCATATTGCCAAAAGGATACCTATTTAAACAAGTCAAAATAACATATTGAAAAGGAATTTCCTAACTTGGTGTACGTGCCTATGTTAGACTAAAATAGATTTCCCGCTTAAAATTACAACATATTTTGTGAGTATCAAATGAGTCACATGACTTCATTTGATTTCAGTTAGATCTGTTATACAGGGTACACGTAGTAAAAATTGTTTCATCTTAGAATGAGTCAGAAATGACAATACGAAGGTCATCCAGCAGTATTAAGTGCTGTCTATTTTTAGAATGGGGATTTTGTTTCAAGTTTACAACTCCAATTTTAATATCAATTATGTCACGTTTTGGTGGATTTGACATACCAAACAATTCGGATATTAATGATAATGAGATGTTTCTTACCCATTTTAATAACTGTTTTATTTTTTTAAACATTTATATCGTTTTCCCCCTGATATACTCCCTTTAACGATAATTTCAACATACTTTGTAATATTGTTTTTAAACATATGTATTTTTTTTTTGGCCTGTGAGAGTTTTATGCTCAAGTTCATTTTATAAGTGTTACTAACAGAAGCATTAAAATAAAGTTAAACTTACTGGATCATTGGCTTGTAAAAGCTGAAATCAAGGCAAAATATGACTACAATACTGCACAAATGCACTCACAAAAAACACATACAGCTTAAAACTCAACAAGAAAGCACATCTCCCATAAATGTTGAATCCCTTATACTTCCACTATTTTAGTCTATTTTTTTTTTAGTTTAATAAATATGAGGAAAATGAAAGTATTAAATCTAAAACAAACAAAAGTTAAAAATCAAAATCTTTATTCCTCCCCCTCTTCCCACCTCCCAACTATTTAAATCTTTAAATCCTAACAGGACTGGTGTTCACCATTTTATTTCCGACCAGGTTAACTCATGGAATCAGCTTTCTTGCTAAAAAGTTGAGCTTTCTTTCTTTTTTTTCATACACAAACAAACAAAAGCATTATCATGTTGAAAGCATGTCTTGCTAGCAACTTGTGTGTAAAATAATAAATGAACCATAAAACATTCTTGACACTTTCAAACTCCAATCAATTCAAACAGGAGCAAGCGAACAGATAATTCACTCAAAATTCCAACTGAAATGTTCACTTCAAAACAAAATATACCACACACATACAATGAAATAAATCACAATCTTGATTACAAATTTAAATGTACAATTATAAAAAACTTCAAATCTTGTTGTACAGCTTCTGCTAGAGCCCAGTCATGACAAATGATAGACCCTCCACCAAGAATAGATCAGAGTTTATGGTAGCAAAACCATACACGCTGTATTAACTAGAGAAAAAAATTCTCAGTTCAAACCTGTGTTACGTAGCAATTATTTAAGGCAAATAGTATAAGAAGCAGATGATTCCTCCATACATACTTATATACTAGAGAATCAAGGGAAATAAAAACATCTGAATTTTCAAGACATGTGACTTATTTTTCTTTTAAACATAGAATTGACTGTAGTTTACTCAACTCACTTTGAAGACTGCTTTTGTTTGTATGAATATTAATTTTAGCATCATTGTTATGCCATCACGGGCTAACAGGCGATCAGTTAACCTAATGACTCTTTCTAGCGCTTTTGGTAGGTTAACCAGTACTCAAGCACACCCATCTCCGCAAGTAACTGATAACTTTCCCACTTGAATCAATAGTGAGAGACAAATAATAGTGAAACACAATGTTGTATATATCAATCACCAGAGAGACTGAGGCTATTCAGGGATTTAAACTCAAGACCCCTGGTAGTAAGACATGCTACCAACTCAGATAACCAGGCCAGTTTTGAAGACATGACACTAGAAATTTAAATATTTATTACAACATTCTACAGTACTGAATAAGTAATATAGGGCAATGACTAAACCTATCTAACAATATCAGATATGATAAGACATAATTGAAATAAATCTATATCTTCTTTCGCCCACTTCCACTCAAGAGACAAAGAGCAGTGTAGCATCAGATAGCTCGGAATGCTCAATGCAATAAGTTGTTATTTGAAACATTTTAGTTTTCTATTGCTGTTTTTTACTGACTACAATTAGTACTGTTACAATCCTTGAAATGTTCCCAAACATGGAACATGTGTATTGTTTTAACTTAATTTGCTGTTTCTTTTTCTTTTTAATGAGAATATTTGTTTGTATTCAAACAATACATTGGAGACTTCTGTTCTCTAAACCACACATTGATTAAACATTTCTTTCCCCATCCTATTTAACATGCATCCATAAACCTGATCTCAAACTGGTGGTCAAAGCCGACACTTAATTAATCGCATGACTGGACGTCTTTATGCAATACAATATAACGCAACATGCGAATCTATGTGCTAGAACTCTCTTGGTTATATAAATGTAGATTCATAATGAGTGTGCACAATGATTCATGGATGGAGATGTGCATAGATGGAGAGCAATGCTGTACAAGACCTTATTTACCCATTGATTGTTTTCCCCAACACTTTGAAACTGGGGGTTATTTGTCCCCCAACATGTCGAGACTTTAAAGGCAGATTGAAGAATTTTAAGGGTTAAATGACCTTTAAAATTCTTCAATCTGCCTTTAAAGTCTCGTCATGTTCAACAGTGTGGCAAAAAATGAAAAATTTGAGTGTCATGGAAAACCTGTTACCTAAATTGATATTGAACAATAAATGCATTTGAGTAATACAGGTTAAAACAAATATGATTTAACTCTTTACTTCATATAGACGCGTTTGGACACCTCTAATATAGAAGGCTTTTGAATTATTGGGTGAATAATGTTTATATTAACTGAAAGAGTGGAAAACAGTGCAGGAAGTGTTCAGATTACATGTTACGAGCAATCTTAACTCTTCCTGCACTGTTTTCAAATGCCTTCTATGATTGGTGCGGGAAAACGCGTATCTATGGAGTAAAGGGTTAAAAGTTTAAAGGACACTTTTATTTTCCAATACAAGTATCTTGCACAGCATTGCTCATAGGTTTGTAAAATCTTTAAATAATTATTACATAAATAGAAAAAAAAATCCAAATTAGTTTTCATAAAAAAATATATGGAAAATGAAGGTAAAAGAAAACACAAGCATACAATACATATCAGGACTGGTGGTCAAGAAAATGGGTCAACACTATCACAAGGAGAATATTCTTTTTTCTTGAATAATTTTTAGAATATTAGGAGTCCTAAGCATGAGATAAAAGGATGTACACAACAAAACTTCACAAACCATTACAAGAAATATTGGTTTGACATCATTGTACAATACACAAGGTATGGATGCTATCGTACCTTGAGTTTTTCTGCCTCCTCCCAAGAGATACCTTCCAGGACTTTGGACGATGGTCCAGCTGAAATTCTTTCTTCATAATAATCTTTCTTAATCTGCAATAAAGATTTTTTATTCATAATCATACCACAATGTTGACTGGCGCTAATGTATAAAATTTTTATATGAATATGTATTTTATGGCACTGAAAGACAGTTGGCATATGAATATGTATGAAGGTAAATAGCATATGAATATATGTATAACAGATTTTGACATGTATATGAATGAAGGTTGTTGGAATATGAATATGTATGAAATATTTGAATATGTATGAAGGTAAATAACATGAATATATGCAAAATGGTAGTTAAGACATATGAATATGTACAGCAGTACTAGGAATGAATATGAAGGAAGTTGGCATATGAAAACTAGAGCTATCACTGAAGGTGATGAATACCCCCGAACGCCGCCATGACAGAAAATGGTTTACCATTGTATAAAGTTTTATTAAATTATATCCAATAGTTTTAAAGTTATGCTCCAGACAAGAAAAAAACTTAATAAAAGAGAATGTTATGGATTGAGTTTTTTGTATTGTTAATTTTTTTAAGGTTTTGTTAAAATTAAAAGCGGTCTTTTTAATTATTGTGCAGTGTACAAGCTTTCATGGCAATCAATAAATGTTATGTTTCCTGTACACTGCACTTCCTGTCATTATATTCTACCATTGTATGAAATTCCATCCAGTACTTTAAAAGTAATGCTCCGGAAAAGGGAAATATATCAAAGGAAAATAACTCTGTAATTAGCAAGAATAGAGTTATGTTTCCTGTACACTGCACTTCCTGTCATTATATTCTACCATTGTATGAAGTTTGATGAAATTCCATCCAGTACTTTAATAGGAATGCTCCGGACAAGGGAAATATATCAAAGGGCAATAACTCTGTAATTAGCAAGAGTAGAGTTATGTTTCTTGTACACTGCACTTCCTCTCATTATATTCTACCATTGCATGAAGCTTGATGAAATTCAATCCGGTACTTTTCAAGTTATGCTCTGGACAAGAAAAAATATCAAAGGGCATTAACTCTGTAATTAGCAAGAATAGAGTTATGTTTCTTGTACACTGCACTTCCTCTCATTATATTCTACCATTGTATGACGTTTGATGAAATTCCATCCAGTACTTTTCAAGTGATGCTCCGGACAAGGAAAATTGCAAAGGATAGACCGACCGACAGACCAACCACAGGTTGACTCCAATATACCCCCTAAAACTTCGTTTGTCGGGGGTATAATAAACTGCATATGAATATGTATAAAATTAGTTTGACATATGAATATGTATAAAGGTAAATTACACATAACTATGTATGAGAGAAGTTGACATATGAATATGACGGAAGGTAGTTGAACATTTTGATATGCAGTGTATTGTCTAAAAGACTAGTAATATGAAGACCATCCATTTTTAGGGCAGTTTGCATTTTAATATGACATGGTTCGCTACTTATTACAAGTGATGATAGCTGGGATACAGTATGCATAAAGCTAGAACAAGCTTTGCGTAACAGAGTCTGTAAAGCCCCTGACCTGCTATCTCCCAACTATGAATGAGTTACGAAATAAACTACCACGTATCAGTGACATGTTACTAATATCAAACTGCACATTTAATCTAATCACTGCAACAGCTGAAAGGAAAGTCCATATAACATAATATTTCCCTCAAAAAAAATTCAAGCTCTTGAAAAAAAGAATTTAAACGTTACTTAAAGAACCTACTTGTTTTTGTTTCTCTCTAAATTCCTTGGGGTCAGATCCTTGTGGGGCAAATTGGTTAGGGTGATCTACTTTTATTGGTGTACCAGTACTTCTCTTGGGCGATCCTTCCTCTCCTTCCTCCTTCACCCACTGAAAACACACAAGTACATGGTCATTGCTCAGACTGGACGATGAAAATCAATGACATATAGTATACTGTAGTTACTAGAAAAAAAAGTCAGCTTTTCAATTTCTTCAGTGTTTATAAGTTCATGTGCTAAGCTTCATGCTACAGATGTTCGGTTATGTAGAAGTAATATTATAAACTTTTTATATAAAATATATCAGATGTAAAACGCCTGATCTTATAAACATTCTGTATTTATCAGTGGTTCAGAGTCTAATATGTTTTTACCAGTATCCAGTGAATGTTGCACATATTAGTAAGTGTCCCAATTTTTTTATATGGAACGCCTGTAAAATTTTTAAATTATCTGATATGTAAACAAGATATTCAGTAAGCTTTCCACATTTCTTTTGAACAGCTCAGGTATAAAAGCAATACTTTCTACTTACAAATTACTGACTGACATTAAAATGTTTGAACACATTGCAGTCTATACTAAATGGAACTGCTAACTCACCAAACACATTTTATGTACCCAACATAATATTTATTTTTTTTGAAAAAAAATCAAAACAATTTCTTTGAAAATTGGGACTTGAATAAGAAAGAACATTAAGGCTATGATAAAGCAATAGATAATTGTTAATGTTGTATAAAAATTCAATACGTTCTGCAATATATTGTCGAAGATATTAAAATAAAAAAATGATGGGTTGGCTGTTCCATTCAGTGTATTATATTTATAAATCAAAGTATATTACATTTTGATCTAATTTTAAATTACACACTTGTAAGTGAACGATGTTAGGTTATGTATATTTTTTTAAAGGATTAATCCACTGTGATATCACGTTGTGAGTGTAATTAAGGAACATGTCACGCAGAATCTAATTTTTACATATAAACCTGGTCCTATAACAGCTGTTATTCAGTTCAAAGTTTCAAGTTAACAACTGATTAAATATTTAGCATTATTTTCATGCCATCTAGGGCTAACAGATGATCAGTTTACCAGACCACTTTTTCCTTGTATCCTAGAAGATTAACCAAGTACTCAAGCATACTGAAAACTTTCTCACTTGGATCAGTGTTGGAAGATGAATGACAATGAGACGCTGTCTCGTATATCAATAATCATCACGGACACTGTGGACAGATTGAAAGTCAAACTAAAGACTCCTGGATTAAGTCAGACTCACTGCCGACAGAACTAACTGGGCCCAGTTACAAAGTAAAAAATATTCAGAAATGAAACCAATTAGATGTGAAAATGACAAAACAAAACATGGAGTAAATTATCCATTCCTCAATTGTGGTTTTGAACACACCAATTAAGTGTCATTTAAACACACAAACACAGTATTATGTTACTTAGCTAACACTGTTAGTTACATTACCTTTGTGCGCTGACCCTGAAATCAATATGCACATCACGTACGTAGAAATGGAAGGAAACAAAATAGGCATTATGCAAACACCAGTATTGATAATTCTCCCCTTGCAAACATCAGTATTATTCATCCTCACATTATGCAAACACCATTATTGATAATTATTCCCTTGCAAACGTCAGTATTATTCATCCTCACATTATGCAAACTCCAGTATTGATAATTCTCCCCTTGCAAACATCAGTATTATTCATCCTCACATTATGCAAACACCCGTATTGATAAATCTCCCCTTGCAAACATCAGTATTATTTATCCTCACATTATGCAAACACCCCTATTGATAATTCTCCCTTGCAAACATCAGTATTATCCATCCTCACATTATGCAAACACCAGTATTGATAATTCTCCCCTTGCAAACATCAGTATTATTCATCCTCACATTATGCAAACACCAGTATTGATAATTCTCCCCTTGCAAACATCAGTAGTAATTATCCTCCAGTCCTGCTTATCCTCACCTTACAAACATGAATCTCCTAATCTCACTATTAATCTCCTCTCACAAACAGTCAAGCAGCTCTTACTACTTTGCACTCCAAAGTAAAGATGAAAGAACTACTTATTATTTAATTATACATAGCAAAGCATCATGTGACATGTAGACAATCGATGCATACCTTAGTTATTTTCTTGGGATGTTGCGTTCCTATTTCCTCCATTTCTTGCCTTACATAGACATTTGGAGAATTTAACCAGCCTACTTTGTGTTGCTGCTTTTGTCGTTCCATGGCGGCTTTAATCGGAGAGCTGCAAAGATGCAATTCGCATATATTTATAAATATATCAATTAATTTACCCTGCAATGTTTCATAGACAATATTGCATTTGGTTAATAAAACAAGAAGACTTAACATTCTTTACTGGTGATGTCTAGAAGAGACTTCTTGGTTCCCTATCCAAATTCAATTAAATGTCACTGCATTTTGTTTTCAGCTCTTACAGAGCAGTTATATCTCCTTAAGGACACTGCAGAAAAAAACATGGGCCTAGCATATCTTTGTTCAAGATAACCAAAATAACTGATCATCATGTACATTCATCTCTTCTATAAACTGATGGGCCAGAACTACCCAATGTACAAAAAATTATTTTTACTCGCATGTTGAAGGTTGTGTGATTGATCCCCAGCTGGGTTATACCAAAGACTTAAAAAATGATACTAGAAGCTTCTCTCTTGGCACTCAGCATTAAGAAGATAGCTCTAGGTATGATCAGACCATTGTCAGTATCATGTGACTGGGTGGGGTATCATAACACGTGTCTGCGGCATGATACTTCAGTGCAGCAGTGCTTATAACATGTCAAGTAGATGTTCTAGCGATATGACTGGAAAATTGTTGAAAGTGATACTAACAGAACACTTAAACAACAGAATACTTACAAGTTTAGTTGTTCTTTTATATTTCTCACAATGTAAGTCATTCAAAAGAAGGAACATGATAAAAACGAATTCAGTAGTGACTTTTAGAAAATAATTTATCAAATAAATATCTAAAATGTTCTTTAAAAACAATACTAGATGGAAACACATAAAAAGGACAGGTAATTCTTCCGTGGCCTAGTATTTTAAGGCTTTGTTGTCTAATGACCATTTCAGTTAACTCTCATTGCCAAGGCCAAGTGTTCAAGCCTTGCTCCTTCCAAAAACGTTTTATGAATTTTTGCCAGTTATGAATTACAGTGGTTCTACTAAAATTCATTCTGTTTGTCTTTTTCCACAATAAAACTTGACATGCATTAAATAACCTGTCATATGTTGAAAATGGCATTAAACATCATTAAAAAACAAAAACAAATTAAAAACACCACCAACACAGTAAAACCAACAAGCAAAGATGGTGTTTAGATTTGCTGTAGACATTTCACTAAGTCTTACTGGCCTGCTACTTACACATATTTTGAATGTTCTATGTCGCCGTCAAAGACGTAAGTAAATGAACTAGAGGAAGGTGGAACTTCAACTTCAGCATTAGATCGATCTCTTCTCTTCTCTCGTCTCACGTTTGGTTGCTTGTAATTATAGCCAGTTCTGTAACCCTGAAACAAGAATAATAATTGTTTTATCAATTCATTTCATTTTAAACTTTCATCCTTAGCTGCAGGTCCAACACATCAATAACAAAGAATTGTGATGTGGGTTCTCTGTGGAAAGCAAGACATCGTCTAAAGATCTTCATGGTTCCCCAATCAGCTCTGTCCATATTTTGTGATTTGTTGAATATGGCCTTAAACCTCATAAACCCAGACATGTAACCATAGAACATGGATGCACCGCTATATGTTAGTAAATTTTTCTAAAGATAAAGCCGAAATGGGACGGTAACTCTTGCAAAATTTGACCGATGTTGACAAATACTTAACTTGACCTGCTTTTTTTATAATTATACAGCTACCCACCAAATATATTATATTCATAGACCCTTTAAGTTGTTATTCATAGGAAACACATGGACAGGATTAACATTAAATATCTAAATATAGTTGTGGCATAAAAATCAAAGAATAACGGATTGCATTACGATAAGCTTCACTTTCCATTATCTCTTAAGTCAAATAACAGTCGTCCACTCTGAAATACATGTAGTACTGCCATACTACTGAATCAGGCTGCAGACACAAGGTAGGATAAAATATGACCCCCATCCAACCATATCTTTTCTAAATGTTGATATACTAGCATGCGAATAATTAATAATTTGGCAAATTAATCATTCAAATTTCACTGGCAACCGATTTCTTTTACATTAAATGTAAAATGTATGTAACAATGGATGTTTCATAATGTTTTAAACACACAAAATGATCTTGAATTTAAAATATTGTAGTTTGAAGTAAAATTTCAAATACTTTCCTTGGCATTTTAGTTGCAGTATACAAATTTTGTAATCATAATTACTGCAACAAGTTTAACACAATTTGCTGGGAATGTTCAGTGGTGCATCCCATTGTGCAAAGTTTTGATTTTTATTTCAGAGATGAATTGTAGTTTTGCTGTTTGAAAATGAGATTTTGCGTGAAAACGCAAGCATTCATAACATCGAAATAGGTTGCTTTTCCTCCTTTTTATAAGTCCTTACCTGACCAGTCATTTCTAGAACAATCATCTAAATGCCAAGGCCAACCAACAGCAGCTATCAGTTCCAGGCCGTCCTTAAAATATTTGTTTGCTGCACTCAGATCAAGTATTTTTCATGTGGGTGGGTAGGTAGGTAGGTATTTTTTTTTTGCCAAATTTTGAATTTGCATAGTCAATTTAAAGAAAAAGGGACAGAAATCATGAAAACAAGAAATGTCACTGTTAAGTGTCACATGCCCACCCAACATGTCATGATGTTATGTTGATCATTTGTAGCAAGTACCATTAAAATTCATCTATGCATAACATAGTTACAGGCCAGAAACGAAATCTCACATAAACTCAAAGTGTTGTCAAACAAACTGAAATTGTGACCTTGACCTTTGAGGTATGGGTGTGGGTCTTACTCGCGACACGTCATCATGTTCTTGTTACAAGTATCAACAAAATCCATCTATGCTTGACAAAGTTACAGGCCAGAAACGAAATACTGGACGGAAGGACAGACGGACAGAAGGACGGACGCTGCGATAACTATATGCCACACAAATTTTTTGGGGGGCATAAAAAGTTTGAGTAGAAGCAAATTAAGAGTGAGTAGGTAGGAGCATGGCAAACAATTTAATTTTTAAGGATGACCTCATTAATAAAATTTTGAGGTAAACACCCTGGGATCACTGAACCCACAATCTCGCATATGCAAGGCATCATGATGGAGCCATCACACCAAAACATGTATGCCAAGAGAAAGGTCAACTCACCACATTATCAAGAAGTCTCATCTGTGCCTCAAACTCCAGTTCTCCCGTCTTCCATTTCTTTCCAGACGTGTCTACGCCTCCACCTCCTTGACTTGCAATATTGTATGTCTTCTGGCGAATTTCTGGACTTACTAAAATTAAATTATCTAAACCAGCAGGGACAGCTTGTACCTGGAATACAGAGATGTTATCATGTAATATATATTGATCCTTGTATCATAGTTTATTTGTGTTTTTTGTTATATTTATAATATTTCACAGCACAATACAAATAAAGAAATTCTCCAAACTAATCAATCCATGCAAGTTATAAAATAATTTCTTATTTCATAATAATTTTTTTATAAATCTTATAAATATAATTATAATTACATGTGAACATTATATTCAAATTTTCAAATGAAAAAGAAAATTTTCAATAGTAAAGAAATACTATCACAATAACCTTTTTAAGACACCATTGGTGTTAGGTGTTAATTTTTAACTTGGAGTTATTTCCCTTTAACTGTAAAAACCAAATGTCCTAGTGCCGCGACCTTTTAAATGCTATGATTTATTTAAAATTTCACTGATGAATATAAGGCTTATTAGCATTGCATTCACAATAAAAAACATAAACTTCTGTATTCAAAAGTTTTCAATGCATTGTTATCTCCATGGAAAAGTTTATAATACAAGGGGTTTTTTGATGCAAAGAGTTGCAAAATTGGTTGTCGATTTAAAAGTTTATTGGTCAATGACCTCTTGGAGCATTAATGAGTCATTTGTATAAACATGAAGGCAAATAGCAACATGATGCTCCAAGGGGTCATGGGTCATCTCATATGTGTAAATATTTCAACGGAAAAAGAAGAAGAGACCAATTGGACAAAAAAAGTACAGAAAACATTTTTTTTGATTTTGCCAGTAATTTGGAATTGCACTTTTTGCAACATTCCAATTTTAGTGTGCTATGCCTCTTTAATACAAAACCTATTTCCTAGTAACATCATAGTGATGAAAATGAATTCAGCCTTTAGAGTTTGTTGGCATTGACGGATGGGAGACTTCAAGGTTTGTTTACAATCAGAAGATTGTGATAATTCCTATCTAACAATAAAAATGCCTGCAATATTTCCACAGCAAAAGTGACAATTAATTAAATACTTAACAATGCAGCGTACCTACTTTACATTATTACAGACAGGTTGCAAAAGAAGTATTTTCTTAATAAATGAAATCATTTAATCATCACAAATATGAAACAATTAATTATTACCTGTGCGTTACATGCGTTTATGACATTAAATGCATAGTGATACGCTTCTTCTATGGTTGATCCACATGCAACAATACCATGGTTACGCAATATCATCACCTGTAATAAAGTATTAAATATATATGAAACATAATTACATAAGCAACACTTGCATGGATAATAAGCATGCAGTTAGGCAAAAGAGAAAAAAGTTTGCTATAAACATAACGTTGCAGTCCATTTTTTTTATTTTCGCAAAATTAAAACCATGCAACCTGATCAGCAATTCCTGATATCGTTGACATGCTATAACTGTCCAAGTGAATATCTATATCAATATTAAGCATTATTTTTAACCCACTGAGAGCTAACAGACGATCAGTTAAACACTCTTTCCTGGGATCCTGGAAGGTTAACAAGTAATCAAGCAAACCCATTTCTGCAAGTAACTGACAACTTTCCTGAATCAGCAATGAGGGTGAGAGATGAATGGCAATGAGACACAATGTTGTATATCAATTATCATGGAGATTGTGGCCGGGCTTGTCCAACACATGTGATTATTGGAACTTTTCATGGGTTTAAGGTTGAGAATGACATTCACAACGAAGCTTTCACTGTTTTATATGCCAATATTCCTATCAAAACATAGAAACAGAGCATTGGAATCTTATCATCTCAATTGTGTACTCACTATTGGTTCTTTTTCTTGTATATTGTTAACATTTCTAAATTTTCTCTATACAGATATGTCGATTTAACATTTTCTGAGAAGACTAGCACATAACACATTTTTGAGTGTGCAACTTTTATCCAAACTCTACTACGAGACTTTTACTTTCACTTTTATCTCAACTATAGTATGAGATAGAAACATGCCTCTTTTATCTCAACTCTAGTATGAGATAGAAACACGTTTCTAACATGCCTCTTTTATCTCAACTCTAGTATGAGATAGAAACACGTTTCTAACACGCCTCTTTTATCTCAACTCAAGTATGAGATAGAAACATGCCTCTTTTATCTCAACTCTAGTATGAAATAGAAACATGTCACTTTTATCTCAACTCTAGTATGAGATAGAAACATGTCACTTTTATCTCAACTCTAGTACGAGATAGAAACATGCCTCTTTTATCTCAACCCTTGCATGAGATGAAAAGATGTTAACAGTAAAATGGCGAATATATCCTTATTTGGTATTGGATGTAATTCTTATACATATTGGATTATCTCACATGGTGTATTGTACGGCAATAAAGCTTTCACAATATATAGTAAATAATTATACTGCATCCTAATTGCATGTACTGCAATAAGGCTCCCAGGATAAATTCATTTTTAGTTAATATAACTAAACTGCAACATAATTATGGTGTACAGTACTGCTTTAACCATTTTTCCGACACATCAAAATGGTGACATCGGAGACGGCAGCTGCCTGAAGTATCATCCTACACACAATGATACCACACCCAGTATAATTACACAACACCAGACCGTCCACACCCACCATATCCTCTACTTACTTTATTAATTGGTCCTAGGTTGTTCTGCAGTGCCTCTCGCTCTGATGCGTCAATAAGTATACCATTGTAGTCATGGTTACTGACTTCTCCGCAGATCAAGGCCTCTTGTGACAAAGGCAGCAGGCCGCACTTCATACCAGATACCTGTTTGGAGAATTTTTATATATTGTAGGTACAAAATTTTCATTGCTATTCTTCATTATACATGTCTTGTTTATATAATAAGTATACCCCATGATTAAAATAAGTTTGAAATGGTTAAAGTTTTCATGAACTATTAATAATGCTAAAACTTACAAAAAGAAGTTTAAGAACATATATAACCAACAGAAGATGATGCATTCAATAGATACAACCACAAAAGCAGAATGAAAACAATTAATAAACAGAATAATGATAATAGGTAAATTAGGTAAATTACATACAGTTTTATTTTATGCTAATTTATTTTAGCTGTTTGCGATGAAAGCTCAGAGCTTATATGAACTGCCCTCGAGTCTACTGGTAGAAAACCAGTACTTAGTGTTGTTTTTTTGAAAGGCATCAGGTCAAGCTGGGGATCGAACCCGCAACCTCTGGCATGATTACCAAAACTATCTGTTACACACAGAGAATTATATATTTAATAATCCAAAACATTACGTTTTATACAACTTTGGTGGAACCTTTCTATTCATACCACATCAAAAGCGGCTAGCCATTTAAGCAATAAGCTTGCACATGTGTATTTTTTGCTTGTATGTACTGCCTATGTGCATAGAATTCCAAGTTTGAACAGTCGTCACCAAAGTGTTAACAGGATGTGTGACATACACACTGACATTTGCAGAATGATGATAAAGCATCTCAGCAGCACTGATGGAACACATTTATATTCTATTTTAACCACTCCAATGACATTATAAATTATTTTTTGTTTAAAGGAAGTAGTTCATGACGTATCAAATGAGCATCAAATGAGTCATTTTGATTTCAATTTGATCCGTCACACTGGTTTAGTATTGTAGAGTTTATTTCATCTTAGAAAGAGTTCAAAGGATGAGGTGAAGGTCGTCAAGCAGTATTTAAGTGATGTTAATTTATAGAACGGGGTTTTGTTTCAAGTTTACCACTCCAATTAAGATATCACCATTTTTGTCACACATTTTGGTGGATTTGATATACCAAACCATTCTGATTTTAATTTTTAATGATAATCAGTTGGATGTTTGTATTCATTTTAAAAATAATTTTATTTTTAAGATATTTATAGCAATTTTGCCCGATAGACTCCCTTTAATTCCATTTTCAACATATAGGCATCCAGCTTTAAAGTTTCACAATAACCAAATCCTATTGGCCACATTTAATTATATATATTTTATAGATATGCATTATGCATTTCTGTATAATTCATTATTCAATTTAATTTGAATATTCTAAAGATATGCAACATGCATTTAAGCATAATTACTCAATTGACCTTTGTTGGTAAGCTCCTAAAATCAATTAATATAATTTAAAATTGATTTAAACAAACTGGAAACAAGCTGAATTTCTCATCAACTGTTTCTCATTTAATTTAATCCCTAAAGGTATAAATAGGTTTAAATATTGTTATTTTACCACAGTTTTAATATTTTTTCTTAAGATTGTTAAAATAAAACAAATTCTGAAAACTTAAAGAGAGAACAGCTATAGTATGGCAAACAAAATAAGTGTAAAACTGAACAGTTGGAAATTTGTTGCACAAATCCGTGCTACAAAAAAAAAAAAGAGAAAAACATAGACATCTGAGCAGGGCAGTAATATAGTAGATCATGTTTGCCACTCAAGCGGTAGGTTGGGGGTTCGATCCAAGACTAAACCTGTTGGCCTCTCAAAAACAACACTTAGTTCTGAAAACAGACTCAGGAGCAATTTTTTTACTTTTTTCACAATTAAGCTAAAATGAATGAGTATAAACTTAAATCTGACACATGACTTAGAACTAGGTAGCAAAAACTTAAATTCTTTAAATCTTCTTTTTTTCATACATTTCAACATGAACAAAAACACTTACGGCAACAGCAGAAGGAGTATGTAAATGTATGATACATTTGATGTCTGGGCGAAACTGATGTATTGCTGAATGGAGTGTGAACCCTGCCTGGTTGACGCCTAGCTCCGTCGTCCCCGCATCTATAACCTCTCCTTGAATGTCTATTTTAACTAATGATGATGCGGTTATTTCCGAGTAATTCAAACCAAATGGGTTAATTAGAAAGTGCTCTTGATCCTGGTTTAATCTTACCTGAAATAAGAAACAAGAAATGTGTTACGGATATAGGAACAGAAAATACAAGATACTGGAGTATTGCAACCAATATATAAGTCCACTACCAGTTTACCAATTTTGTTGCTATAACAACCATACATTTTTGTCTGACCTAAAAAAAAAACCGACTTGCATTATCTCCTTATACATAATAAGTTCCAAAAAATATAGCTTGGACACTTTTTGTATTACCACAGGATCCCGGCTGTATCTGTAATTTTATTTATTTGGTGCCATAGCTTTTGTGAATAAATAAATTGACCTGCATTATCTCCTTATTGCCCCTTATCCACATGCAAAGTATTACAATCTTAGATATTTTCTGAGTAATCTTTGAGATGAAAGTGGTAGGAGACAAATAACATAAGTTCATTGTCTCTTAAGGGGTGATTTATCAATGACTTTTGTTTCACTTAAACAATTGAAGAGACACAGAACTATGCCAAGGTTGTTTCTAAAATACAGACACAGAAAGTTGTCTTGTAATATGTTATCAGTCTGAAACTGTTTTTTTCCCTTCTATTTTTAGCTACAGTGGCCTTGACCTTGATATATAATCCCAACATAACTTTTCATCCAGTCTACCCATGCACCAAGTTTTATGGCAATATCACACTCCTAGCAAGAACATTTCTGAAACTTTTTTTCTATTTTTAGCAATGGTGACCTTAACCCCTGTGACCTTCCTCTCTATCCAATTAACCAACACACCTAACTACATGTCAATTTCATGAAATGCTACTATGCTACCATGAAATCCTGAAAATGTTTTCATGCTCAATAAAGGAAGGTGATGAAAAGTAATGTTGCCAAAAATATTTCTTCTTTATTTTTTCTGTTAAACACAAAATATTAATCTCAATTAAATGTGATTCACTTACAGTAATGTGGTTATATATGCTGTGACCCCATTTGTTGTTGTCGACAAGTCTGTAACACGCTGCTAGTTTACACCGCAGCATCTTCTCCCCCTTTGTGTAGCTCATTGTGTCAGTACCCTTGATATCAGACACTGGTATGACCGGTGGCCCAGCTGAAATGCGGAGGAGAGAAAATGTATCAAATGTCTTTTTCTACCATAACAAAAATCATTGAACACTGTCAAGTGAAGCCTCCATCCACAGAGGAGAATAATGCATAATTTGCTTAACTCCATGTGGAGTGCCAGGGCGGTCCTGATGCTAGAATATCTTGCAACAAGCGACAAGTCATGGGTGTGATCCACCACCATGGCCACATGTTGCTTTTCTGACACACTGATTATTTACATGCTAATGCCATGAACTGCTGCTTCACAGGAAAATACTGAGGCTAATTTAGGTCATTATAAAATTATTTGCTCATCCAAATTTTTCTTCGGGGGGAGGGGAGGAATTTTTTATTTTTTTTTTTCATGAAAATGAAAAAAGTTGAAGTGAAAATTAGGGAGCGGGCGGGGATGATAATCTAGCAATTAATTGATTAATGGCTTAATTTATATACTGAGGTTGCAAACTTTTCAAATATATTACTTATGACCAATCTAACTAGAAAACATCTCACACTATGGGTTGCTTTGCTCAATGTTATATTTCATTGCATTTATTGTGATGTATTTTAGAGTTTGTCTGCAATTGGATTTATAATCCAGGACAGCCGAAACATATCATAACATTTAACAACCATAAAAACAGTACAACAAACCTAAATTTCGAAACGACAAAAAAAGAGAATATGGCCAAGTTAACTCAGTCGATAGTGCATTTGACTTTCAGTTTAGGGATCGCGAGTTCAGAATCCAGCCAGGCCAATCTCCTTGATAATTGATATAAAAACTGCATTTCGTTATTCATCTCTCACTGCTGATTCAAATGGTAAAGCTATCAGTTACTTGCGGATATAGGTGTGCTTGAGTACCGGTTAACGTTCCACTTCCAGAATCCCAGGAAAGAGTGGCTGGGTTACCTGAGTCTGTTAGCCCTCGATAGAATATAAATGATGCTAAATATTCAAACAAACAGAATAGACGATTTTTAACAGATAACATGCATGTTTTCAGACATCTAAATCATGTTATACCAATGCTATCGTTTATATTCCAAAAGAATTTCAGCCCAACGTCAAATCTTTCCATTTATTCATTCATTGATTATTCAGCTGAAGTACCAAGTATGGATCCTGGCAACAAGTGCAGAAATTGCCGGGACAACTTGCCAAATGTACACGTCGCTTCACTGTATTTGTCATATGCGACCTAATATTGCAAAACATGTTCAACATACCATTGTAAAACCTGTGTAAGCATTAAAAATGAGGTCATTAAGTTCACATTATCCAAATAATTAAAAATAATATATTTTTATATATGCATAATACTTGCATTAGTGGTCACCTCTATTAAGCAGCCACATTCAGCCACATTTGTTATTTCCCATTTCTATGCTTTATCAGCAAATAACCTTTATTAAGCAACAACTTGTCTTAAAATGCCATTTTTGTGCCTTCTCTTGACTGGCTGCTTAGTACAGGTTTGACTGTATATACATATATATGCTATATAACTTGTTTGGAAACAAGTTCTAAAATGGTTTAAAAATATTCTGATGATTCATGTGATGTAACTGATTTCCAAAAACCATATGGCCCACGTTGGACATTTAGCACTGTTCCAATGGGAAATTTGTGATAGAGTTTTGTTCTTTTTTTTTTTGTACCAGCAAGGCAGCAACTGACAAAATGGCATACCAATCTATCAACAGCTGAATGTGCAATGTGCACTGCATGATCCTTCCTGTATACCACTCTGGCTGTCTATGTCTACCTCTAGGATCAATAGACCAGGAACACAATGCTTTTAGTTCTTTCTTATAATAACATCTTTTTAGACAGATTCTCTTAATGGAAATTTGTCATTCGAGGCAAATCAGTATTGCACAGTACAGAATAAAATTTACATGAATTTGTACAGTTTGGCAGACATTTATATAATCAATACAGCTTTTCACCAGTGCTGACATTGCGCTTTTTAAATCTTGCGCAGAGTCTTCCAGAAAGTTACTCAGGACTGCTGCATCTTATCAAAACTATTTCTATTTATCACTCTAATCTCTAACAAAAATTTTTTATATTTCTTATTCGCGTGGTACATAATCGATGATTGGAGGGTCGTGCGTTCAATTCATAGCTATGTTTGTAGTCCTCGAGTAAGATACGTTTTCTGCATATGTTCAGTACTGATTTTTACCAAGGAATTCTACGAGCACAATTTATCTAGGTTGTAATAGCTTGTTTCACAATCAAAGTAAAATAAATAAGCTCAACTATTCAAGCCCTAAAATTCCCCATTGAAAAATTTGTTGACACCACCCCCTCCCTAAGTCTTTGACCACCATTCCCAAAATACTGAAAAAAAACAACACTTTTTGTTTATGATTGAACTTCTGTCAATTTTCTCACTTTACATCTGTTTTAAAAATATTCATAAAGGGAGCAGCTCAAAATACCTTACTGTAGCACCTAAAAAGATGCATAAATATCGTATGGGTTTGGTCTTAGATCTCTAAGAATGAGAAACACACTGACAATATTAACAGCTTCCCCATGAAAACATTGTTAATTCATTTTGCGTGAAGAGATGACTAAATTCTACATAACATTAACAGCACTTTTGCTATTGGTGCATAGCAAACTAACTCCGAAGCAGTCCTACAACAATCTCGTTTAAAATGTTGAGAATCTATATAAACATAAAATTTCACAAAAGTGACTTGGCTCATTTGCTTGAATGTGGTTTAATGTCATTTTCAACACACTATAACTGATTGGTTGAGAAAAATTGCTGATGTATTTGCATACTGTACAAAAATCATGGGACCCACCTCAACTATAGCTACTTATGGCAAGTAAGCGATCACCCAACTGCAGAGGAAGAACACTCTTTCCCCCAAACAAATGTATTCTCTATCATATTTATCAAACATAAAACATCAAGAGTTAATGAAATTCTTAAAAAAAAAACAACCACAAATAAAAAGGAAATGAAAATTTCCTCTCTCCCCACTCTCTCAATCAATCATCATCTTCTCTCCCCCCCTCTCTCAATCCATCATCCCCCCTCTCCCCCCTCTCTCAATCCATCATCTTCCCCTCTCCCCCATCTCTCAATCCATCATCTTCCCCTCTCCCCCCTCTCTCAATCAATCATCTTCCTCTCTCTCCCCTCTCTCAATCCATCATCTTCCCCTCTCCCAATCCATCATCTCCCCCACTCCCCCCTCTCTCAATCTATCATCTTCCCCTCTCCCCCCCCCCCCCCCCTCTCTCAATCCATCATCTTCCTCTCTCCCACCTCTCTCAATCCATCATCTTCCTCTATCTATGTTTTTTGGCTGCATTTTAAACCAGTTACCATGCTCAGGTATAAACTGAGTGGGAGGAATGTGGAAAGTAAACATTGGAGAAGACAGTCATGGTGTGTAAATAAAATGAAGTTTACATTTGAACAAAGAATGCCAGTACAAACACGAAATCTCCATTAACGCTCAAAAACACTTTATTTTAACATTTTAATATTAGCTTTGAACAGGATTTCATTTTTTTCAGTCAATATGTTGTAAATCAATCATGTCAGCTTTTATCACGCATGTCAACAAGTCCCTGCTCATTTGTTTTGTCTTGTTTGCATTAAATTGAATCTAGCTTACTCTGGAGAGAAATGTTTCAGTAATAATTTTATCAGGTTACTCTGTAAATTTTCTTGTAATTTTTAATTGATTGGTTGAACATTTAGGGTCATTTTATGCCATCGAGGGCTAACAGACAAACAGTTAACCTAACCACTGTTCCCTAGAATCTTTAATTGGAAACACTTGAAATTTCTGATGTATTTAAGCTTGAGAGTTCATTGGTACTGATTTTTTGCTCGGAAAATGAAGGTTTAAGAAGCAATCATTAATTCTATACTCGTAAAAAAATTACCAGTACATATTTGTATTGTAAAAAGTCCCTATGCAAAATAAATACAGTCAAACCTGCCTTAAGTAGCCAGTCAAGGGAATAAGTGAAAGTGACTTTTTAAGACAGATTATTGCTTAATACAGGTTAATTTGTTTTGATAGCATAGAAATGGAAAAAAGCAAATGTGGCTGCTTAAGACAAGTGGCTGCTTAATAGAGGTGATCGCTTACACAGGTTTGACTGTTCCACAATTCTTAAAGATGAGCAGCTGTATGCAGTATATACTTACATCCACCTCTGGACATTGAGCCACCTTGATATCTGTTATTGGGTACCAGCAGGTCTGAGATCTGTTGTAGGGCTATCAGGCTGGCGGGGTGGTTCCCTGCTCGGATCTGTTCATCAACAATCTCCTCAAGCTCCTTTCGAAATGCCTCGCTGTGCAGGATCAGCGAGACGCGACTTCGGTCCGACATTTGTTTTATGTCTTCCTTCACATCAGCAGGACGGCGCAAATTCTTCTTGTAATCTTCATCATCCGGGTCTGAAAATAAAGAAGTAACAGTTACATTGTTGTGCCGTATGTACTGATCAAGGAATATGATGGTACATGCAAATTAAGGCTTTTGTAAATCGCTCTTTAACCAATATTGGGTGTTGCTTTGGGAGGCCATCAGGTAAAGCATGTGATCAGACCTGGGGTCGTATTCACCAACCATTCTTGGGATATTCTTAGAAAATCCAAATTTCAACCTAGTTTACCATGATAGATAGAATAATTTTGAGAGATTATTTGACTATATAATTATTAGGTGTCTCAATAATCTTACAAATTTTGACCTCAAACAATAGTCTCCAAGTGTGTTTTTCAAAATTCATTCTTGAGTTCAAGTCTAAGAATATTCTTAAGAATGGTTGATGAATACCACCCCCGTTACTTCTATATTCAGATTTGTATCATGTAGACACCATATACACCCTGTCACCTACCCAAATTTTAATGCCCTGGGGGTATTTGTTTTTGCTTGAGAACAAAGCAGGCAGTAATGAAGCATTTCTTAAATTTGAAATGTTTAAAGCAGATCAGAAGTGTTTATATGGTATTTAACTTTAAAAAAAAAAAGAAGACTCAAGTGAAACTTTATCCAACGTGGCATGTGTCTCTTTAATACATGTTTCATTGTGTTTAATCAGATGTCATGTCAAACATATGGTGATGTTCACATCAAAATGTACTGGTTACATCATCATGGTTACATCATCGGCTGTGTTAATGAATTATTCAGGAACAATTATCATATTACCTGGTTGTAAAACAGGTGTAGCTTGTTTTTAGTCAGGCACAAGGAACATATTACTTTATTAGCAAAATGTCCTATCTGCATATATGCACTGAATAAAGAAAACATGTTTTATGTTTTCTGCCCTGATTTCAAAATTTTCTTATCATGTTTGATAATTCTAGGCCCTGTGTCAAGGTTAATTTTTTGAAAGGTGGTTATAAATATCATATCCAGTTTTAATGTAGAGGAAAACCTCCAAATGAACCTGAGCAGAACCACCGTCCTTCTAGAACTAACTAGCAAACTTTCTCACATAAAGAGTTTGGACCATGCGAGACTTGAACTTATAACCTCAGAAGGTATGAGGTATCTGGTAAATGTTCAGTTTTTTATCAGTCATCTATTATAGTTTATTTAAATATTAAGCTTTATTTTTATGCCACCAAGGGCTAGCAACTCCTTCCTGGGATCCTTGAATGTTAACAACCACACCTATCTCTGCAAGTAACTGATAAATTTTTCACTTGAATCAGCAGCTAGAGATGAATAACAATGAGACCCATTGTTGTAGATCAGTCATCAATGAGAATATCGCAGGTTGGGGATTCTAAATCACAGGCCTTTGATTGGTAGTCAGATGCGCTTCCGTCTGAGCTTACTGGCCATCTATCAGTTATTTCAATGAAAAACATATCATTGTTATTTTTGTAAGCCATGAATCTTAGAAAAAAAACAAAAAAACAATGGTGGTAAAAAATATTTATTTTGTCAAATATGGAAATAATTATTATCTTTGAAAGATAATAAAAAATATTACCTAACTCACAAGTTGCCATAATGATTCTATTTGTGGACAAATAAAGACAAAACAGATACAAAAGGTTTTGTCTGCGCTAAAGCCCAAGACAGACAAGTGTATAAAATAGCTGAAAACCCAATATAAAGTTAACCTGCCATAAAAAGATCTGACTCATAAGGATCATGAAGTCTGACAACTGTCTTATTGGTCTCTGGTATATCCTTTCACACTGCCGAGACATCCATTATGTGAACATGTGCAGTGTACATATCAAGTAAAGCGACAAAACGGGATTTCACTTTTCATTGACTGCATATCAAAACACTAAAGTATTCAAAGGAAAAAGAATTATGGACAAATGAAAACAAGCAATAGGTACAGATTACATCAGAAAGTCTTGAACAAATTTGTATTGTATTATGTTAATAATAAAAATAAACACAAAAAGGTCACAATGGCTTGATCAGTCCAAACATTCAGGACAGTTATTACAGAATGGCTCTAGAATAGAAGTCTCCCTCTTGGAGGGCTGGAAGTTTTAACGGCCCTCTCTTGGAGGGCTGGGTGTTTGAACAACAGCACAGTATGATCTTGTAAATGAGTGCTGTGTTTGACGTCAACTTCCAATAATATTTCAATCAAGACAGCAGGATCAATCCACCTCCCTCAAATACATGCCACCATTCTGACATTTCTATAACAGGAGTATGTTTCAATTGTGACAAACATGCATATGAAATGATGTGATACTGCCATTTGTATCAGCAGGAGGGTGGTGATGCCATCCAAACAGTCCCATCATCATATTGGCATTATTTAATAATTCCTACACAAAGCAGGTCCCTGGAGTGAGTCATGTATAATGTATGACCACAGTGGAGGCAATCAATACTGGAGCTGGGAATGATAAAGTACCACACTAACGTTTTAATAGGGACGCGAGTCGTTTTAATAGGGACGCGAGTCGTGCTATTAATGAGACAGACAGACAGACAGACAGCCCACCTGATTACTGAGGATCTTTATTAAAACCATAGTTTAGATAAGTGAACCAGTTCTAACCAATCACATTCCTTTAGAACTGGGCTCAAACACATGACCCCAATGGTAACAGGTCAGTAATCCCGAAAAAGTGCCTTAGACTACTTGGCCCTCTACTTCCGTAGTTGCGATAAATGAATCAGTTTTGACAACCATGTGCTCTAGCCAGGGTTACAAATTGGAAGCATTATTTTAAAATTTATTATTTGTTGATAATTAGCGCCAATAAATTCTGATATTTAAAGTAGAAAACAAGGCAGAACACGTTCAAATTGTTTGTTATGAAACTTTGAACTTCTTCTACATTGTTAACAATTTGTTAAGAGAGGCAACTACTGCATTTTCCCTTACAGAAAAGGTCCATGCAAACTCTTCAAATACTGAAAACATCAAACCTGCAACAAGCCTGAAATGTATTGACTGCACATGATTATTGTTTGATTTGTCCCAAAAAAAAGAGATGAATTGTTAGAATGCCAGACATTCTGACTGGCTAACAGACACAAAATTGCACAACTGCAATTATCTAAAACAATAAAACAATTCTGGACAAAAGCAAACATCTGATACACTGTTCTTCAGATAGTGTGCAGACTTAAATGTTCATAGACCATATTATTCTGGTTAGACTCAATATTTTCAGACAAGCAGTACTTCTGCCAGTGCTACTGATAATGTATACTTTTTCAGCTCAAACAAAAACACAAAATCAATCTCTGTTTGTAATAGATATCTTCAGAAACAGTACCACAAATCAGCCAAGGTGTCTCACTGCAACAAAACAGCATCAAAACCCATCTTGTAAAACATCATTATCTACATACTTTGTGATAATTATGCACTCACTCTGGGGTGGAATTATTTCTGGGCAGATCACAGAGCATGGGAACTGGCCAGCTTGTACATTAAGGCATATAATTACTTCTATTATCAGAACGGTAATTATTTTACAGAATTACTGCAGCTTGTAAGTACCTAAATTAGTCAAGGGAAAATTTCTACTAAACCTGAGGAGGCAGAAATAAACAGTCTAGTGGTTTATACCATCAAAGGCTAAGTTATTGTACGGTTGTGGATTCAAGCCCCAGTTAAAGCATATTTTCACCATTGTCAGAGAGCATGTGGACTCAAGCATTTCTGTTAGGACATTTACAGCCTCTGCCAGTTTGAGGTCAAAGACTTGCTCAAATCTGTCAGAATATGCCACCTTGATGAACACAGCCAGCCAAAATCTTCAACCATTTATTGCAACAGTGGGTCCTCTGTGGCTGAGTGGTTTAAGGCGCCGTCTCAAAATCTAACCTGTCCTCGCTAAGATCATAGGTTCAAGTCAAGTTACTTGCAGAAGGACGATGGTTCTGCTCAGATACATTCAGAGGTTTTCCTCTACAAATAAATCTGGATAATTTATGTCATATATAACCTGAAATGTGCTGAAAATGGCATTAACCCTTTACTTCATATGGACACAATTGAACGAGCAATCAGAACAGGTTCTGCACTGTTTTCTGCTCTATCAGAATAAAAAGGTAAAATGTATCTATTCATGGAAATTGACTATGTGTGGCTTTTGAGTTTGGAAGAATCCAGTCAAAATGCATATGGAGTAAAGAGTGAACTCTGTTAATTTTTTTTTTTTTTGCAACATTAAATAATTCAGATATATGTCCCTCTATGAATATTCAGTGGATACAGTCATGTCCACCTTTGACACCAGATGTTATTTCGTTATCAGTCATTTTGCATGCCATAATATCCACAGACTGCCACCAGGGAAAGGGTTATCAGACTGAATGCTCGTCTATGGACAGATTCCCCAGCAGCCGTATCAGTAGATATGAGTAGATCCTGAAGATAATCTCAGTAATCAACATATGTATTGTGTTCTAATGATGATACCAGACATACTGGAGGGAGGGGGGCAGGGGGAGGAAGTAACTGAATATCATCGCTCCTGTGTACATGTCTAATATCACAGATTTGGATGATTTGGATGGTCAGTCACTGGCTGAATCAATAGATTTGTCACTGGCTAAATCAATAAATTTGTCACTGGCTGCATCAATAAATTTGTCACTGATTGAATCAACAGATTTGTCACAGGCTGAATCAATAGATTTGTCACTGGCTGAATCAATAAGTTTGTCACTTGTTGAATCAATAAATTTGGGTGGTCAGTCACTGGTTGAATCAATAGATTTGAATGGTCAGTCACTGGCTTAATCAGTAGATCAGAGTGATCATTCATCGGCCGATTCCGTCAGTAGGTCAGTTGGCTATAACTAAAAAGCAATTGAATAGGGTTTTAAAAGTCATTTTCAACACATTAGAAATTATATACATTGTATTACCATTCTATTTAAAATAATGATGGAGAACATCCTCAGTTGTCTATACATGAATCTAAGTAAAACCACCATTTATTTTTTTCAAATAATCTAGCAACAGCTTAGTTGATTTAGTGGTTCATTTGAAGGTGTCACAGAATTTAATATTGTTACTGGCTAATGGAAGCCAAATAATAATCATTTGCTTCAACTAATGAATAATTGATAAAATCATTGATTTCTTCTAAGTAACATCAATTGCTGACTTCATATTTGTAACCTCATCTGATTTTGATACTTGTAGGTCCTCCATGGCCGAGTGGTCCAAGACACCGTCTATCTTCTCACAGCTGAGGTCGTAAGATCGAATCCCACTCAGTCCAAAAACTTTACGTGAGAACAAGTTACTTGCAAAAGGATGGTGATTCCTCTCGGATTCATTCTGACGTTTTCCTCCACCAACAAAATTGGATACTCACATATAACCTATAATGTGTTGAAAATGGCGTTAAACCCCATTAAAAAAAAATATACTGGTATACAACTCCATCTTTATTGTCACTTATCACATGTAACTAACTTGGGATTGTACATTAATCACTTGCATCATCAGTTCTTAAATCAAGTAAAACATTCATCACCCAGTTTCTGAGGTAAGAAACAGTTAAAGTTAAATTAGACAGGTGACCGACCATCCATTAATGACT